>QLNU02015359.1:43746023-43761619 GCA_006491805.2 Dysdera silvatica | reverse complement strand
AAAAAAAAAAAAAAAAAAGCGGTTATCCAAAATGTCGACTTATCCGAGTGTCGACTTAGCGAAACACCACCGTATTATCTTTTGCAAGCTGGGGTTCCACTAAGAATTTTAAGAATGCAAATTAAGATTAAACCACAATGGCGTGTTGCGTATAACCTCAGATGAATTTTAAAATGGGCGAAAGATGACGCTTCTACTTACTAATCTATCTTCGACCAAAACCGCTAAAAGTTTTCGGTTGCTTCGAGTCTAATGTCTGCAGAACGGTTAAAAATGGTACAGTTGACCATTAGCGAAGCGTTTCTGAGACCCGACGAGCAACGTCAACGACCAGGAGAAACAAATTCTAGTAATAATGAGAGAAATATCTACAATTTTGGTGTAAAACAAGATCTAAGCCAAAATCTGAAATTTTAATATTATAAAATCTTGGGTATCCACACACATACACACACACACCAAAGCTGTCGCTGGGGTGGGGGTGGGGAAGTAAATTATACGGGCGAGGCTTGTAACTTTGTCCCTGCGGTAATGCAGTGGTAATACCTTTGACAAGCGTGCCCTTAACCCAGGCTCTACTCCATGTAAATTTCGAGTAATATCGTAGGGCACGTGTCATTACCCACGACCACCGTAATCCGTAGGGCACGTATCGTTATCCAAGACAACCGTAATCCGTAGGGCACGTGTCGTTATCCATGACCACCGTAATCAATAGGGCACGTGCCGGTATCCGCGACCACCGTAATTCGTAGGGCACGTGTCGCTATTCGCTACCACCGTAATCCGGACCTTGGATTTCTTGGCGGAAGAGGTACGAATCCCTCGGAAAACTGAAGTCCTGGCACATAGGATCTTTGTCGTTTAGCGCCGTAAAGATACAGGGGTCTGTAATTTAATTTTCATCGATTACTTTTAATATTGGAAACATTGTAACAGCTTACAACTGAAAATCGTTACGAAGTTTTGTAGTCTTTTCGCCATAGCGTTGATGACGTCATCCCGTCGAATGAAGACGCCATGATGATGATCGCCAATATTGGCCAATTTGGGAAGAAAAGGGAGTACGTTTTCGACGTAAATGTTCATTTAAACTAAAAGATCATCTTTTCGTAATAATCTTATCCCAAGTTTGGAACAGATTCCGAGTAATTGTAATCAAGTGATTATAATCGATTACATTTTTGCGTAATCACATCTGTAAGCGTAATCATTTTTTGAAATTCTTAGGTAGTCGTAATCATAATCGCTATGATTATAATTGTAATCGCCATGGTTATAATTGTAATTGAGCTGATCTGACAGCAAGTAAGTAATCGTGATTATAATCTGTAATTGTAATCATGTTTTTTATGTATATTCATAATCGTAATCGAAAAATGAAAATTGCCTGCAATCGTAATCAAAATAATGATCCAAATTTTGATACTTAGGTAATTGTAATCGTAATCATATTCCTACTATCGTAATCGTATAAACCAATTGTAATCGTTCCCGAGTCTGGTCTGGAAAGTGCGAACGTTAGTTTGCTTTGATTTGGAAACTGACATGGACTATATGAGATCACTTTCTATTGTGGACGGGTGCACTCAGTTGAAGCTAGCGCACTGGTCCATTAAAGACTAATGAAGTAACCACGAAAGAGGGAATAAATATTGTCGATATCTGATATTGTTCTTGGTGATCAGCAATAGGAAAAACAAAACGAATGAGCTTTGCAAGGAAAACAACCCATCATCCCGTTATGATCGTTCCTTTAGTAAGCGGAAATGACGAGGGCAGAGAGAAACAAACATGTAAATCCCTAAACTAACTCAGTAACACGATCTCGGAACTTCAGCAGCCTTAGTTTATGAAAGCATTTGTGATTAAGCAAAACTTATGAAAAGTAATACTCACAAATGTTAAGAGTGTAGTGCAAGTCCTTGCCGTTTTTCCCCGTTGATCTGTAGTTTTGGGTCTGGTCTTCCCAGGCGGCAAAAGTTCGGATCTCCGAAAATTCCAGATGTTGATGAAGCACGACCTTGAGCCATAAAACCAGACATTATTGCATGCAGAGGCGTAGCCGGGGGGGAGTTTTGGGGGTTGTAACCCCCATCGCAATGAAATTTTGTATATTTAACACAGGAATATATGAGTTGTAGCTCTGTAATCCCTCCCATTAAGCCTATACCTCTCCCTTATGAACTTTCTGCCTACGCCACTGATTACATGTAGCGTTGGAAGTGTCGTACAGCCGAGCCCCGTTAACGCGAATTGCCTTTAATGCGAACTTTTTCCTCCCCGAGTCCGTCAGATTTGAATAACTTAGTAATACGATCTCATCGGTTTCTGATAACACGAACCACTTTTACTGTGAACGAATTATTTGTAAACGTGATCGTTCGCGCAAATGAGGTTCGGAATGTAGTAGTAAAGTTGTTAGCTGCCGCTTTTGGTTCAGAGGCCTCTGTAATGCGTAAAAATGCTTGGAAAAAAAAGTGTTTCTTTATAGGATGTGTGCACAAAAGATGTTCTTTGTTCCTAAACCCTTGTTACAAAGGCAGCACATGTAACTCCTATCGTATATATAGTAATTCGTTGCACTTACTCGAAGGATTCAGAAATCCCATAATTATACAATAATGTTTGCCACCCACGTATATTTAGCTCAAACTAGAGCTTTTTGTTTTTTGGAGA
Source organism: Dysdera silvatica (assembly GCA_006491805.2). Classification (NCBI taxonomy): domain Eukaryota; kingdom Metazoa; phylum Arthropoda; class Arachnida; order Araneae; family Dysderidae; genus Dysdera; species Dysdera silvatica. The sequence continues at coordinate 43,758,940 of QLNU02015359.1, read as the reverse complement.
AAAAGAGGCGCCGTCCTCATCCTGGATTCGAACCAGGGTCAACGCATTGAGCCCTTGGTGTCTTGACCTACTGGACGAATGAGGACAAGAACAAACGCATTTTTCTTCGTATATGAGGATGTAAGATATTATTACCCTTCACAGGGATAACACCATTGCCATGTCAATTATGCCTATGGCAATTGTGTTATCCCTGTGAAAAGTAATAATATCTTAAATCCCATAATCTAGAAAGAAATGCCATTGGCTCAAACCTTGAAAATCAATGTAGACCTATACGGTGAAATTTGTTGTCGGATTTGGGTGAGTAATAGTAGGTGTATGTGTTATTCGCGGGGGGGACGCGCTTTCCTCTCCCTGTATCTGCCCTTAACGCCCCCACTACCGAAGAGTTATGCTCGTAAAAGTCCGCGAATTATTTTATGTTGCAGTGTATTGTATATATTGGAAACTTACTAATTTATAATTGTTATTATTGTGTATTATGATTTTCCCCCCTGTGTTTATAGTTAATTTTCATTATGGTTAACTGTGCGTGCGTTACTATTTTATGTAATGAGAGCATCACTAGTTAATTAAAATTAACTACAGCTTACGCTGACAGGTTTTTAACCATCTTGTGTAAATTATCTTCTTAATTATTCAGCTAGTTTTAGGTATAGTTAACGATTTTCTTGTTAGTTAACCGACGAACCCTCATTAGGATTGAAGTGTGACCCGACTTATTTAACTATCTTTTACATAAGTATACGAGAACACCTGCAAATAATTAGTCCAGTGACCTCTTAATTACTCCTCTCGTCAGATGTGCACGTAAGGTGTTAACTATTTCATTCGATGTCTTTCAGTTGCTCCAAGCCGAAGTCGGTCAATGGAAGACGGCTGTCGACAGCGTAACACGGACCGCTCACAAGATTGCAGCTGATTGTCCGCATGACGATGCGAATAGATTACGAGCGATTGCCGACCGCATCAATCAACGTTACACCGAACTGTCTATCAGGTAACTACAATCAGTAATATCTTAAAACATCAATGGTTAAAACTCGCGCCTAGCCATTGGCTGGTGTAAATTTAAATCTCGCGCCTTTTAAGGCGGCGGGAATTAATAAATTCCTTTATTTCGGGCAAAATTATGCATGAAACATATATAATTAATGATATGATAATATGGAAATTTTTCCAGGGCAGCATTATGTAAAGACTTAAATTGATCGATGAATTTAGATTTCAGCACCCACGGTTTGTGAGATTTGAAAACTAGAGCTCATGCTAGTTCTGCTGATCCTAGGAAGGGCTATATTTGGTCCATTCACCAAAAAAGTCCGATGGTACCGTTAGAAATAACGGGAGTTGACATCACAAACGGCCTAGCCGATTACAGCAGAGGGGAGGACGTCAATTCTTCCCTTCCTGACCTGGTTTTTGGCGCAGACATAACCTTTGCTAAAAATCAGTTTTGTAATGACGACCTCCCCACCTCTGCTGGAATCAGTTAGGCCGTTTGCGACTTTTCTAACGGTACCATCGGACTACTTTTCGTAAACGAACTATACTTAATTACAGTAACATATGGGTAAGAGTTCGAGTCGGAGTCACGAAACGTGGCTACTGCAATTTAATTATATCTACTAGTTCAGTGGTTCCCAACTCAATTTAAGCCGCGGACCACTTTTCCACTTCAATTTTACTTTGAAAAATTCTCATGAGTTCATGGGTAGATTTAGGAGGCGGCGATCGCCCCTTCTTGAATGAAAATTTAACTTTGAAAAGTTTCAAGGTAAAGGTCTAATGAGGTAACATTTTCAAAAATCGCATTAAGCGTCCCCAACCCCGGAATAATGACCTCTAAATCTGTCCCTTCATGAGTTGACTGCAAGACCTTAAATAAAAAGAGGAACTGAGTTTTTTGGGAGAAAAGATGTAGGTGTATAGAAGTAAACAAAGCAGTGTTGCCAACAGTGAAGCCAAACAAAGCAGTGCTGTCAAGGTGAAATCCCTACTAGCAGCAATGGAAACTCCCTGCGCTTCACCAGAAGTCCGTATGTGCAAGAGCGTAGCCAGCTTTTCTTTAAGAGTGTGTGTGTGTGTGTGTGGGAGGATACAAATATACCATCAGTTTCATTTTTATATTTAATTTTAATATTTAATAATAATAATTTTTAAGTATTTTCGTTTTAATAATTTTTTTTCAATAATGACTCGTCTCGCGGACCACCAGTTGGGAACCACTGTACTAGTTGATCGTTCTTTCTTTTTATTTTTCTTTATTAGAAAATTATTTAAGAATAGTTAAAAAAGATCATCAATTTTTGAAAAAAAAAAATTTGGTTAATAATATGCGTATGATGTGCAAATGAACAATGGAATGCTGCAAGTAGCCTTGATTTTAGATGAGCTGAATGGTATTACCATGTAAATGCAAATAAATTTGTTAATAAACAATTTTTTTTAATGTAATAATTTGTTAATAAAAAGCAGCTAACTGTCAAACATCCGCACCGCTGGGAAATTTAAGCGATCTGCGGTTTCGGGCGGTATTTTTAAAATTAAAATTTATGCAAAAAATAAGAGATGGACGTAAAGGTAAATTTTGTTGGTTTATTTTTTAACAAATACAGAATGCTTCAATTGCCAAAAGGAACGTGAAATCTATTTTAAAATGGTACTCGGCGTTGCTGCTGTGTATCTGACGCGAGGCTCACGTTTAGATCATGAATTCCCGAGTTGCATAAATTGGCCATTGTAAAGTTGTTTTGGGCCGTAGCAAGTGGCTGAACCTTTTCCAATATGATTCTAGAACGGCAAAATCTCCAAATTTTGTTACATGATCGACTAATGTGGATGCAAATAATAACATCTCTGTAATTCCAGAACGGCTCATTTTCGGACATTGTTTCACTGGACCAAAGTTGTTTCTTTTGATCTCCTTCATTTATTACACATGCTTAACGATTCCCAACTGCCTGCAGTATGGTAGACCAATGGTTTTCCCTCACCTTTGATGCGTAAATTCTAACATTACTCAGGGCCAGAGAAGGGAATTTCCGATTTCGTTTATTCAAGTAATTACCTACGTAGTAACAGAGCTGGGCAAAATACTTGGAAATACGTATTTCCGATAAAAAATACAAATTACTTGAAAATCTGTATTTTTGATACAAAATGTATTTTAAAATACTTTTCGAAAATACAAATTACATTTGCCAAAGGTCTTTTTCTTACTTGTCGTTAATGCACTTGGGTAGACTAAGTTCGGCTTAATAATTTCATTATCTTAACTATATCATAATTTCATAGTAATATATAATCGCATAATTCCATAATATGTAATCACGTAATTCCATAATATGTAATCGCATAATTCCATAATATGTAATCGCATAATTCCATAATATGTAATCACATAATTCCATAGTATGTAATCACATAATTCCATAGTATGTAATCACATAATTCCATAATATGTCGTCATCATTCAACGTTTTTTGTGAATTCACACTTATAATTATGAAAATACTTGATAAGAAATGAAATCGACTTTTTTAATTCTTACCGTCCTAAAACCCAGTATCGTATTTCCTAATAGGTTATACTAGGCTATAGTCTAGTCTAGGGCGGCGAAATTTGAGAGACGGTATCAAATCATAAAACTTTTTTTTTTGCTAGTATATTTTCTAAAATGAAAGTAAATACTTATTTGGTATGGGCGGCATTTTATCATTCTGCTTGGGGCGGCAAAACCACGAGACGGTATCAGATATAAAAAAATAAACAGTGAATAACAGTATATGATATAACAAAATAATACCATATGATGATATAATCAGATGTTTTACCGAGAAGACAGCTAGACGTCATGCTTGCCATGTAAATTCCAGTGCTTGATAGGCCCTTGTATTTTTGCCAAATTTAAAATATATTTCTATAAAACTGAATTGGATTTATCATATACCAAAAAGAAGTAACGCTGCAAACTAAGTTAATATTATCTCATGTTAATATTTTAATGCATGAGTTAGTGTTTCCTCATCTTGTCTGTCATTACAAAAGTTGTTGGCGTATATTGAATGTATTATGTTTGTATTGAACAGTTTTATGTTCCTGCCACTGATTTGGGGGGACGGGTAGGAAGGGGCGGCAGAAAAAGAAGCTTAGGGGCAGTAAAATGGTAAATCTGCCCCTGCATGGGCTTAACTGTAGGGGCTATATAGCGTATAATTAGTCTTATGAATTCTAGATATATATCTGGTGGCAAATTTAAGGTTATGGGCACTCTGAGAAGGGAGACAATGACAGCAGGACGATTTAAGATTGAAGTAGGGGGAAGAGCAGAGATTTGATCTAAGGATTTAAAAGCAAAAAGCCTAACTTTTTCCACTAATTATAATATTAAAAAAAAAAATTATTTCATAAGTTTGTAACTAGCTGCGAAGCCTAGGGGGGATAACTTTTTGTACGGGGGCTAAACCTTATACCTCAATACTTAGAAGAAATTTTCTGGGGGTTAGCCCCCCTAGTTACAAATTGGAAGAGGGGTGCCAAAACTCGTTGTGCCCAGGGCTCCCAGTATCGTAAATCCGGCCCTGATTACACTCCTCTGGGACAGAGTTTCACTTAATTGCATTTTCCAGTCAAACCGAAATTTACACAAGTATCTGGTTGGCTTTGTGTGTTCGAACAGCCCCTGGGCACCTCACTGAGTAGTTTTTAATCGTTTAAAGGTGTTGCTAATCCAGGCTTCGATATCTCTCCCTATATCACCCCCTCCTTGACTTGACTACTGCCTAAAGCGAGCGCGGTGTTCTTTATCTTCTGAGTATGGGTGAGGAAATGTCCATCTTGACCCCTAATCACCTTTCATCTATAACAAATCTATTATTGCTACTTTTTTCCCTTTTGAAATTTTGCGCCCCCCCCTCTCACTGGTGGCCTTTCCACCACGCTACTCAGCTGGTGCTTCTTCTTCTTCTTTTTGCAAGGGTTTCATTGGGAAGGGTGGCCGCCGGGGGACTCAGCTGGTGCTATTTGCTTCAACAATCTACTTTAACCAATCATGAAACCGACCTTTGAGTATCATCTTTTTGTCAAATGGCTTGGATTGAAAGCTAAAAATTACGAACTGGGTGTATTTTCAGACTTAAATGTATTTTGAAAATACAAAATATGAAATCTGTATTTTCGATACAAAATACAAATGTATCGAAAATACGTATTTCAAATACATGTATTTTCGATACTGCCCAGCTCTGCGTAGTAACGATGTGGATGTAAATAATACTTTCACTGTACAGCCAAATCGGATCCTTTGCGGACCTGATTTCGCCAAATATGGCTTATTTGGCGTCCTTTACCACCCCTTTCAGTTTGTTCCATTAGTTTTGAATCACCCTGCATATATACGTATATTTGAACGTTACTTTAGGTCCCCTTACTTATTTTTACTTCACTTTTACTAATTAAAAATTAAAAATTATTTAATGTTTAAACCTTAACCCAAGGAAGTCGTTTAATTAGTTACTTTGAAATAACTACTTTCTCTGTGGAAGTTCTCTGCTTGTACTGTTTAAAACGGCGTCTGAAATTATGAAGAATCATGGTAACAGACATTCTCGCGAGCATAAATTGACGAGGTTTCTTGCTTTGAGAAAATACATATTTGTTGCACAATATTTTCGTTTGCTTTTGTAGCGTTCAGGCGAGAGGAAAGGCCTTATTGAATGCTCTGAACTCCCTGCAGCAACTCGATAAGGCCCTCGATAGGTTCCTGGCATGGCTCTCTGAATCCGAGTCAGCTCTTGAACTTCTGGAAGCAGAAGAAGAAAAGTACGGACCTAGAGATGATTTTCACCGAACTCACGGCTGGCACGACCAACTGCGGGTAAGCTACTTTATTTCCTTTACTGTCGTTATTTTGTGCTGCAACCATCAGAAATTTTTAGGGGTTTCAAACAATCTCTGGTCATGTATAAGAGAAAATAAATATCCGAGTACCCTTCCTTGTTTCGGCCATGGATAACAATAACTAAGAAAGCGAGTGGACTATGCATCTTCAATAGATTGCTTGATGTATTTGCGGTTCTAATGTCTCTTCACGAGAATTATCACTAAAATTTAATTTTGCGCTTTCGTGACAATTGCTGTCACTAAAAATGAATTAGGCGCACTCTTTACGGAAATCGAATTATTCAGGCATTTTTTGACGAATTCTATTTTATTTGTAAGCGTAAAATAAAATCTTTCATATTGGTTCTTGTCATCGCGGCAGATAAAGTCCTTCATGTAGTTTTGAAACGTACTTTATTTCGTTGTTAAGCCACCGTCATTCAGTCATTGCATTAAATGTTTATTAAGTTATTGTTATTAAATGTTCATTAAGTTATTGTCATTAATTGTTCATTAAGTCACCATTATTAATTTACTATTGTTTGTTCTTCATCATTAAGTTATTGTTGGTTGTTGTCCATCATTAAATTACTTGATGTTGATTGATATCCATCATTGATATCGATATTCATCATTAGATAAGCTGTCTGTTAAGTCGTCGTCATTATCAGTAAGTGTCCATTAATTCACCAACGGTAGATACTCATCATTAAGTTACCATCATTGCGCCATCATTATGCTACCATTGCATCCTTAATAAATCATCGTTAAGTATCTACCATGAAATCCTTACCACTAAGTGTCCATCATGAAATTCACTATCATTAAGTGTCCACTAAAGCATCATTAAGTATCTGTTAGATCACCATTATTAGGCATTTATTTGGTGCAATGTATATTGGAATCGGCAAGATTTCCTTAAACTTGGCGGAAAAAATTCTCATCACTCGTAATCATGTCGTGGTTTGGAGGTCACGTTAAATATCATCACGGTCGTCACGCTCTATATCAGGATTGTCCAGCACATGGCCCACGAGCCACAATCTGGCCTACCGACAGCTGTTTGGAATAAAAAATGAAATTCAAAACAAAAATTATGTTTGTTTTTTTTGTTTTTCAGAAACAAGGGAAAGTCGAGGGGACAGCAAGCGTGACCTCTTTCCATATCGCAGGTGAACAAATAAATAATCAAATAACCGGAAAAAACTTCGAAGTTTTTTTGTGAAACTGCTAACCTGCGAGATCGTAAAAACTTTCTAAGTCGCCCACTTCCCAAAAAGGTTGGACAACCCTGCTCTAAATGGATCTTAGTGTAGCCATGGGTATAAACGTGCAATGATGCGAATTATTGTGAACTTGTTTCTTTTCCCTGTTTGTTCATAATTGAAATTACTACTTATTGAAATACCAAACACAACATAATTTAGTTACAACGTTTTGACAGTATTCGTTTTCTAAACCTTGTACATTACTTGAAATAATTTGACGACGACACTTCGCATTATTAAATCAATAGTAGGGGGAAATTAGGGTTCCCGCTGCAGGCGCTTCGGAAGCGCCACGCCCCCTCCCCGTAGCCCCAGAGTGGCACGCACGTGGCATGGACTTCCGCCCAGTGGTGGGATGTTAAACGGTTGCACATACGGTGGGAGGTTACAAAAATGTTTGGCGCGTTTTTTATTAGGTGGTTTGTTTATTTTTTTAACTTTACAATTTTTTAAATCGAAATTTTTTAAAATTTTTTAATCAAAAATTTTTAAATTTTTATTTTAATCAAAAGGGTTTTTCGTTTTTTTTTTACTTTTATACTTTTTTCTGTTTCCTAAATTTTTTCCTTTTTCTGTTTCCTAAATTTTTTTCTTTTTCTGTTTTTTAAATTTTTTTCTTTTTCAATTTTAATTTTTTCATCACATTTAGAAAAAAAGACAAAAATAAAGAATTAATTTTAAGATTTTGAGACTAAATACATGGCAAAAGCGGCTAAACGTTATTGTCTTATTATGATTTTTAAATAATTACAAGTTTGTAATTAGATAATTTCAATCACATTCAAATTCTTATTTTAAAGTATACTCTATGATTGATGATTTCATTTCAACCCCCAGCTCTCACTTCCGTTCCTGACAACAATCGGCGTTTTCCAACCAAATCTAGCGTGAATTTTCACGTTGGGTTTGGTTCCAGACATTTTGTCATCAAATCAATAGGGGATCCCCCACCTCCAAGACGGGGTTCGAAGAGATACAGAACAGGTTCTAACACAATTTCCTTATGTGTTCTTTTCTAGCTCAAATTTCCCACAACGTTAATTATAAGGCAAAAGCAGCTAAACGTGCACGTGGGCTGTCTAGCGGCGGATTTTGTAATTTCTTTCGATTTCTATTGTTTCGAGGGAAATTCCTCTTGATCGTTGTACCTATGCGTATGAGGGTCACGTGTCCCCTTTCTGAACGATCCTAGCTCCCCTAGTGGATCATGTGTCAGGAACTAAACCTAACGTGGAAATTCACAGTAGACTTGGTTGGAAAACGCTGATAGTTGTCAGGAACGGAAGTGAGAGCTGAGGTTGAAATAAAATCATCAGTCATAGAGTATACTTTAAAATAAGAATTTGAATGTGATTAAAATTATCTAATTATAAACTTGTAATTATTTAACAGTCATAATAAGACAATAACGTTTATCTGCTTTTGCCTTATAATTATTCTCAAAATCTTAAAATTAATTCCTTTTTTTTTTAAATGTGATAAAGAAAATAAAAATGCAAAAATAAAAAAAATAGAAAAGGGAAAATTTAGAAAACAGAAAAAAAAAATTATAAAAGCTAAAAAAAAAAACTTTTGATTAAAATAAAAATTTAAAAACTTTCGATTTAAAAAATTGTAAAGTTAAAAAAAAACATCTAATAAAAAACACGCCAAACATTTGTGTAAAATCCCGCCGTCCGTGCAACCTATTTGCACCAGGTGTGTATCATCCTACCACATGGGCAGAAGACGTGCATGCCACCTTGGGGCCACGGGGAGGGGGGCATGGCGCTTCCGAAGCACCTTGCACCTGCAGCGGGAACCCTAATTTCCCCTACTATTAATTAAAAAGACAATAAATTAACACAGTTTAATAAGGTTAAATCGTTTACAGCTGTTTCAATAGCCCTTGGCTTGTATATCAGTTAGCAAAATTGTATCATCTGTTGAGATGGTGGGAAAAATGTAAAGGAATTAATAAAGAAAGGCAAAATGAAGCACGAGCCCGAGTAAGTAGAGAATGAAGGAATAAAGGTGAGAGGGATGAGAAGTAAAATACTTACCAGCAAACACAGGCATACATACATATACACACAGCCTAAGAACATGACACAAGGTTTTGAAACTACCTTTTTTTTTTATCAAGCGATCACATATAAGATAGGTGCTAACTGGGTTGATCTCAAAATATCTGTAATTAAGAGAAAAGATAAGACATCACTTAATATTCTTTAGGTGCACAAGAATTGCAACGGAGCATTGCATGGGCTTTGTTAAAAAATAAGGTGCTGTATCGGCAGATTACGCCATTGAAACATCGTTGAGACTAACTCCTTTAAGATTTTCATTAGCACAGATTTTGTCTTGGACATTTTTATACACGTAAGTTCATCAATAATACCATCGGGACGTGTTATTAGTAATTAAACTGCCATTGATAACGATTAATCGAAGTTGAAAACAGTCTTCGGATGCTCGGTATCTGATTTTAGCGGCCAATCCACTTTGCACGTGTTGTGACAACCAACAACCAAGTTGACAAATCGACTTTTCGCTCTATTTTTCACCCCTGCTGTCAACCAACGATTATTAATCAAGAGCGCTGATCTTGTTTGAAAGTTTCTGCCAACTAACTTCAACCGTATACGCTGGCTTTCTTGAGGAATTTGAAATATAGTTGCTAAAGTGCGAAGTGTGTTTTCGTCTCCGATGGCCTGTCTTAAGACATCTAAAAAAGGGTATTTTTAATGAATTCTTTTAATGCATTTGTTTGTGCTTACTTTTTCATTGAACTGTTAAAACGAATTCCCGATGAATAATTAATGTTGCAATCAGAATCTTTTTAGGATAAAATGTTGAACGTAGCTAAAAAGTGTATAAAAACGAAGATTCCCATAGGTGATAATATACGTTTCAGGAGGGACCTCGGACTTTTTCTATTTTTAGCAGTTTTGAGCTTTTGCAGGTCCAAGCAGTTCTCGGAAGATGATGGATGTTCACAGAGACGGATTGGGTTCCCTCAAAGGGCGCGTACCTCGGACTTCCGAAGGGCGCGAATTCTATCGCCCATGAGGGCACACCACCCCGGGAACCGATGGGCAGGTGGCCCAGTCCGCCCCTGGTTCTTCAGCTCGCAAACGGTGGAAGAATTCGTTTTTATGTGTAGTCAAGAATGGTTATCTATTTACATATGCTTTTATATGACCATTAGGTTCCATAGAACAAATGAGTAAATAGCCTGAGCTGCTTAGAAGGATTCATATTTATGGAAAAAAAATCCTCCGGCGATGATTTTAACTTGATGGACCTTTATTTGATCCTCACGTGAATAATCCCGTTTATAGCCGATTGGCAACATTAGTCACGTAAATCAGGAAGGTTGGAAACGAGCAAATAAGAGTTGGGCGTGCTTTTATGGAAGTGAAAAATGTCTTTAATGCTACGATGGGCTGTGCAAGAACTGATGATTAATAGTGGATAACAGGAATTTTCGACTGGATTCTGATAGATTGACGAGGAGATCAAGAAGCTTACTCAGATCAGATGAATGATTAAAATAACGTGGATGAACATTTCCCGGAAAGAGTGAATATGGATGGACCTCGTAGACACCTTCCAGTTGTAGATACGTAATGGCTAAATGCGATGAGATAATAGTTTAGATACTCTCTAAAATCGTCTTCATATTTTCATTGTTTTTCTGTTATTTTATGGAATCTATTGCGTAACGGACAGTTCTGTTGCAGATTTAATAACATAGATAATGTGACACAAATTTGACTTTTATATATAGAATTTCAATTCTTTTCTGTTTATAATTTCATGTTTTTATCCCCCCCATATATAGCCATTAACAGACTACTTCTCTTAGTTGTCAGTTTTTCACGAAACCAAGGGTGGTCACCTTAAAGAGGTTGTACTGTATCGCGAATGACCTATAAAAAAAAACATGTGTAAAAAACATAGAACTATAAGGAATAGATTTTTTTTTCCTGCTGTCAAAATGTGCACAATAATGGCCTGTGTTTTTCGTAATCTGTTTCGTAGTTCTATGCTTTTCAACGTATGCTATCGTTTCTTGCAATTCCAAAAATTAGTTTTTCTTCATTTTTTTCTCCTTCTTGTGTCTTCATTTTTTTCTCCTTCTTGTGAGTTTTATTTTCCTAGTTCTTGCTTTCCCCCTTTCTTGACTTTATTTCCTTTTTTCTTGTTTTCTTCCTCACTTTTCTTTCACATTCAGTCAATGACGGATTTTTCTAATGACGATGCCAAATAATATACAAATTGGCTTCATTTTCGAGGTACTTTTCGCCAAAACTTCACGGTTGATTTAGTGAAATTGATGGTGAAACTAGATCGTTAATCTTAAGTACGAATACTGGTTCAATTGGATCATTTTCAACCTTTCGGTTTTAATGAATTTTAAAAATAGCGTAACGTTTTGAAATGTCAACTAGTGGTTAAATATAATAAATGTGTGTACATATACATAATGTTTCTCTTTTGATACTTATACATTGTGTGGTTTTGAAAAGAACGTGAATCATCGCGATGTTGGTGTCATGCGGGGGAAAATGCCGCTGTCATTATGAATGCAGCCGACTGGGATTGTACCTGCAGCTTGCTTAGGTACGAGTATACTTGCGTCTTCCGAAGGTGTGTGGATGAAGTCCAGTGACCTCCGCACTTGTCTCTCATCCCGTTGATTCGTGTTGAGATGTTTTTGGAATGGGTCTCGCTCCCCTGAAATACATTGGCATTTGTTTGTGCACAGGATTATAGCCGTGATGACATGATTAATCAGTTTCTGGAAAAAGCAAAAGACTTATTCATGTCGGTATCTATCTACAAGGAATTGGCGCTCCAAACGGAAAACGAAACATCTAGTCGTAGAATACTTGATGCACGTTTGGTGGAAAACTTGCACTTCAAATAGAACGATGAGTTCCGGATATTGGAGGTAGAGAGAAACAGGTGTGTCACTTCAGCAGTGGCGGGCACAGACCTTCATTTTTGGGGAGGGGTCATGGACAGAATTTCCCATGGTCTTGGAATAACGCCCTTCGTTTATCTTGAAAATCGGAATTTTTTTACAGTTAAATAATGTATTTGGGGGGTCATGACCCATGTGACCTCCCCCCTGCGTCCGCCCTTTTGCTTCACTGCCTGCTCTTGTATATCTTCCCAACTCAACTTCTTAGTCCCCATCCTCAAGTCGCCTGTCCCTTTAGGAATTTGTAAAGCCTTATCTAGTTAGTGTTCAGTCAACAGCGATCGACCAACTCACTTTGGGGTGTGTGACGTCACATCGCAATCGGCCCAGAGTTTTGTTTTACGCTGTTTTTATTAAGTAATAAAGATGTAAACCACACATGTGGTAAAAGAGGTATTATGTATGACACTGGTTTCAAGGTCTAAAAATCTTCGGGAATTCTTATTTTAATGTTTTTTTATGTGCTGCGTTACTGTGCGTTGTGTAGCTGTCTATATTGGAACTATTTGCGAAGAAGAAACTAGTTGGGTTTTTGTTTTTAGTCGAATATAATACCGAATATTCTTATATCCGCTATTGGTCCCCCACTTCGAATGAGAATCTGGGATTGGCTCCTAAAAGGAGGAGAGTTGAAGTCGAAGGGCGGTGCAATTCAGTAGAACCTCCATGTATGGTACTTTCGTCTATCAAGAATCTCTGTATATCGAAGATCATGTGAAACCACTTCGTGATCAGTACATGAAAACGCCCTTTCTATATGTCGAAAACGCTTTTGTATTTATTTTATATGA
>QLNU02015359.1:43695289-43742896 GCA_006491805.2 Dysdera silvatica | reverse complement strand
AATATAGGTGTTATAGGGCCGGAGGGAGCAAAAATAGGACTATTTTCAGAGATTTTATATCATATTTTCAAAAGTATTGAATATTTATTTTTTTTTTTGCTTCATTATGTTCCTTGCAGAAATCCATCGGATACGCGTTTCACGGTTTTTGGAGACGTAACTTATTAATAATGTTTTTAAAGGGTTATAAAACGCACGCGGAAACGAGTAGTACAGCGCAAGAATTCGCCAACTTGTTGGCTGCTTGGCGAATATAATATGTTGCATTTCTTTTTCCTGTATACTTATGGTATGATAATGACATAAAAATAACAAAAATCGTGATATTTTGAAGAAGGTAGAGTAATAAAGGAAAATCGAGATTTATATCATTAGAAGGAAGGAACATAAATGAAATTGAACTTTCTGCATTTTTATTTAAGAAAGGAGAAATCTATTTATTACAATTTTTATCGAATATTACGATTTTTAGCAATCAATTGTATGAAAATCCCAAATCATGAAAAATATGAATTTTTCCTGCAGTGGCTGGCTGCATCGAATAAAAGGAGAATTTTTACAATTAGGTATTTTATCACAAACATTTCCTGTGAATGTGAAACACATTTAGCGGACATTTAAAAAATCAGGATTTTCGTCTTCTGATAACCCAGATGTAATCCATGCTATTGATCATGGGTTGAAAAATATCAGAACACATTTGGAAGTGTATCAAGGACTGTAATTGGATAATATTATTTCGAATTTTTAATTCAGAACCATGAGCAGATATTTTAAAGTATCGACATATTTCTCGCGCTATGTACTTTATTTCTCTAAAAAAAAGCGATCTAAAAGTTGGCAAATGGGAATTGTCTGTTCAGAAATAATTTTAACTACCCCATCTGGCTTCCCCCAATGCTACACCTCTTTTCAAAAATCTACAGATTTTTATGAACACTACAAGAATCGCACAAAAGGACACAATTTTCAGTCATATTTCTGAAAAAATGCTCGTCCGAAATTTGCTGGAATAGGTTTGTCGTTAATTTTCCTAATGAACTGCAAGTCATAGTTACATTTGTCGCTTTAAACAGAGAAGATTGGACTCTTTTTCCAAATTGGCCTGTGCTTTCGTGTAAACATAAAAACGCATCACCAACAACTTTGCCATCGGCATTTATTAAATATTGAACGGTGTACGAGTGAGTACACTGATTAGTTGGAGATGATGCACAACCCAATGTTATTTTTTCCCCTCGGAAACAAAGCGTTCGACTATCTGTTAATTCGTCATTGAATCCGCATTGATCGGTATTAAATATACAACGGGGAGGATATGTTTTAAATAGTTTTATCACTTCTGTTTGAAATTTTGTTGCAGCGTTTCGGATCATTTCCGGAGAAGTCACCAGGTTTTTCGTTACAAGTTTTGTTATCTTCCTAGACGTTATGCCATGACGTTTACAAAAGTCCTTTATCCATGTGCTTGAAGTAAGAAACTTTAATTTATGGAAATGTAAAGAAGTTTCAATTGCCCATTTCCGAATATCGAAACCATGTATAACTCGTAGTTTTTTGCCCATAATTTCCATAAATTTCACCAAACTTCCATTTCGATTGCTTTATACATATCGATTAGTGACCCTCTGTCTACTTTATCCTTTTTAAAACGCAGATATGTTTTCTGATTAGGCATTTTTTTACAGCCCTTTTTGATTAAAGTGTCCCATTTCCAGGTTGGATGAGTTTCTTTAATAGCGACCATATGCTCCTTATCGTTTATACTTATATAACCAGGATCACATTTTATTTATACCCCATTATCATCATGTATAGAATAATGTTCTGGATCTTTTTCGGAAATCTCGATAACTTTACCATCTTCAAACTGCGATTTTGTTAAATAATTTTCTAACACACTAAAAAGTTCCACAGCTACAACTTTTTCACAATCGGTGATATCACTGGACATGTGTAAGAAATTTGAATACGTTACTTCGGTTATTTTTGCAAAGGAGGAATAACTAATTGCATTTATGAGCAATAAATCCATTTTAATGTATAAAGCGAAAATTCGTAAACAGGAAAAAAAAAGTTAATTTGCCAAAAATTAAATTTTCTGTGGTTTTCTGCAGAAGCTAAACTTTAGCTTAATATTAAAAGAACAAGATGTGTCATAAAGATTTAAATTATAAACTAATAAATTTTAAACAAGTATAAAAATATATGTTGAATGCGAAGTCAAATTTTTTTAAATACGAAACTAACAATTTATTATGCGTACGATATATAAGAACAGTTTAAATGAACTGTCATGCAACACTCCCGAATGTAAGCCACTTTATAATACTACTTATACCTTCGAAAATAACTGATTATACTACACCAGCAAATGTGCCAAGCAGCCAATAAGTTGGCGAATTCTTGCCCTTGGCTACTTGTTTCCGCATGCATTTTATAACCTTTAAAAAAGTTATTAATAAATTACTTCTCCAAAAACCGTGAAACACGTATTCGATGGATTTCTGCAAGGTACATAATGCAGTCGAAAAAAAAAAATCAATACTTTTGAAAATATGATAACATAAAATCTCTGAAAATAGTCCCATTTTTGCTCTCTCCGGCCCTATAACACCTATATTTATGGCCATTCTGAAAAATGACCGACTACGTACCTAATAATTTTTTGAGAGCTTTCAAATGAGCCTAATGTCATTAAAATCCGCGTCGTCCACCCTCCGACCTACCCTTATTAGTCAATGTAAATACTTTTGTGATTTACAGACTTAATAAATGGAAATACTTTTGCGACTTACAGACCTCATGAATGTAAATACTTTCATGATGAATCATCATCGCAATTTGCTTTGTACCAAGACAATCTTCTTTCACTTTACCATCTTCCCATGTTTACATGGGGTAGGCGTTATGCTCTTTTTAATCTTCCTTTCCACAACCTTCTGTCCAAGGTTTGTTATCTACTCCTTGCATACTGTTTCAGATCTTCCGTCATTCTATCCTTCCATCTCATTCGTAGTCGTCCCTTCTTACCCATTACCACCAGCATATCCATTAACTTTCCCACATATTCTTCAATAGAAAATTCTATTACCCAAACCTAAATGCATATGAACACTGTTCAAATACGATGATTTTCAAGGCGTGTTCAGCAAATTTTTTCTCATTAAATCCTGTTTTTCATTATTCACATGAACGTAAATTGCATCTAATGCGAATCACATTCACTTATTCATAAAGAAAAATGCACTCATTAGGAAGTATGTCTCTAAATGTATGTACTACACAATACAAATGTATAAAAAAAGTTATATATATAGATTCCTTTATATGAAACCATGGATTTCTATATATGGAGGTTTTACTGCATGTGTGTATGTGAGACCATCGCGACCAGTATGCGTCTCTCTTTCTGTCCAACCCTACCTGTAAGCTGGTGCAGGGAAAAGGGAAGCTTTTTATCTATGAAAAACAAAATTATATTTAAATCAGGACAAAAGGGCAACATTTGCTATATACGCCGTGCAGCATGTGTCAGTTTCCTGCAACACGCTTTCATATAGCGACATATATGTATGAAGGGTTCTTGGAGGAAGCCTTCACCCACTTGTAAATGGATATTGGTTGATTTTAATGATGATTTATGACGTGCGTATTGGGTATCTACCTCTGAGCCATGTTTCCTATGCTAGCCAGAACCATCATCCTTCATTTGGATAACATGACTATCACAATAGAGTCTCCTCCACCTCCTGAATTGGAACTAAACAGTTCAGTTTATGCGCTGATTATTGTCTCTAAGTTTGTTGTACTACATTGTCTTACTTTCATGGTTGCTTAAAGGATTTCCCTATTATTTTTATGCAGACCAAGAGGGTGATCGTTGGGGAAATAAACTAATTAGTTTTATCATAACCCTGAGCAAGAAAAGGTAATGTCCATACTTCGAATTGGATTCGAGCCACTAAACCATGGGATACTATGCAAAACTAATGGCCACTTTTTGCTCTCTGTCGAGAACTACTCTCCTGCATAGCATCTTAATTTTTTTGTTTGATCCTTGCGCCATAAAAATATATTAACTTTTCCGAATTTCATTCGCATGCCTTGTGTGAAGTCATTATCTCTGGTCTCCATGTTCTGAAAATCTTAGTTGTCTGTAAGTGGTTAGTGTTTTTTAGAATTTTCGTCCTTTTTATCCCATTCTGAATAACAAGAAAATTTTAATAATAGAAATACATGTGCTGATTATCAGTTGATTTTGCAAGTGTCTCCATCTTTACCATCTCCGCGTACCCTCTTTGTGAATAAAGAATTTCCTTCTAAATTTATATATATCCCACCAATTTAATAACTTGTCTGGAGTTTGTCCATGGTCTTGTTTTTCCATTGATTTTAATAGTTACCAATCGAAAAACAAGACTATGCTAAATAATATGTGGATTAATAATTGCTTTTATTATCAGCTTTTCTTATACCAATTTGAGTTACCAACTTTTTCTCAAGAAAACTTTGAACGTGATACTGTTTTTTTCCCCTTACTACAAAATAACTGTTTCTAAGTCCTCTTCCCGAATTATATCTTGATGCTGAAATATTTTCTTTCTTAAATAACACTGGATTTTTGTAAAAGTTAAAGAATGCAAAGGCCTTACGTAATTCTTGTCTCCGATCCATGGTGATTCGTTATTCCAACTTGGATCACAGTTCCTATATTTGTCTATACTCCTACGCATAAGCAATTTCTGTTCTTAGTTCTGTTCGAGTGTTTGAATCAAGTGTCCGCCCCCTTGTTTTTGTTTTTTCTGTCTCTAGGTCCCTTTCTCAAGGAAGTGTGTCCCGTTTCCTTCTTGTGTTTTTAATTTCTTACTCTATGTCTACAATATGCTAACTTCATTCTCAATATTGCATGGACAATAACTGTACTTGATTTATTCGTGACTTCGTGGTTAGAGGCTCTCGTTCACTGACTGCAAACACGGGCGTGCAAAACCTCTGCACATCCTTGATTGTGTGTTTAACCTCACAACATTTTCGACGTTGTCGCGTTTTATTGTCTGTTGGTTCTCCAAAACCGCAAGTTATAATTGCGCCTTTTCTGTTTGACTTCTAGCGTGTAATTAAAACTTCATCTTTATTGCCATTTTTCTTCGAGAACTACGGCTAGCCAACCTAACGAGAGCAAATGATGTAATTAACACATTTAGGAGGAATTTTTCGGAAAAGACCCTCGTTCGGCTTTTTAGTTTAATTGCCCATTATTCCGGCTTAGCTTAATCGAGGCGTAATTGCTAAGAAAGAGGTCATTTGTTCTCATTTTCGGGGTTTGGCAACCCCTCCCTCTCCCCAGTCCTCTTGGTTCTCCCTTGCGTTCTCTGGATTTAGCAGTACTAAGCCCTCCTAGAGGCCTGGTTTAGATCTGTCGTTTAGCTTCGCAAACTTTTGACTTTCGGTGACAACCTATGCATCACAACTTTCTCCATCAGATCTGGCTGCGGGACTCAGTTGGAATAGATCTGGCTTTCATGGGAGTTGATGACTTCGATCTACCCTTTCCTTATGGGTGATGAATGTGTAATTTGAATATTCGATCGGCATGGCGTTTGGGATAAGCTAGAGGGACTGCTTTGGCACATTCTGTCGTATTTATGATGCAATGTGTGATAATCATAGTCACAATAGTGACTATGACTTGATTCCTTAGATGAAGGAACCACTTTGTGACATTCGTTTCAGAACTGTTCCAGAGATTCTTCAGGCAGTAGACCGGTCCATTCGAACTATCAACACAACAGGCGTTGGTAAAGATATCGTACAAATTCCAGATCGATAGCAACGGGTTGTGCACTATGCGGGTGACTACATTTAGGGGCAGTAAAACTTGGTAACATGCATCCATTTTGTGTCCACTGTAAACAAATAGTTGCCACTATTAAAGTTCCAACCCTCGTAGTTTATTATATAATTCATTTATACAACTATAAATGTATTCTTAAATTGCAGATTATATATTTTTGAAATTTTATATGTTAGCTTAGTGACTACTATAAATAATCAATTTAAATTTTTTGTTTGTGGAAACGACACTGTATGTTCATATGTTACTTTGTCTATAATAGTCAGATTTTAATATTACTTACGTATAAGATGAGAAGGGAGTGAATCAGGATGGAGTATGAAGCTGTAGCTTCAAATGTCGCACTTTAAAATATTTATCGGTATGCCTTCATTCCACGCTGATCCAAGGGCGAACGCAGGGGGGGCGGTTACAGGGGTCATGACCCCCAAAATATATTTTTTCACTGTAAAAAATTCCAACTTTCATGATAAATGAAGGGTGTTATTCCAAGACCATGGCAAATTCTGTCCGTGAACCCCCCCCAACCCAATGAAAGTCCCTGTTCGCCATTGCACTGACCGCTGCTTTGATCAGAAGCACCAGAGAACAGGGGTCATGGTTTTTGGTGTATTAGCATATTGGAGGAATTCACCATTAGCTTATCACGTTGGCTAGACATGTTGGTGAATTAGCTTTCCATCCTTCCACCTTTATATTCGCAATGCGAATGTCAATTTCCATCATAAATAGAAAGCTCGGTCCGCTTCACTTGAAAACGCTGTAGGATACTCAGTTGCTGTCTTGGCCTGTTCTACCATGCATCGTCACATACGTTCAGCGTGTGGGTCTCCTTCCAGTTAGATACCAGCAATCCTTAATGGTTTTTGGGTACTGAGTTCTGAAATAAAAAACAAAACTTTAAATGTTTTAAAACCGGTCTTGCTTTAGTAGAGGCTGAACTTGGTCTCATATTACTAAATCTAAATTAGAATTTTCTGATAAGATATAAATATTTACAAATCTACCGTGATTCGAAAGCTAATGTTTAGCCTTTGCTTCTGGTTTGAATATTAAATCCCTCAACTTCCCTAGAATACAGTAGTACCGCACCCGCTCTTAAAGCAGTCGTCTAACCATATTCGGCTTGCTATTAGAGTGTGTGTATATATGAAGTTCAAAACTTTATACATTTGCGGAAAAAAAAGTAGTTGTAGACTAGGTATGGGGGACGACAGTCATGAGAGATTTGTGAACGATTCAAAAGAACGTTTATCCTATTCTGAATGAGAACGATGATTCATATCCTTAAAGGTGCGATCATTTCTGCTTAATGAATAACTCAAAATGATCGACTTCTCTAAAGTGAATGAATCCCAAAGACACACAGTGAGTCAGATTAGTGGAATTGATTCTAAACAATGCGTTATGATCGAAGAAGGGCAATGATTGAATGCATGCTCAAGAAAAAAGAATGGTTATGCCCGTCTCTAGCAGGAACAGGTGCGAAAGGAAAGCTTTCCAACGGGCAACGTTCGGATTTCAATTCCATCAAAGCAATCTTTTCCCCAAATGATTGCATTTGATATTTGATTGCAGATAACAAAAGATTGAATAACATTTAAAGGCTTCGTTCTAATGAAAATCATTGTTATCATTCATCTCTCCAATAAGCAATTCACGAATCGTACCGTTGGGACCTGCGGTCTCGTGAGTGGCGGCCATAATTCTGATAACAGAAGACTTTGCTTAATTTGTGCCGAAGCAGCCATTTCATTAATGTTTTTTGGACGGTCCGCTGTTGGAACAAGCTTCGTGAGATTTTAGGAACTATGTTTAACGAATACAGTCGAACCTCGTTAAGACGAACACCAAAGGGAACAGAAAATCTGTTCGTATTAACAGCAATTCGTTTTCTCAATAAAGGATAGTATTCTACATAATCTGACGGGACTTCAGAAAACGGTTGGTATTAAAAGTAATTCGTCCTAAGCGTGTTCGTCTTAACGAGGTTCGACTGTAATTCATTTATTATTAGGTGCAGTCGACTCGCAATCACCATCTTATTTTATTTTATTCTATTACCCTATTCGCACGTAATATTCCATTACGAATCTATTGAGATCCGTTAGAAATTGACGGTTCGATTCCTTTCGGAGTCGTGGTTTTACGTTGATGAAGAGGGAACACGTTCGTTCATTATGGTGGTAACCTGAAGCGCATGGACGTGCTTTTACCTTGTTGGGCCCAGAATGACCTTTAATATCCTTGCTCCATGAAAATCAACCCACCGTTACCCAAGGTTTGGTTTATCGGGCATCTGGACGTTCGGATTCTTCAGAAAACAGTAGCTCCCGTCGCACTATGAGTTAATTGTCCATGCGCTGTTGAGCACAAACCTTTTCGGAGTCAAATCAGTAATTTCCACTTATATAATATACCTAGATGCGCAGAATCATTCATTTGCTTCCAAAAAGAGCCAGACTGCTCATCTCTGCAGTGTATTCTAAGCTTCCTTCTGGTTTTGCACTGAAGAGGAACTGCTCCTCCCTCCCTACAGAAATGTTCTACATTACATGGTAAATAACTACCTTGCACATGTCAGTTGCCGGGGGATACAGAATGAGACTTAAAAATCATCGATCTATTTCGTAGGAATAAGCCTTTGATATATTTTCTTGTTTTTGTAATGAAAACACGATTTATCTTTCTTGTTTATATCGTCCGCCGTCTTAACGATTGGGCTAACGGCAGCCGTAGGGACGCGTCGGGGAAAACATGTGTCATCTTTCACGAAAATTGATAGAAGACTTTTTCAAGGGATTTTGAGCCCCTATGGTATCTCCGAGTTTTACCCCGGTTTATGGCAAGCAAACAAAATATTTATCCGTGTGCTGAGCTCAACAAAAATTCCATTTCGTTGTGAAACTAAACAACAATAATGCGTGGAAGAAATCCCTGTAACCTTTGAGGAAAATATTTGCCGAGCGGTATTTGCATAGCGTCATGAAACGTCGACGTCGCCAGTGAACCATTCAGTTTCCACGGGGAAGACGACAACCAAGAGCAGTTTTGCTACATCTCTCCCCACCCCTCTCTTTTTCTCCATCTCTTTAAATTCTACCTAAAGATGCTTTATATTTCTTTCTTTATTCTTTAAATTTTTTTTTTTCATTATCGACCTATCTGATGAATGGTATATCTCTTGTTGTCAGAAACAAAGAAACGGCTTTCGAGGAATCTATTTCCTGAGAGAAGTTTATGGAAAAAAAAAAATGAATTTTCCATGATGCACCTTGAAAGATCCATCAGAGGTGGATGGGGGAAAAAATTCTCCAGGATGTACCTTTGAAAAACGGGCAGAGACTGATTTACGATTTTGACACCTGTAGTCTGACACATTTTGCCGCCTAATCTTATTTAAACGTAGCTAGAGCTATAACAGAGATTTTGACGCTTTCTTCAAATTCTTGATTTGACGCTCCTGGCGGTTATTTCAAATAACGTCTTTTCGCAAGGACAGTATTCGCCAATTTGGCTACTTTTGAGACACACTCTTTCAAGGCAGCAGCCCTCTCTTTGCCAATTGCCTGGTTACGTCTTTGAACATAACAATTCAAAATTAATAATGAAATTGGTCACCGAAAAATTCAGCCGCACGTTCGCAAACTTTTCGTCGAAAAGTTGCCACCCTCAAAAATTTCCTGCCATGGGCTTCACCCCCACTTAGACTATGGGTAAATCCGCCGCTGAAAGCGGGTAGACTTTTCATTTTTCGTTACTGCTTTTGTGTTTTGCTAGATGATGTGTGAGATTTTCCGTACCGCTTTTTCTAGATTATGTTTTTTTTATTTATTTTTTTCAGGAAATGTCTGGCAGGGATGTGTTTATCAAAGCTATTTGCCCTCTTTTAACAGTGTTAAGACAAATTGAGAAAAATAGCTAAAAGGCGAGGCAGTATTAGTTATATTTTCTGCTACAGCCGTTCTTCATTTCGTGGCACATTTTGTCCCCTTCCGCGGAATTAAAAATGTACGAGTCTTAAAGTCCTTTTTCATGTAGCGTCTACTCACTTTTATGACGCAGCACCTGCCAAAATAGCTGTGCTATTTTTTGAACGCCAGGCCACTGACGCCTATCTTGTGGTCTGCTAATAAACTTCATGCTGTCCGCGTGGAAAGCCACAGCGTCATTTTAAATTCTATTTAATATTTCATGAAACTTCTAAAATTATTAACTTTTTGTTTAAAAAAAATGGACTAAGCTATATTGAGTTGGAAAGACTGGCCCTTGAGTGTGTTTCCAATCTCACAAGGGAAGCATCTGGCAACAGTTTCACCTGTTTGTTTTAAATAATGTACGTAATAAATTTAGGCTAATGGCTGAAGCATAACCCTGCTGGCTTTTGTTTCACAAATTCGCGGGTGCGAAGTTATTCAATTTTGCGTTATCGAAACCGTAATTATTATTGTCTTCCTTTTATCGCTAGCTAAAACCAGCGAGCACGGAAGAAGAATAGAGAGGCCAACGTATTCCACACACGCGAAGGTTTCGTCGTCAGTTTCCGCCATATTGCCGGTCTCTTGAGTCCGCGTAAACGAATGCTTGAAACAAGTGTTTGTATTTGTTTTACATGGACCCGAGACCGGCAACATGGCGGAAAATTGGCTGCACTTTTTTTTGGATCTTACGCTCCCTCTATTCTTCTTCTGTGCGCGCTGGCTAAAACATCACCTGGTCGATTTTATAGTTAACAATGCGCGCATGCGTAGTCTCGACTATAAAGGATGGGGATATATTTACAGGACCTATTAGGATGTTCAGATTTGTCGGGAAAAAATAGTCCCACGGTAATATAATGGTAGCGCATTCATTTATCATGCTGTTGAGCGATTTTCAAAGGGATCGTAGAATGGATGCCGTTTTCTTCCCTCCGTAGTCCGAGGTTTGGGTCCGTAGGTAGGGGTGGTTCGGATTCCTCGGAAAATTGCAGGTTCCGGCGCAATGTGAACTTCGCTCCCTCTCTGTCGTAAACTGTAAACAAACAATAACAACAACTGTAAACAAACGACTTGTCGCTTTGACTGTCATATCGAAACAGATTAGCTAGTCTTCGTTCAAAACGTCTTAAAACTTCCTTTTTTTTTCGATTGAACGCTGCGTCCCAGTAGTTACACACGTAACTTTCGAGCAGACGGGACGTGGTTCGAAGTCTACGTTGAGTCGTCTGTCCTATCTCAGACGACCCATAGCTTGGGACGTACAACGCCATTCAAATACGACGGAATGTTACTCATGGGAGCAAACTTGAATTTATCTTACAGCCTGTTACTCATGGGAACAAGGTATAATTGAACTTATAGCTTGTTACTCACGGGAACAAGCTATAATTGAACTTATAGTGTGCTCTCCAATTTTGAGATCGTACTTCATTTTTGACCTGAAGTTTACGTTTAGCTTGCGCCCCAACGGCTATGGACACCGCTTTCGAGATTCGCCAGACTGGGCTCGACTCCTAAAAAAAATGAAATTACAAATAAATATGTCGTAATTCGAAGACCATGTTAAGCCGTCAGTCGCATCTCAGATCACCCATGGCGTTGTCCTGAGACGTGAAATTTATAACCAATCACCCACACAGCTGCTCATTCACAAACAAATACGTTTGCAAGCTTAACAGTGAGGAGGAGAATAATTCTCTTTTAAGCCAATTATTGGCCTATTGCTGTTCTTTAAAAGGCGGAATTCTGTCGCCATATATGTGCGTTTAACCACTGGCGTATGCAAGGGTGTGTTGGTAGGGTCACAACCCCCCTACTTACGATAAAATATTTTGTATATATATACATATGAATATATGGAGTTGTGGCACTGCATCCCTCTTTGTGGACTTTCTGCATACGATAATGCGTGTAGCTAAGGGAAGGATTTGGTAATGGTGATCAGTAGACTTAGACCAGCTTTTCTCAATCAGCGTGCTCAACCTTAGTCGATTTTCTCCATTCAACTTTAATGTCCCGCGAGAGTTTACCGTAGTTGTAAATAGTTCATTTAGAAGACTGTGACTGTTCTTGTTGCAACGGTGGCAACCCGAGCGTAACGTTTGTGGCATTACTGCGGAATTGTGATTCGTTTCTGGTATCCGTATAAGTTGTCGGTACTTCTTCGGCAGTAATTTCCAGGGTGTATATAAATCGAACACTACGCAGATTAAATCAAACAACAATATCAATCAACGTTTATTGGCGTAGTGATACCAACGCCGATGGTATGGCGTGATTAGATGGTGAAACGTTCGAAAGAAAATAAATATTTCTGCCTTCGGTGGGACCTGAACCCACGACCTTCCGTGGAAAGGCATCGGCGCAGGTATCACTACGCCAATAAACGTTGATTTATGTTGTTTGAATTTCCAGGGTGTGGTTTCAATAGATATTGAACCCGCTATTGCTTTTGGCTTTCCTGTCTGCCTGTCTATACGCAATGAAAAGGACAAGGCAAAGGTCTTCCGTAAATGCAATAATGATGGCTATTGTTAACGTTGAAAACCTACCGAGTTACTTGAGAATTAGGTAGTTTGCGAATTAGAGTGCTGCAATTTAGAGAGTTGCGCATTAGAGAGTTGCGGATTAGAGAGTTGCGGATTAATGTTAATTGAAACCCGCTAAATTTAAATATCGACCTTAGGCGATTTTCTTTCACTTGCTTGTCAACAATTTCAGTCCCATGCATGCATACGTTATCTGTGGCAAAACATCCCAGAACTGATGATCTGTATTCCATTGCTCTGCTGCAGTGGTTCTCAAACTTTTTAGCCTACGGAACTCTTTACTTACCACATAGCTAGCCACGGAACCCTTTACTTACCATGTGCCTAGACACGGAACCCTTTGCTTACCACGTGCCCAGACACGGAACCCCTCTATAACCATTTAAGGGAAACCTAGAGGGTTGCTATTGTTCATCGCCGCTTGGATATAAACATAAAAATAAGTAATAAATATATCAGTATAAAAAAATTAAGTAATACTTTTCTATTGTTGCTGGATGTTGGATATTAGTTAATTGGCTGTTTGTCATTACTGCTTTATTTATTGTAGTGAACTCTTAAGTGTTGTCATAGTGGGGGGGATACAAAATTTACAGACTTTCTTGGAATTTTCGGCACTGTTTTACAAATGGCTTTCGAAACCTCTTGAAGATCGTCGCGGCAACTTGGGGTTTCGCTAACTGCACTTTGAGAAATATTGCTCCATTGAAACGTTTGAAATCTGGGCTGAGAAGTAGACATTCGGGTCATCAACGGCTACTTTTGTGGGGGTGGGCAGTGGACAGTGGTGATTTTAATGAGACCCCTGTGGTAAGTGGATGGCAATTGCTTTAAAGGCCTTAGGTTTTACGACGGGGGGAGCTAAATGAATGTAGGGGGGGGGGATAAAACATTTATGTAATTAGGATAGAAACACGTTGTATTCTGTTGTTGTAGCATGGATATAATTTGCCGCTATGTGAAATTTGAATGTGAAATGTCTCGCCTCAGAGAATGGCATCTGTTTTTATTCGCTTTAGCTTCTGAATATTTATACATGAATTTTAAATAAATTTTCTATTTTTTAAGAGGCCAATTATATGCTCATTGGAGTAATATGTAGTGCATTTTTTTCACAAGTGGCGTAGTCCAGCTTATCGGCCTAACAGATGCACCTATTCGTTCATTTTAAGGCAGTAACTTTGGTAGCTGCGCCCCATTTGTGGGGCTAGCAGGGTTGCCATAGGCGACTAAAATCCGACTATTTGCTACTATGTTTGACCTTAGGCGACTATGGAGACTGCTTTTGTTCAAAACAGCCCAAAAGCTACTATCTTCGGCAAAGTGACAACTTTTTTCAAGTGCTGGTGACTAGTTCATCCTTTTTCGTTCGTTTTCATTTTTTTTTTTTCACTAAGGTTTGCAAACAGTTAATGGTTTTTCCGAAATTTAATTATTTGACGAAAAAAATTATCGTCAAATATTCCTTTTGACGTACGGCATGTTTAAACAATAGAAAAGGAAAGAAAACGCCGAGAATCCATCGAGTGACATCTTTGTGGATCTCTTTCTCCTTCTTGCATATGCCCTGTGCAAACTAAATGAAATATGTTATATAACTAAATAAAATATGTTATATAACTAAATGAAAATATGTTATATAACTAAATGAAATATGTTATATAACTAAATAAAATATGTTATATAACTAAATAAAATATGTTATATAACTAAATAAAATATGTTATATAACTAAATAAAATATGTTATATAACTAAATAAAATATGCGCAGTCCAAACAAAGCTTGTCTTTCGAATTTTGGATATGTCTCTCGCTCTATGATAATTTTTGTTTCATGGGGGCTAATTAGACCGGGGCCTATTGATAGCGTAAAACCCCTAATCACGATCCCTTCGCTATTACTCACCCACAAAGATAGTAGAATTTCATCACTAACTTTACCTATTTCATACTTGCCAACTTGTTGTTTCCCCCCACGAAAATATTTTCTGAATCCACCGCTGGAACTGAATATACATATATTACAATGTAATATACGTATAGAAGCAAAAAAAAAAAATTACAATACTTTAAGACTTGAAGTATTGTAAATGTTTTTTTTCCACAACTGCAAACAATTGTCAGTGGAAAGTTACAGCTGCAGAAAATCTTATTAACCCTTTAAAATGCGCTCCTGGATACCAATACATTTTTGGTTTTTTCCTTCATTTTCCGTGTTCTAATTTTTCAACTTGGATATACAATCCAAAAAAATCGTTTCTTTAATGATTATCATCATTTTTCATCATGTTCCAGAAGTGTAATATTGGCCACTACTGATTATACGAAGTGATCAAAATTTGAGAGTTTGTTTGTTTTGTGGTTTTACGGCTCAAAGACTACAATGGTCATGCTGCGCCGGGACCTACTGTTTTCCGAGGAATCCGAACCTCTTAAGGCCTAGGGAACCAAACCCCGGACTACAGTGAGCAGTGCGATCTTTTTATGAGATCTCTGAGTAAGCGTTCTTTGCACTGCTGGGAGTCGAACCCGGATTAACGGCGTACTAGGCGAACGCGTTACCACACTGCGCCACCGCAGGGCCAAAATTTGAGAGTACATTTAAAACTAAATTTTCTAAAAACAGACCATATAATACAAACGAATATATATATATATAAACATACACATATATATATATAAAGGTCATTGGCGCAGGCAGGGGGGTGTTGATGAGGGTTGTAACCCACCATTGCAATGAAATTTTGTATATTTAACATAGGAATATGTGAGTTGTAGCTCTGTAAACCCCCATTGAGCCTATAACCCCCTTTACGAACTTCTGCGTACGCGTATGATAAAGGTGGTGACACGGGGTGGCGCCCCTTCCACCCCCCTCACAATTTAAAAAAACAAACAATTTTAGCATTATAGAAGCCAGATGAAGGTGTTTTACCTCCCTCCCTCCTTCCTAATACTTCTACCTCCTATTGTTAATCTTGTCTGCGAGCCTGATGTATACATCAGGCTCGCATACAGAGGGAAGTATTCAAGTCAGAGGTATTTTTGGTTCAACGTCTTTACTTGTCTCCCATCGAGTTAATGTTAAGATTTCTTCAATGGGGAGGTGAACATCCAACGCCTTTTATTTACAGGCCTGACAAATATACATATATTCATAAGCGGATAAAAAAAAAGGGGGGGGGGACACAGATCCTTCTGTGCGACGATAGAGTACAAACCACTTCATCATATTCCATAATTTTGCATAATAAATCAGTTGCTTCTAGTTTTTCTTCAGCCTACCTGGGAGGAGGGGCTCAAACCCATCTCTGGATTCACCAATGCATATAATAAAAAACATTTTTCTGTCGCATTATTGTTATCGAAAGCAGTTTTGTCATTCCATCTTGAAATCTTTTTTTTTTTTTTTTTGAACGAGATTGTGTCGTTGATGAGAATATTATTGACGTAGATGGTTCATCATAGTAGACATAGGGGAGTCACATCATCGAGTAGACATAGGGGCTTCGTCAGGTCCTATGGGACCAGAGTTTAAAAATAGAATCACCTGCCCACTAACATCAGACGGCTGAACGACTTCAAGTTCATTTTCGTCAATATCTACTTCATCTGGAAGTCAATAGTTCTCGACATACGACAGTTGACAAATATCGTAATGATCCACCGAATTAATTGATAATTCTGAATCACTCAAATAATTCAAATAACCCACTGCTTCTTCAGCTGTTCGAAATATATTTTTTTCCATTTTATTGACAACCCGAAAGAACAAAACAAAATTCTGAGCGGAAACGAAATTCAATGCGTACAGAAAGAAAACGTTAAGCGTTGAAAAAAAACTGAAAATTCCAGAACATCGCCTGATGAAATTGATGAAATGTTTCTGTCTATTAGATCGAAGTATTTACGTCTGGCACATCGTAGAAGTACAGTCGTCTGGGAATTTCGAAACGCAGCCATGTAGGGTTCGGGAAGTCTGCATTATAACCAGAACTGGCCAATGTTCCACTTATAGAACATTGAAATTGAAATCTTCCTCGCGTGCTATTTAATCAAATTACTTCATTTTTTTTTTACTCGTTTACTATTCCTCCATCTTTTGTAAATCTTAAAAAAAAAAAAAAATGACAGTTAATATTTTCTAGAGGAAGTGAGAAAAAGTAAGTATTTAATATCAGAAGTTTAAATTGCCTCAAAATGAACAATTTCGACAATTTATAAAAATAACAACGATCAGATAAATAGTCTTGAAATAATTCAGGAATATGTTTCAATCTTTTATTTAATTGAATAAATTATCATTTCATTTAAAAAAGTTAATTTGAATTAGTAAAAAAAAATTAAATTATGTTCCATTTATGGAACATTGGCCACTGAAAGGTTAATCATAATTATAACGTTTAATGTCATTACGTGAATGTGTGTCACTTATTTTAAGTTTTTAGGATAAATCCCATGTCATTAATTACATTTAAAATGTTCAATTTCATTATGTATGTCAATTCTTGCGTTTCTTAATTGGTCGCATCAGCGCCAATGGCATAAAAATATTGGGGGGGGGGGGACAATATACCTTTAAAAGGCATTTTGTTTCAAATTTAAGGGGGATATGGAACCCCCGCTAACGGCTCCCGCGATTGGTCGTTAAATAAAAAACATCTGATTATTATTTTGTATGATTTACTTACATTGTAAATTTTACAATGTAATCAAAATAAAATATGGCGGGCCAGATTGGTGATGCTCGCGGGCCGGTGTTGGCCGCGGCAGTTGTTGAGAGACGGCCGTTCTGGGGATAGTGGCGGAATAGGAGTACTAATAATTTTTTTTTTTCAAAACTTAAATTTTTTATTTCACCATATCCACAGTGCATTAAAAATGAATGTACGTCCGTTTTGTTGTTGTGTTACTAAATTACGGGTATAACATAGCGATAAGAGGGAGCTTTCTTTCTTTCTTTCTTTCTTTCTTTCTTTCTTTCTTTCTTTTATTTTTTTAAAGAATCAGAAACAAGTCCCGTAAAAGCGCCCCTCAGGCCATCGTTAAGTGAAGGGAAAATTGCGCACGAGTTAGCAAAGCTTCCTTTATTGATAAGCATATTGGTGTTTCTAGTAATGAGTCAATCCCTTCACCTGTCTAGTTATTAGGCACGAGAAATTGGCCGTTTTGAGAGGAGGTCGTGTAGAAAAGTTCCACTATATATATTTTTCATAATAAGATATTCGTTAAGAGAGATTTTCTCTGTGTGCGTATGTGTGTACGCACACACAGGAAAGTCATGGCATCCTATCAGGATTTCTAAGTTAAGCTAGCCACCCGCCACCCACGAAAAAAAAAGTCTTACGACAGAAAATCGCGGAATATGGGGTCAGTGCTGTAGTGTGTGTGGGGGGGGGGGCGCCAAATTCTTACAGGCGTAAAATTTTAATATTGGACTAGTGGAAGGGATTGCTAACGGGTTTTAGCGGGCAAAATACTTAACTTGCCCCCAGGTTCTGGCAACCCACGCTGTTCCACTAGGGGTGCTTTTATGATTACCTTCTGCGCATTATGAGGTGAAATAACGACATTTTTATAAATCCATTTCATTTAATGACAAAGCTATTTGTTTCGGTGGAGAGGAGGGAGCGTTTTTCCCGAGGTGGACTGATCGACAGAATTATACGGTGAAAAAAAATTGTAATGGAAATAAACCTTTTCCTGGAGGCACTTTGTCACGTCGTTTAAAAAAAACTGGTCTATCACGCAAAAGTTTGGAACTAAGATCGCGCGGTCTGCAAAGTTCAGTTCTGCCGATGGAGGGAGGGAGATTCAATTTGGCGGAGGTGTGCCCCTGGCGGCATTTTTTGGAATTTCGTGATGAAGGTGCAAGATTTTCGTCTGACCTTCGTGTCTCTAATGCAGTGGTCCCAACTCGATTTAAGCCGCAGACCACTTTTCCATTTAAATTTTACTCACAGACCACTTCAAAAAATTCAGACGAGTTCAGGGGCGGATTTAGGGGCGGGGGGCGACGGCCCGCATTGAATGAAAATTTAACATTGAAAAGATACAAGGTAAAGGTCCATTGAGGTATCATTTTCAAAACTCAAGTCATTAATCGCCCCCCGAATGACCTTTAAATCCGTCCCTACACGAGTTGACTGCGATGCCCTCATGAACTGGTTATCCGTAAGACTTCTATTATCAAGATTCAGAGCCGCAGCCAGCCTGGGACTAGAGGGGGCTGAGCCCCCTGGAAATATGGTCACCCTCCCCTGGAAAATAGTTTTTCAAAATAAATTATCTTACAGTTTTATTTTAAATTTTTTGTTTTGTATAAAATTGTACATGACAGTGGAAATTGTTCTTTGACGTTAAAAATATATTCAAAATAGATTTTTGAGGTAGATCTTGTATACATCACGTATTTTGCAGAGGTTTGAATCTTCATGTATTCTATGATAAAGACGCGGGAAATTAAAAATTTTAATGTACCTCTATGTTTTTAATGCAAAATTTAAGTTAAGAAATTTATTCATTGATGTTAAATATAATAGCCTACTTAGATATTTATGTTATTAAATATATTAATAAAATACATTAAAATATTAAAGAACTTTAAGCCCCCTGTAATTTTCAGGCCCCCCCCCGTAACAAGCGTATATCTGCGGACTTGTCAAGATTATATATCCCATATTACACCGTTAGTTGATGGTACTAAAATCGGGGTTTCCACGTATTTGGTAAACCGGCGATTTTTGGTAATTTAAAATTATCCTTAAGGATAGGGGAAAACAAGTTATTTTTTTTTATTTTATTTTATTTTATTTATTTATTTATTTTGGGTCAAACTTGGAAAAGTCAAAGAAAACCTTCTGAACTGCTATTTGAATACCTAAAACTCCCACGAATGTGAAACCATTTATCCTGCAACCGAAGTTCAGTTGAAAGTGGCATGCGATTGATCAGGGCATTTTGTCGGGTAAAGTGGGGAAAACTCAGGGAATTCTATTCTCCAATGTAAGTGAAAGCTCTGCAAAAAGGTAATTGACAATTGATTACTACGCCTTAGTGATCCTATGGTTCTAAACGCCGCCTTTGGGCTGGGCCTAAGTAAGCATGGTTGTTTATTAAATGTTTTCGTGGTTTGGGGGTCACGTTGAATCCTCAGTCCCGTCGGGTGAGCCATATCGCATTCCTGGGTCGAAAAACATATAAACGCAATCGACTACGGTATTGGAAACGTGTTCTGAACCATTTTTGATCTTTGAAGTGTATTGTTACATTTAAAAGTATTTCGATACTTTTCTGAAATGACAGTATGGACACAGAGCGAGGAATAAAATATTTTTAACGGGACATTTTATTCGAAAACAGTTGAAATCGTCGTCCTTATATACCGTCATGTCTCTCGTCACAAATTTTACCCGTCGTCCTTCAGCGTCGAGACATTTTATTATATCGTTTCGCGTGTGCCGTCGTCTCTGCGCTACCTAATCTCTTGTATCCATACTCCAGTCCCTTTCTTGAAAGAGTGGACAGAAGTATCCTTAAGCCATTCAGGTATAAAAAGGAATAGATACGCCTAAGTGACGTTACGATCTTTCGGCAGTATCTTTTCCTTGATGCGCGTTTGTCAGCCAGTGCCCGTTTTAAAACCTACTGTGTGTTTACAAATCCCGGAGCTTCGCTTGAAACTGGCAGCTTGTCTCGATGAGTTTTATCCACAGAGTTCTTCAGTTCTGGAAGAAGGGATGATTTTTAGAGGATTTTTATCTCTACTTTCTTTTTTGGGCATGGCGCTGGGGCAAGTGTACACCAGCCATGTGTTTAAATTGCAGAAGCCCCTAATGTATCGCCAGTCTTGCTTCTTTCACCATTTCGTCTTGGATATCAGACGGTTGGTTGTCGGTGTATGGGGTTAAGGAACCATCCCTTGGCAGCAGTAATTCAGTCGATTTTTCATAATTAGGTCGTATATCTGCCGCTTTTTTCGCCAAACGATAACCTGGCGATTTTCCTATGATCGTTGTGTACTCTACGAACAGTTCAATTATTTGGTTTTGACTGTACACCCAATATTTATACAAACCTCCTATCAATCGGAAGTAAAATTTCAATGCTCTGGAATGTATTCGTAGGTCGCGGGTAGTTGTCTGTCCATCTCGGAAGGGCGAGATTAAACGAGTGAAGTGCCCAATCATGCAACGAAAGATTCATGATATATGCAGGGATTTGAAATCTTGCGTATTTTGGGTACAGCACCAGTATACTTCAGTCCTAAAGTATTTATGTATGCAGCTTTTGCAATAAAACCGGCATATATATAGGCAATTTCTAAAAGCTTGGCATTGTTTTTATCATAGTAGTTCAAGGATAGAATCTGATGGATTGTTATGTGTAAGACAATAACACAAATTTTAGATGGATCGTACATCTTTTAACATGTACTTGTCATTGCTGTCAGTTTTGCTGTTTCTGCTCGCAAGGGATTTCCAAATTTTGCAGCGCAGTTCGCAGTGATTGATATCTACATTAAGTAAGTGTTTGATAAACAGAACTTCAATAAACATTGGCCGTAATCAAGTGGAGTGTTGACATTTACGATCTGAAATATAATCAAGAAGATTTTATAGCTGCACTTTTCCTCGTATCCCGCGATCCGCGAAGCGCTCAGTTATTTAGAACGAAGGGCTCCCTACAATGTGGCTTTGAAGTGCATTGATTACGACATCCATATTCAGTATTGCTGGAAATTTTCTTAAATTGTTAATGGATGAGAACAAGATGGGATTCGAGTCTCCGGTTCCTGCGCAAAGTGAGAGTGAAATAGATAGTGATGTTAGTCAGGAATTGATGTGGACCAAAAATTTGCTTTACAAAATGGAACAGGTAGGAATGTAATGCTCAAATAAAGTACTTAAACTCTACCATTTGCATCATACATTTGTGCTACTCTCCATTATTTTAATCGTAATTCTTTTTATTATTCTATTGCAATGGTCCCAACCTGGGGGCCGCGCTCCTCCAGGGGATCGCAAACTCGTTTCTGGGGGATTGCCACAACTATTTTTAGTTGCAATTATTTTTATAAGGAATTCCATACCAAATGTTTCCAACGCTTTTATATTTCAACATGGCTACACATATTGCAATATGCTACTAATGGTTATTAACTTTATATCTATAATATACATTAATATATATAATTAATGTAATATATATAATTTTAATGTAGTATGTATAATTAATATAATATATATAATTAATATAATATAAATAATATAATATAACATATATATAATTAATATAATTTTATATTTAATGTGTTTTCTTTACTCTGTTAAAAATGCTTTTATCATGCAAATGTTTCAGTTGTGTACAGAGGGGGAGGGGAGTCGCAAAGATTTTGGTTACTATAAAAGGGGGTCACGGATTACTTGGCTACTGTAAAGGGATCACGGATTACTTGTCTAATATAAAAGAGGGTCGCGGCTTGAAAAAGGTTGGGAACCACTGCTGTACCGTGCCAGAAATTCGTCGTTTGATGAATTTATTGTCATGTAAAAATAGTGTAAAAACTATCATATTTGAATATGAATTTATTTATATTTCGTTACCAATATCGCTTGCATCTTAAGAATATTCATTAATGTTACTTAAATTATTTTTATGAACAATTAATTTTTAATTATTTTTAAGAGTTCTTGAACTACAGACACCTACTATTGTTTACGTAACCGAATAAATGAACCGTAATTTAATTACTTATTTAATGAATTATCTAATTATTAAAGGATGATGATCATGAATGTATTTTAAAATACACCATTTTATTTGTTAACTGGAATTATGGTTTTTTTGTATTTTTAAAAAGAAGATGCTATACAGATAATTTTTTTTTTTTAAGAAAGACAACACGTTTCTCGCATCCTATTTCTTACGCTAAAACTTTTTTTAGAGATCTAGATATGAAATTAGAATTTGCCATCCATTCCTTTGAGAATCGGCAGCGATAAATTAATTAACATGTTACTGAAGTTTTAGAAGTAAAACTACATTTCTGTTTCAAATTTTTTTGAACGGGATTGAATTTTTTTGGCAATTTAAAAGGAAACTTGCTTGAAACCACGTCGCTATTTTTTTTTTTTTCCCCGAGTGAAATTAGATTTTGAATTTCGTATCTCGGTGAGCAGTATGCTGCAACAAATAGATCTGAGGCTATCCACCTCCTTTTTACAATTTAAAAATCTTGTTAAATATTTAATCCATAAAAATCTTATTAAAGTGTCAAGTATGCGTCCATTTTCCGGGGAAATAACCACGGACGAGTGTGGATACACAGCCACAGAGTGGTTCAGAAAAATTATACCATCGGGTTAACATAATTATTTTTATGCCCGTTAGTCGTTGGAAAAAAAACAAAAACAACCACCACCTTACTGTGGGGGAAAAAACTAAGTTTTCGAATTATATAAGGATGTTGAATATGTTATGTCTTTTACATGGCAATATATGCATAAAAATTGCCAATTAGAAAAATATTGCCCTATATCTAATTAGTCAAAGAAATAAGTAAAAATTCATGTTAAGTAAAATATTCATGGAGTTATGAAAAGTCAAATTTCATCACTTATAAAATTGTATTGTTGTTTTTGCAATTTTTTCGGCAAAATAATGACAACTGTATAGACATCAGGACTAAGAATAGACACAAAAATGAAGACTGGGACGTGAGAATTGTGTTTGGGTATAAGAGTAGACGCAAAGAGTTGACTTGACGCAAATTGAGACGCAAAGAGAGAATTGTGGTTAGCCCAAAGGTAGACACAAGTACCTCAATAAGACATGAGAACTAAGATTACTTGCATAAGACATCAGAACGTTCCGCAGAAGCCTAATTTGTTTAATCCAGAAGAAAGTTCGAAAGTGTTAAGTAAGTCTTTTTACCCAGTGCCAAGGGCATTTACTGAGTTAAACGAATGAAATCAATTCCGCTATATTTCTTCTGACTATCTACAGACTATTTCTTTTCCCCTTCGAGGACCTTTTGTAATAGCGTCTTCCCTTGTCAGTTTAGCTTTTCTTACGTCAATTTCATCTTTTCCGAAAAAAATCCACCAGAAGAGACAAACTGACAAGACTCGATTAGAAAAAAAGCTTGGAAATACGAGGTTTTGCGCTCGATCTTTTGAACAGATTAGTAGATCATTCTTTAGTTGACAGTGCAACAGGAATCCTTTCTTTCAATCAAATAATTTTAAGAAAATGCCTTTAAAAGTTAAAAATTGTCTGCCTAAACGGGTGATTTATTTTCGATGACTTTGTGGAAGGAACATGTTTAAATTTTCAAAGATTAATTTAAAAATTTCCACACAATAAAATTTTTAGTACTCCTGTTTTTTCATTGTCGAGATATTGGCGGTCTTGGAGCGATACTGACAATTATGATTTCCGTGTACATAACATATCGAAAATTTCAAACGCTGGCGTAATTCTCATTATTATTGCAAATTTGCGTTCGGATTAGATTCAGAGGACCTTGCTATGTAGACACTGTGCTCTCTTCGTTAGTTACTGCCCCGTAGTCCAGAGTTTAGTTGCCTAGGAGACAGATGTTCGAATTCCTCGAAAAACGATGGTTCTTACATCAGAATCTTAGCCGTCCTTGCATTATTAATCACACGCAATCTCTTTATTGGTCGTCCGAATATCTTTTCTGACATACGTTTCTGTTCAGAAATACGTCTGTTCGAACGCGTTAACCTTTTGACTGCTCAATTTTTTTTATCAAAGTCGCTTCAAAAATTGCATATTTTTTTATTACATATTTCAAATCTGCATGTATTTGAGAGTTAAAATATGTAACAAATTTTTGTAACCAAAGATGATGAGAGATGAAAGATGGAAAAATTGCATTCCCTCGAAAAGCGCGGGATGAGAAAATTTTATTACCTTCATGTTCCCCGTGGAAATCGCGGGATGGTCGTTAATGGCCGTATGAATCGCAAACGATTCACACTAATTTTGCTCATTACGCTTCATAAATCACACTTACCTTACATTTCGGTTGTGAGTTCAGCCGCCGTCTAGCTCATCTGTACTTCATCTGAGAGTGATGTACCTAATGATAGTGAAAAAATATGATCTTGTAAACTTTTTGAAGTAATGTAAATTTTAGTCATCAGCCCTTGTCAATTACGTGGCTGTTTTCTATTGTCTCCGGTATTAGGACAATTATATATTTATCACTAACACAAATTTATTCAATCACACAAAAATATATTATTATTATTATTATTAACCGTATTTGTACCTTCTTGCGCGTAAGTGAAATGTATGTATGTGTATGTATGCGTGCGCGCGTATCCGTTTCTAGGTGTTTTGCCACCCTAGGTTAGAATTGAAAAACGCCCCCCCATTCTTTTGCCTATACTACCCTCTCTACCACCATCAACATCCAGCAGTACAACACATTAAACCCGTTAATTATATTTATATTTTAGACTTATATTAGTTATTTTGTAATATTAGAATATTGTGAATAGTAAAACAATTGCTACATGTTATAATTGTTTAATTTCAACATTTTATATTTTTGAAAACTGAAATATTAAAGGAGTAATATTTCAAAACACAACGTTGTATTATCAGAGCTAGAAGGCTTAAATGTATTAGATATAAAAGAACTTGTGTGCAAAATTAAACAATGAAACACATCAAACATTTTTACATTCGTCGAAGTAAAGACTTACTAAGTAATTGTCCCGTATGCTTTTGAAAACAATTATATGTTTTAATTTTTCTTCTTTTTCATTTTTTCTCCTCATTTGCTCAGTTTTTTCTTTGTTTGATTTAAAATTAATTTTTTACGCCATTTTGCCGCCCTAGGCGGTCGCCTACTCTGGCCTAATGGTAGAAATGGTCTTGAGTGTATGTGAATTTTTAAGTGCTGATAGCACTCGCGTATGCAACACATTGCCACACGTAAGAAAAACGCGCTCTAAACTCCTGCTGCTCACCAGGTGATTTTCACTTCAATAACCTACTTAGAAAACAAAGTATTGGCGGAAAGTTTTCATACATGATAATATTGTGTTACTTCCAGCTGAGAAAAGGTCATGTGGCCCGCTAATCACCAAAATATTTTATATTACGGCGGACAGCTTGTTAGAAAATATTTCTTTGTATACCATTTAACATCAAAAGATGTATATGTTGTGAGTTAGTGTTATAGCATCCATATAATGCCATTTGAAGTTGATAGTGGTATTTATCACAGACGTTCAGTTGTATGTGAATAATATATCCGTTATTGAATTTACACCCTTGTGCAAATTAATTCAAACAAACAATGAATTTAGTAGTTTAATGTGTCAAACTCATATATACATATATAAAATTCACCTAAACATACATTAGTAACGGATATGACCTCCTCTATTTTTAAGCAGCATTTAAACGCAGTTTGGCATGCAGTCTACTGGTTTCGAACAGTCACTGTTGATTTTCCGATCCCTGCACCACACTTGTATGAGCTTCTCCATAGTCGTACAGTCTACAGTACGGAAGGGACTTCTGCATGTAGCTCACAAATTGCCAATGGGATTTACGTTCGGAGAATTCCCTGTACATCAAAAGTGGTGAATTTCTTCGCTACTTTCGATGTGTGGCAGGAGGCTAGGTTCTGCTTTCAATATCCCAGTACAGTCAGGATACCTCGTTTCCAGCTCTGGAATAACTCTTTTTTTGTAGGATCTCAATATATTGTGACGAGCGCATCATTCTTTCTATTGGCTGCAGGCTTCTGACACCATAATAACTTAAACATCCTCAAAAGATCTTCTTTTGTAGGTGCTTGACTGACTGATCGATGCCGATGTGTCAATAAGCTTCTTTCCCTGTAACTTCGAACATGCTGACTTCGCTGACCCTCTACAAAAAAATGGTTTTCGTCGTTGAAGAGGACTTTACGCCAGTGGTCTCTTATCCATTCCTTATACTTTTTTCCCCCATTTATAACGCTTTTGTTTGATTGTTGTGGTTAAAAGCTGTTCTTTGACAGACTTTTTGGCTTTTCGTCCGACTGCAGTAAGGCGCCTGCGAACTGTGGAGGAACCGATTTCAATTCCTTTCTCCTTCAAATCCGTTTTCAATGCTTGCGGGAATCTTTTTTCCTTTGTCAAAGCAAGTAAACGTCATCTCTAGGAGTTATTTTCTTCTTGCGATCACACCTTCCTTTACGTTTAGGAATTTTTCTGCTTCAAGTTGATGACATGGCTGACAGTTGCTAAACTCACACCAACCACTGATGCGATCTCTCGATACGTTTTAGTTGTATGTTCGTGCAGAGTTACGATCGTCGTACGTTTCCTACGTATCACATCCATCTCGACCAGCAGTCGAATCACATCTGGTCAGGTTTCTAATATCTGATGAAATACTGCAGCTGCTTACATAATGATTGCATCAGCCAATGAACATTATGGTGGTCGGGTAGATTTCTAAAATGTGATGAACACAGTAGCGGTTGACGTAATGATTGCATCAGCAGACAAAACGAATGGTCTGATTTTTCGTGTTTCTTTTGAGTACACGATTAGGAGTAATACAAGAAACGAGCTTTGTTTCAATTAATTTGCACAAGCGTGTAGTATTTTGGCTTTATTACCTATTATTGGTAATAGTGTAAAAACGATCGCCTATTCGTTAGTGATGTCCACCCTCTTCTTGAGCTGGGATCATTTCCAAAATTTGATTTGTTTCATTTGATCACTGAGGAATAAAGAAAGGTGAATTTTGTAGCTTTTAATACTCACCTACTGTCTTCTGGTGACTAAAATTAAGTGCATTCACAGCAAACTTTGAATTAACACACGTTTTGACTGGTCACTGAAATTTTGGAGTTTATCTTAAGCGATTTAGTGAGTTTGCTGTTGAGGGACGGTGAGAAAAACATTGAAAACATTATCTTAAATTGTGCTGGATACCTTTGGCAAAGCCACACTCTCCAAACCAATTCGAAGTAACTGTTTATAACTTGGCCGCCAATTTTTTTCTGAATTGTTGAAGACGAAAAGTACTCTTGTTCTGCTTTTCAGGTTTGTAGTTTTAACTTATTTTCGTTATTATTATTATTATTACATTTTTTTTTTCGCTTTATGTATTTTCCACTTCTTTTTTAATTACATTTAATTCCTTATTTGCTTTCATTATATGTGCTAGGGCATTGGTGGGGAACCTTTTCATGTTATAAGGCTCCATTAAGTTTGTTATAATCGAAGAAGGCCGCACTCAATTGGATACAGAGGCATAGCAATTCAAAAATCATGGGGGCCCTGCGGTGGCGCAGTGTGGTAACGCGTTCTCCTATTGCGCGGCTAATCCGGGTTCGACTCCCAGCAGTGCAAAAAGAACGCTTACTCAGAGATCTCATAAAAGATCGCACTGCTCACTGTAGTCCGGGGTTTGGTTCCCCAGGCCTTAAGAGGTTCGGATTCCTCGGAAAACTGTAGGTCCCGGCGCAGCATGACCACTGTAGTCTTTGAGCCGTAAAACCAAAAAACAAACAAACAAAAATCATGGGAAAATTCGAGTAGTTTCATAAAAGATCGTGTGATTTGGCGTTAAACTGAAAAATGTATTTTCCTAACCAATGGGAGGTCTTGGGGCCCCCCTTTCCCGCGCTATTGATTAAATATATGGCCGAACCCCTGAGCAGGAAAAAAAAACCCGACTATTTGAACTCTATTTAACCGAAATGGCCAACTGTACTTATTATAATAATCAACAACAAATTTTCAGATAGTCAGCTGTGTAGCAAAACGGTTATTTATTGCTAAAACTTTACGTTTCGATTCGAGCTGTGCGAATCAACAACAGAAGAGGTTAAATTACATGAAAAACTTTTGAGAAAATTGTAGAATATACATATATACGTTGCGGAAACAGTATAAATTCGTTGAAACAAATTATTATGAAATTTCCGAGACGAATATAAAAACCAAAACAGAAAAAAAAAATGAAATCGAAAAATAAAAACGGATATTCACGCGTTACAATTTTGTTAGAATGGTTAACCAAACAACAGGAATGATTTTAGCATCATATCTATTAAAATTATTAGGATACTTAAAGAAACCTCTATTGCTTCTCTGTATAATCTGGGCCAAAAATCAGTTGATTTTGCAAGAATATTAGTATGGTAAAATGTATTAAATGGTTATTTAAAATTGAATGTTCTGCTACTTCCGATTTTGTTATCTATTTATTCCTCACGAGGCTTTCATGCTCCCGTTTTCGACACGCAATGGATCGATCTGTTTGCCCTATGTATAACTGTCCACAAGAACAAGGAATTTGTATACACCAGGAATTTTGAATGTATCCACTGGTTCTTTAACCGAACGTAGGAAATTAAAAATCTTTTTGGAACAAATACTGCATCACTGGTAAATGTCTCAAAAGTAAACGGCCAATGCGGTCAGTGATATTGTTCACAAATGGCAGGAAGGCTTTATGCTCATTTCTTTTAAAAGGAATATGATCAGGAATTAGGTATGAAAAATGGGCTTCAGTTTTGGACTTGAAAGTTTTTGGAATATAATGATGATTGTACCCATTTTCTTCCAAAATGCCACTAAGAAAATTGAGTTCATTCTGTAAAACTATTTGGTTACTGCAAATAATATTGGCTCGTTTGAACGATGTGTCAATGACCATCCATTTTTTGGAAAGGGTGAAGGTGCGATGTAGCATGGAGGTAGCTGTTAGTATGCGTAGGTTTCCTGTAAACTGAAAAAAGTGGACTATCGTTGCTTTGCTTAATAGCTAAAACGTTAAGAAATGGCAGTCTATTGTCACATTCAACCTCCATGGTAAACTTAACTTGTTGGTGGATGCTATTGATATGTATTAAAAATTCTTCTAACTTTTCTCTTCCGTGAGGATAAATCACAAAATTTCATTATCTTCCATAGATATCTTAGTGAGTTTTAATGTGCGTTCATTATTTACCAATATTCCTATTCCGGACACCATCATAATTCTTAAAAACTTATTCAATGATGATATATAGTTAAATTATTTGACATTTGCCTCGAGGGAGTAGCCATTTCACCTGGAACAACAAATTCTATGAGCAAATGGATGGCGTAGCTATGGGGAGTCCTTTAAGTTCCTCTATAGCTAATCTTTTCATGGAAGCATTTGAAGAGTTAGCGTTATCAAATGCACCATTAAAACCCACTAAATGGCTTAGATATGTGGATGATGCTTTTGGGATTTGGCCTCATGGAAGAGAAAAGTTACAAGAATGTTTAATACATATCAATAACATCCACCAACAAATTAAGTTTACCATGGAGGTTGAATGTGATAATAGACTGCCATTTCTTGACGTTTGTCATTAAGCAAAGAAACAATAACTTACTTTTTTCAGTTTACAGGAATCCTACGCATACAAACAGATACCTTCATGCTACATCGCACCATCACCCTTCCCAAAAACGGACGGTCATTGACATATTGTTCAAACGAGACAATATTATTTGCAGTAACAAAACAGTTTTACAGAATGAACTCAATTTTCTTAGTGACATTTTGGAAGAAAATGGTTACAATCAACATTATATTCACAAGTGTTCAAGTCTAAAACTGAAGCATATTTTTCATACCTAATATCTGACCGTATTTCTTTTAAAAGAAATGAGCATAAAGCCTTCCTGCCATTTATAAACAATATCACTGACCGTATTGGCCGTTTACTTTTGAGACATAATATTGATACAGTATTTATTCCAAAAAACAAGATTTTTAGTTTCCTACGTTCTGTTAAAGAACCTGTGGATCCATACAAAATTCCTGGTGTATACCGAATTCCTTGTTCTCGTGGACAGGTATTCATCGGGCAAACAGGTCGATCCACTGCGTGCCGAAAACGGGAGCATGAAAGCCTCGTGAGGAATAAACAGATAACAAAATCGGCAATAGCAAAACATTCAATTTTAAATAACCATTTAATCCTTTTTGATCATACTAAAGTTCTCGCAAAATCAACTAATTTTTGGCCCAGATTAAACAGAGGAGCA
Source organism: Dysdera silvatica (assembly GCA_006491805.2). Classification (NCBI taxonomy): domain Eukaryota; kingdom Metazoa; phylum Arthropoda; class Arachnida; order Araneae; family Dysderidae; genus Dysdera; species Dysdera silvatica. Next base: position 43,712,435 of record QLNU02015359.1, on the reverse strand, counting down.
ATAGGGATCATCAAGCATCCTAATAAGTTCAATAAAGACGATGCAAAAACCATTCCTGTTGCTTGGCTACCCATTCTAACAAAACTGTAACGTGTAAATGTCAGTTTTTATTTTTCGATTTCATTTTTTTTGCTATTTTTCTTTTTGCTTTTATATTCGTCTCTAAAATTTCATAATAATTTATTTCAACGTATTTATACTGTTTCCGCAACGTATGTATATTCTACAATTTTCTCAAAAGTTTTTCATGTAATTTAACCTCTTCTGATGATGATTCGCACAGCTCGAATCGAAACGTAAAGTTTTAGCAATAAATAATCGTTTTGCTATACAGCTGACTACCTAAAAATTCGTTGTTGATTGTTATAATGCGCTGTGAAAGTCTACGTGAAACTATGTACTTATTATTTAAGGATATCTTCGATCAATGCTGTCGGAAAAAATGCTTATATTCACTTTCTAATGTACTCTGACCTTAAGAGAGAAACCAATACAAATGGTAGATATTGGGCATATAAAGAGATAACGTGTTAACTTTTTTTTACATACATCAGGTATGTACAAAAACATCTAACTGCTTAGAAAACAGTTGTCTTATATAACGTAATATCTTAATTAACACATGCATGTACTTTGTGGCATTCTTTACTATCAGTATACTTTTTTAATAATATGTGATTAAATATGTTTTGAATAAATATTTTAATTTCTTTGCATCTTTACCCTAAAAATTAAATATTTAGATTACCCTTACTACACTTTTATCTTTTGTGTTTGAAATATGTTCATTTAACATAATAAAAAAAAAATTAATAAATTCCTCATTCGTCTAGCGGTCCAAGACACTCCGGGCTAAACGGAGGGACCCTGGTTCGAATCCAGGATGGGGAAAGCGTCTCTTTTTCTCCAAAATTACATAAGCTCTAGTTTGAGCTGTAATTAATACGTGGGTGGCAAAAATTATAGTATAATAAATTCCCCCACGAAAACTCACAAAATTCTCGCCCCGGAGGCTTTCTTGTGTTGACCATATTTGGCAATTGTGTTATCCCTGCGGAGGGTAATAATACCTTAACAAAAAAATAAAGTAAATAAATAAAAAATAAGATGAACAAAATCATATTAATAAAAATAAAAGGATTTGGTTTGCAAAATTCGAATTCATCCAAAAGGCCACAGATTCCCAACCTCTTTGCTGGGACTTTGACTTCATTCGTGTGCGTGAAACGTGAAACATTGTGTAAAACACGAGGAAATGAAAGTGTGAAAGAAGAAAAACTATCCTATTCGCTACAGTCTGCACTTCAGTCTTTGAAATTCACACATATCCATGTATTTTAAATATTAAATTTACAAGGATAATCAACAAATTTTAAAACGTACTGTCGTAGTGAACCACTACAAATGCAGAGGTAAACTACTGGTGAAGGTGGGATAAGAGAGAATCGTCGGTCAAATCTGGCCACCACTGGCCTATACCATCGTCATCACATGGTAACCAATTCCGCTATTTAATGATCAGTTTCACTTATTTGATCAGTTTATTTATCGTCCCGTGCGGGCTGCTTTCGCCATTCTTCATCGAGAGTCCGTTGGATCTCTCATGTCAGTGACGCACCTTCGATTCGCTTCCCATCGATTTCCTCCCTTTCAGTGACGGCGGGCACCGAGCGAGAATTATTTCTGTTATTATTATTTTTCGCCCGAACGACCATCTTATGGATGGATCTATCAGTCCATGATCCATCGATTTTTCAAACCTAACCGTTGATCTTGTAAAACATGGCCCTGGGGGCCTGCTCCAGCCGATATCGGTTGGGGGAATTTCTTATATACTTCAGCTCCCGGTTCTATTCATGCACTAAATAACCCCAATGACGATATTTATCGATAAAGCCGATATTAATCATTATCTATCGAGGAAAACGTTAAATAATCGGCATTTTCTCCGGCTACGATAGGGATGTTCCCTAGGTTAAAAAAAAGAAAAAAAAAATCTCTCCCTTTATTGCCTTATTTCATAATACTGCCTTGTTTTTGGTGTGATAGTTATAATTATATGCTAAAGCGTACAGTTTTCGAAATCATTGAGTGGCTTGGACACCTTATAACAGGACTTTTCTTTAATATATATATATAGAGTATTCTGTACCCTTTGCGGACGGATTAACCTACGTAATAAATTGTAAGTCATTATCACGTCATGTGAAAAATTTGAATCCGTCTGAATAAAGTTTGATGTGATATATAAATTTAACCGAAATAACCAGCCATTTCTTTTTTTTATTTTTTATTTTTTATTTTTTATTAGTTTATTTACAATAGACATTCATTCGGTGTTTACAGCAAAAATGCTCATGTTTATTTTCTAGTATATTCGACATTCGGGGAGAAACTAATACAAATGGTAGGTATCGCGCATATTGAATGATACTTCGTATATATCTGATTATTTTTAAAGCAGTTAATATCTTAATTAACACCTACATATTCTTGGTGACGTTTCACACTATTAGTAATGGAACGTGTTTTTGATATTATGCAGTTTCTTTGCAACTTTATACCGAAATTCGAATTTTCGAATTATTCGAAAATATTGATAAATCGATTGGTGGACGTCAAACTGTTATAAAAATTTATGGGGGTGGGCTCGGGGCCTATAATTCTACGTCTATGGGGAAAGGAAAGGTACCGGGACATCCTTACCTTGGTAAATAAGGAAAATATTTTCTTCTGTTCGTTCTATAAATTTCTATAACCTCCTTGAATATTTGCTATTGCCATGACTGATCAATATTCCACCTTGTGGATAGCTATCTTCTTTTCCCTGTCCATGGTTGAACTTCATCTTCAGTAATCCCCATGAGCGTAAATTTACCTTCGTTTCCGATAAAAGTTCTTCCCCATGAGTGTGTACTGTTTAGAAGAACGAAATAAAAAATGTTCAAATCTATAAAATAAAAACAAATAATAATGAATATGTATAAAAATAATAATAATGTATAATAAAAAAATAATAATAATAATAATAATAATAAATAATAATAATAATAAATAATAATAATAATAATAATAATAAATAATAATAATAATAATAATAATAAATAAAATAATAAAATCTATAAATAAAAACATTTTCAAATCCTTGAATAATAACTTGTTGTGCTTGAACACGCCTTCGTCCAAAGGGAAGGTTTATATTATGTGTGTGTCTGGGTGTAATTTGCCCTAATATCGCGGGCTGGAACTGTATATATCATGATAATTTTCGATGATGTATTAACGGTGCATAAAGTATTAGGACATTCCTCTCCCTAGCCGCTAACCCGGGTTCGATTCCAATAACACACTTCCCCTTTTTTCTGCCCACAGTCCTGGTTGGTTCGCTAGGGAACGGAGGCTCGGACGGTAGATCCCGGCGCAGCATGACCGTGGCGATCCTTGCCCTTTAAAATGCGAGCGAACCTTTTACCACTTCACTACCAGTCGTAAATTAAGTATATACGGTGCAATTCCAGATTTTTAAGCCTTTTCCATAAATTATATTTTTATTGCATCTTTAGTATATTTACTTTTTAGACTATGTCTTTACAGTTTTACACAGTATGTGGACCCATAAAGGCAACACAGCAGGTAAAACCAGCATTCAGGCACTAATACATGTTTTTTTTTTTTGTGCCAATTGAAAAAAATATATAATGTCGCACCTACGGGCTACTTCTTCAGTCGTGCATGAACGGGAACTATCTCCCCTACACAATAACTTTCCCTGTATACATATATGCGTGTAGGGGGAAGTATCGTGTAGGGGCGATACTTTCCGCGCATGCATGACTGTATACAGGAGAAATAGTCCGTAGGGGGCGATATTAATGTATCTGATAGTGAACGACAAAACAGCATCACACCATATGTGGTGTGCCTGGTAGTGAAGAGGTTAATAGCTAATGGAACTTAAAAAATAACAGGAAATTGTTGTACGTTATTAGCTAATAAAAGTACCATCGCTTCCTTGGAAACCATTAGAATTCCATTACAGAATGACCTTTACTGTCCTTGCGCCATAAAACCAACCATCATTAGCGGAAGATGCTTTCATTTTTCAAGTCTTGGAGTATATTGAGGTGTCGCGCTTTCTTTCGTTTTCCAAAATCTTTAATGAAAATAACAGCTAATCTTTCTTTGGTGGTTTGTCGCTGCTGTTAATAACATTGCCGAACGCAACGAAATTATATTCGACGTGTAGCAATATCCAATATTTTTTTTTCCCTAAGAACTTTCTCTGAAAGTGATCTTATTCTTTTCTTTCTTCATGAATCTTCTTGGAAATTCTTGCTTCTGTTTGTATTGCCGTGGGCGATGGCCTGAAATGGATTGTTGTTCCTTCTTTTCTTTTTTCTTAGCACGACAGCTGCTACCAGAATTTCTGATCACAGCACATGTGGGTATTGGAGAGATGAGCTGTATGTCTAACACGCTACCCCTGTTCCTTTACTGTTATTTTTAATGTTCTTTCTGACTTGGTATTCTTTACCCCCATTACTTCATGTTCTTATTGAAGCTCACAAATTTTGCGAAATTCGCACATTTTTAAAAAAGTCCTCAGTTTCAACTTTTTGCAACTTCAGTCATCTGACCACATGCATTGGGTTCCTGAAATTTACGTTGGCACACTCGGCTTTTTTATGGCATTTCACTTTGTGTGACGGCATATTAATTTATATGTCCTGCCGTCGCGTAGCCGTAACGTGTCCGTAACCTACGAGAAGGAAAAACTACGGCACACACGCCACGCATTCTGCCGCACGACTGAAGAACACGTTACGTGTTCTTCAGTCGTGCCGCAGAATGCGTGGCGTGTGTGCCATGGTTTTTCCCTCTCGTAGGTTGGGTTTCCATGGAAAACACTAGGTCCCAGTGTATCATGACCTTGCGCCTTTAAACACAAAATAAATTAATATTAATTAGCGTTCCCATACCCCTGAGAGAAACCTGGAATTATTGAGGAATTTGGAATTGTCCCTAAACATCGGAGAAAAACTTTTTTTTTTTGTCAAATCAGGAAACGTCAGAGGGAAAATGTTCCTACCTTCTGCTCTAAATAGCTAAATTCCATGTGAGTGTATACTGTTTTTGCCGAAACCGAAGCTTAATTCAAAATTTTGCTTGCGATTAGTCTGCGAATTTTGTTGAAGAAGTCGGGGTGGGGGGAGGAGGGAGACTGGAAAAGGCAGGGAACTTGCTTTCTCCAGGGCGAGTGTGATCCCTTTCAATTAATTTTATGCTTTGTGAATAAATAATTAATGTACTTTAATGTTCCCGGTCACTTGTACCGATCACTCTAGTGCAGGGGTTCCCAACCACCGTAGTGCAGGGGAGGGTTCAGTGTATGGGGGAGGGGAATTGCGAACGCGACTTGGTAGACTCGAACTCTAACAATACTGATGGCCAAATAAAACTCTCGAATGGCGAAGGAATGACATTTTGAGATATTGTGTATAAGGTGAATGGGCCGAAAATGATAAGAACCACTCATTGGCGTACGCAGGGGGTGTTGATGGGGGTTGTAACCCCCCATTGCGATGAAATTTTGTATATTTAACATAGGAATATGTGAGTTTCAGCTGTGTAACCCCTTACGAACTTTCTGCGTACGCCTATAGAACTACTACTGCTGTGATGAATCGGTTCAAATGAACTATGATGCTTGTGTAGAACCATAAGGTGTATGTAATATAATTTATGATTATGTGTCATATATTTAGAACACATACCAAGAAGGCATTGAAGTAAGTTTTGACTTCATTTTGGTTGTATGTTCTAGGATCTGCAACGTGAGATCGAATCTCAAAGGGACCTGCACTTAACACTGAACGAAAGAAGCAGCCAACTTCTTCAGAGTTTAGAGAGTCAAGATGATGCCCTTTTACTGAGGCGTAAACTAGAGGAGATGAACCATAGGTGGAATGCCCTACGTCTTAAAACAGTTTCCCTTAGGTGACCATAATTTCTTCTCTCATATGTATTTTTCAGTGTATTGATTTAATCTGGACTTTTTTTTTAAATAATGCTTTTTGTATCTGCATTGTTTTTATGACGTGGAATTCCTTTTTATGTTTCAGTGTTATTAATTGACTGTGTTTTCTTTTATGGTATGTAAGGAAGCATAAATGCATGCACGTATATATATATATATATTCAGGGTCGGCGCAAGCAGCCGCCCTAGCCGAACGACACGTGCGCCTCTCCCAGTAAGAACATCGATACCCCAGTACGTCTTGTAATAATCGAAAAGTTAAAAAAATACGGTACATTCCGCGCTTTCGCTGTAATTCAAGCTAAAACGGAGTATTGTAATCACAGCTTATTTCTTATTTACAAAAAAAAGAAAAAAGATTTCTTTTGCTACTAAAGGACAAAATTCTCAATGTCTTGGAATAATGCACAAAGTTATCGAGAAGAAAAAAGTGTCCTCCAACTTGGCGTAACTGGTTTTTCGCGCGTGAAAAACCAGTTACGCCAAGACGGCCTTCCTGCTACCGTAATGGAACAACCCGTCTGCTACTTCAGCTAACGGGAGCTGGCCACCAACTTTCAGCGAGCGAACTATAATTAAAATATATGGTCTCACTGTTTTTTAAGTATGGGTTGGTTTTTGGATAGTTCGTAATATTTTTAACTGCTATTACCCTTCAATTTCTTTCCTGGGATTACAGCTCCGCCTTCGGCGACCACCCTTCCCAACTCCACCCCTGCCCACTCTACCATTAGTACTACTGCTTTTACGGCTATTCTTTTTGCTAACAAAAGCGTTAAAAAAAGTGAGAATGTCCCCTATTTGTCTCCCCCCCCCTCCTCCTATGGTTCTGGGTTTTTCCCAGAGATGTGGGACACCTGGAATTTCTAAAGTTAGTCCTGCAGGATTTTAATGAGTTTTCGAGGTTTTTTCGAACTCTCCTTCCGATTTTTCCCATGTTCTTTTAAAATGGTGTCAGACATCGGCTTTTCATTTTGTATCTCTTTTACTACTTTAATTTTTTCCAATTTATTCTGTTGCCTCCTTCCATTAACTTTACTATTCTTATTTTCATTTTTCTTCTTCTGACATACTTAATTATTTCTGTTTCATTTTCTTTTAGCGTTCTTGGGTTTCTGTTCTTTCACGTATCGACAAAAAATAAAATCAAAACTAATTATTAAATCTAATTTAAAAATCATGTCTGCAAGGAAGATTAATATGCTTATGTTTGCATGTTTTTTATATGAATATGTGTTTTACGTTTATTCGTTAAATTCTTGAACTGGATGCTTCTGGGCATCAAAGTAACAGTTAATTCATATTAACTGAACTTGTATTTAAGATTTGGTTAAATGAATTGTACTTAAAACATTAACATATTTCAATGGCTCTGCAGGAATAGGATTGAAAGTAGTGCTGATCAGTGGAACCAGTTACTTCTGTCTTTACGTGAGCTTACAGAATGGGTGATTAAAAAAGAAACGGAATTGTCAGCCCAGCCGGCTATTGGTGGCGATGTGGGGTGCATTGTGAAGCAACAAGACGAGCACAGAGCTTTCCGGAGACAGTTGGATGATAAACGACCAGTTATCGAAAGTAGCTTACTAGCTGGACGACACTATGTGGCCAAAGAACCACCTCTATCAGATACTAGTGACTCAGAGGGTAAGACATTTACACCACTTACTAAGATGTCCCGCAACTGCTTATCACATGAGATTTACTTTTCCTATCTTTTTTTTTCTAGTTAAAAGTAGAATCGGTTAATTTTGCCTTAGTTACATAGCAGTTTTGCCAACATTGGTTGGAACCACTGTCCTTTGGCCTATGGAGTCCTATGTCAAACCATAATACACTTAGCAAGCTTGGCTATGTGTAAATGTATCATGATTTGAACGTCACACTTATCAGCGCCAGATCACCAACTAGGCCTGGGGCCCCTCAGTTGGAGGGGGGAACCCTGAAATCACATTTTTTTTAGTTGACTTTTAGTTATTTGCTTTTGATCAGTATCTACAAAAATGTTGTATAAAAGTTTACTTTTCTTTAGGCTGTTTTGGAGAGTTCACCCCAAATTTAAGGAGTTCAGCATGAGCAAATTGGCAACACTACATTCTTTTTTTTTAATTTGGGCTGTAAAATGCCAATGTTGGCAAGTTATCATTTAATGTTTAAGTATGTATTCTTTAAATGATTTCAGCCACCCCCCCCTTAAAACCTGTCACTGCACCACAGTGCCCCCCATCTGATACTATAATCCTTATTTGTCTTAATCGGGCCTTTCACACTATGTCATCAGCCCTATCACAGGTGACCCATGGTGTAATCTGGCCCTGTGGTGGCGCAGTGCATTCGCCTAATGTGCTGTTAACTCGGGTTTGACCTCTAATGGTGCTACGGAACGCTTACTCAGAGATCTCATAAAAGATCGCACTGCTCACTGTAGTCCGGGGTTTGGTTCCCCAGGCCTTAAGAGGTTCGGATTCCTCGGAAAACAGTAGGTCCCGGCGCAGCATGACCACTGTAGTCTTTGAGCCGTAAAACCACAACAAACAAATACAGTGCAATCTTGAGATGTAAAACATACAAATTGAATTGAAATATTCAATTTTTCTCTTCTGTAATTTTTTAGCTGCAACAATTCATATTTGAATAAATTTGTTGTTAATTGTTATTGATACAGTACTTAACTGTAAAGACTAGCTAATATTTGCAAGAGGAAGTGTTAAAAGATTTCTTCTATTCTCATCGGAAATGCATTTGCAATCCACCGTATTTAAAATTCCTTAATGGAAAGGGATACATGGCATCTATGCAGTATGACCCCATATACCAGTTTTAGTCAGTGGGTGTCTGCATATTCGGAATGGAGTATATGAATATAACAATATCATGAAATACACGAATCATGGTTTATGAACCGATTAATTATTTTTTAATGTAGTCTGAAAATTAAAATCTTTTTACTGAAGAAGTATTCATAAATTGTTTATTTATGATATAAACATGGGTGATCTCTTTTCGTTTCTAGTTCCTCGTTCTTTAGCTGCCAGTGGTCCAGTTGCTATATTCATGTTCTTTTTTTTTTATTCACTGACCTGGGTTTGATTCCAAATAAGTGCAAACCCATGGTTACAAAAAGCAAAGTAGAAGGGGTCTGCCCTTTTGTCTCAAATGTTCCTCCCAGCCCTTGGAAAATAACACACCATCCTTCCCCGATGATGATTAAAATTCCCACATTAGAATCCAAAACATGTGATGAAATTTGTTGATTTATAAAAATTTTGTACTCCAGTATTTTCTGTTCAATAATAACGTTGGTGGTTTTGGTAAAACAAAGTACTACTAGTTGCCAGGCCTACTGACTTTCAACCACGGACTACTGCGATAAACGTTAGCGGTTCCACGTATTTTTCAGGTCAAATTTTTGTTAAAATCAATTTGTTTGTCTTTAAGCACTAAATTAAGCATGTTTTACATCCCTATTTTATTACTCTTACTTGTCATATAGTATAGGATAATGTTTAACTAAATTATAGTTATAATAATTTAATTATTTTGTATGAAGTTGGGATTTTTTAATCTTGCCATCTGGCAACACTGCCGTTAGTTGGCAATTAACCGCACTTTCCCCTCGCTATTTGCATATACCAAAAAAAAATGCTTACCGGCAAATGAAAACTAAAAAATTTAAAGAAAGCGGTAATAGGAACTAAACCAATTAAGATGCTGCTTACAGCAGTTAGTAGCAGTAAATCTGATGTAACCGTGGATCTTCATCAGGAGTATCCGTATATTTAGAGAAAAAAAAGCCTTTTATCAGGCTGTGCGCCCTGCCCTAATTTTTTTCTAGATGAAACACTACATATGCATAATAGTCAAGATTCTGGGAAACAATATTGAATGCCTTATTCTATAATCAGAAAAAGAAAGAAAGAAAGAAAGTTTTGGTATACAAGTTATTATTATTTAAAAAAAAAAAGATTATTGATAAATCTGCATTTAATTGACTAAGTTGGTATTAAAAGGGTTTAAATTTACATGTGGTCTTGCATCCTTTACAGCCAAAGAATTTGAAGGCGATAGTCGTGGCTACAGAAGTGCTGAGGAACAAGCAAGAGAAATAACGAGGAGTATACGAAGAGAAGTAAAGAAATTGTCTGACAAATGGAATGGTCTGCTCACAAGAACAGAACAAAGGCAGAAGCGACTAGACGATGTTCTTCTGGTAAGGAATAGCATTAGAGGAAATGGTGATTTTTTTAGTTGTTATAACTTGTTTATTCTTTTACGTAAGGCAACTAACTTTTTAGTTTCATCTTGTTGTGTTTCAGTTTTATCATGTAATTGTTTCCTGTAATACTTGACCCATGCTTTTTTTAAATTGAGATTTATTATGCAAGGACAGCAAGGGTCTTGCTGTGCTGGGAACTATAGTTTTTCTGAGGAATCCTAACTGTTTAAAGTCTAGGGAGCGAACCCTCGGAATACAGTGAACAGCTATTTAGTGAGAATTTTTTTTAAAGAGATGGAAGGCAAACCCGGAATAACCGCATGCTTGGTTAATGCTTTGCCATTGCACCAATGTGGGCTCCTGCTTTGTTTTACACATCTAAGATGTTTTAATGGAATACCAAGTACCCTGCGGTGGCACAGTGTGGTAACGCGTTCTCCTAGTGCGCCGCTAATCCGGGTTCGACTCCCAGCAGTGCAAAGAACGCTTACTCAGAGATCTCATAAAGATCGCACTGCTCACTGTAGTCCGGGGTTTGGTTCCCTAGGCCTTAAGAGGTTCGGATTCCTCGGAAAACAGTAGGTCCCGGCGCAGCATGACCACTGTAGTCTTTGAGCCGCAAAAACCAAACAGACGAAGCAAAACGAGGAATACAAAGTGCTTAATTTCTCTGGCTAGCTTCACCTCGTTTGGCACAACAAGATCTTAACTATTCTTGTTTCCTAAATATCTCTGCCTGACCTGATACCGAATTTCCACGTATTACGTTTCTTACACGTAGTAGCTAAATTCAGTCTCACACCATTGGTTCATGTTTAAATTCTGGATAAAATATGCAAGTACACACACAATGGACTTTTGAGTTTACGAACTCATACATATCCAAAAAATGTAAAAAAAGGTTCGTAAATAAAAAATTAATACTTAGTCTATGGAATACTTTTTGGGACCAACATAATGGTCCATGTTCTTAAATTGGAGGTTCATAAAAATGCGGATTAACTGTAGTAGAGTTTACCAGTGAACCGTTACTGATCATTAGTGATCTCATGTCCTGTCGTTCATTGTAAAACTAGGAGTGTTATGTCAAAATCGTTCTTATCCCCATGTTTTAAAAGCAGTACAAGGTACTGTTGATTTTTTAATAGTATCATTTCTTTTGCCTATTGTATGCTGCAATACATTGTTGGAAACTTGACCACAATTTAATTGTTCATTTTAAATTGATGTGTAGTTCCTACTGCATATATTTATACGAAAATATATGAACCTCACGTCTCTCAGAATTACGATAGTGCAGCAACTTTATTCAAGCTCATTTCTCTCCAGGAAAGTTGCAGAAGTATTGGTAGGGGAGCAACGGTGTCATATCTTTCCAGCTATATGGCGACTGGCTGTGAATAGAACAATTCTGATATTTGTGTAAAAGACATGAAAATGTCTGGATTTATAATTCACAAATGTTTATAATTTAACATTCTGCAGATACTATAATTTTAATTCCATGTTTATGATGAAAATATATTTTATAGAAAATGCAAACGCTACAACGAGCAATGGATGATCTTAACACTCGCCTTCATGCAGCAGAAGCTGCGAAATCCAAATGGCCTCCAGTCTCTGACTTTGTACTTGATCAGTTGCCTGGACAAGTGGATGAATTGAAGGTAAATTGCTTTCCAATTTGCTGAATTTGTATTTCTTTTTTTATGGTAGTCTCTTCCAAAACATGTTCAAAGTTCAATGGAATTTGGCTATAACGAATTCACGGTTAGAGTGAACAGATAATTAAGTTAAGTTTGAATTAATTAAGTTAAATTAAATTAAGTTTGATTTAACATATAATATATATGGCTATATCGAATAATGGCTATTAGAGCTGAGGCTCATAAAACATGTGCAATTGAAACTAAAAACTGACTTTTCTATGTCAAAATTTTGCAAGGAATACATCTGTGAAATTCATTATCGAGGATTGCAGAAATGTGTGTATATGAAAATTCGAAGTAAATTAGATAGTGTAGTTTAGCATTATTTTTTTTTAATTTAAATCGTATGTCAAGGGGTTAAAGTTCTATTTGACGCTTCAGGCTCAGGCCTAAAAATATGAGTGCAAACTCATCTCTAATGGCTATAACGAAGAAAATACTTGAATCCTTTGATGTTTGTTATAAACGAATGCGACTGAATTTAAAAGGGGATAAGAACTCAAGAAACTCTCCCTCTCTCTCTCTCTATTTGTACATTGTCTCTCGACAATTATTCTCATCTGCATACTTATATACATAAGTGTATTTTAATGAAAAAATCATGTCAATGAAGTATGACCATGTACAGTATCTATTATATGTGTACTTCATCCTCACCTAATTAAAACACTACATTAAACTACAACTGAACACATTCATGATCACAATACATTTCTTTCCCTCGGTTTACTTTTCGTCCCCGACTTTCTGCTGTATTTTCTGTTTTGTTCCATCCTAAATCAGGATGTCGTCAATAGAAAGTGAGCTTTTATTTCCCTGAAATTTTCTAGTTAACATGTAAATGATGATGACGAGTGAAACCAAGAACTGAATACATAACCTTGGTGTAAATTAAACTGTACAGGAAACTAGTTTCCTAATCCTGTTTGCAATTTCAAACATGAAAACTATATAACTGGTGCATGATCTTTCATTATGTTAAGCAATATTTTAGAGTTGGCTGTTCTTCCATAGAGTATGTGATGTAACAGTATCAGATTGTGACTGTTTTACATGGTATTAAATGATTATAATAACCGCCTAGGCTTTCAAAGATCGGACGGCTCCATTGCAAATGTATGTAGACGAGGTGAATGAAGCTGCTGCACGTATTACTGGTTGTAATGTTCTCCTTTCTCATGCCAATTTGAATCGACTAGAAGAGCTCAACACGAGGTGGCGTCTTCTGCAGTTAGCAGTGGATGACAGGCGGAAGCAACTTGAACATTGTTTACTAGATCAAGGATCAGCACAGCAACAATTTCTTAGTGGTAACAATTTTTTGAATTTTTGCATCTTAGTATGCGGAATCTATTTAAAATGGAATGCCTCTCCGATGAATATTTCCACTAAATTCATATGATGATTTTGTTTGGTTTCTGCATCTTACAAACGTGGGTATGAAAATATTGTAAGGGGACAACAATATGCATTAGGTTTATCTATGTAGTAAATGAGTGAGGGAACCTGGGGCCATATGCAGCATTCTAGATCATTACTTATAGTCTTCCGAATGAATTCAAATTTTGCGGAACAAATCCTTTTATTTTTATTAATGTGTTTTTATCTTTTTTTTATTATTTTAAAATGATCATGTTTAAAATCCAAAAGAGGAAAATAAGATTAAGTGAAAGAATTTTCCCTAATCAACTGACACAAAACTTGCAGTCTCTTTAGATTACCGCTAACAGAATGTGGCCTTCCAATATGAAAAGTTTCCCCACCCTGATTTAGTATATGTATGGCATACTAGATTATCCCACGAAGTGTACGCAGTGTATTAGACTACACTACCATATGTATATATATACACAGTATTTTAAAGTATACATGCAGTATGCTAGACTACTAAAATATGCATGCAGTGTGCTAGACTATACTAAACTATGCATTCAGTATATTAAACTATATTACTTTGTGCTGTGTATATTATAGTATATACAACATCTATATATAATGCACAGAGCAGTTAATCTTCGGGCAGAAATGTTACTGTGAATGTTTTTTTTTAGTTTAACATAAATGATGAAACGTGAAGTGTAAACTCATATCATCTTTCATAAGGCACTGTTCAAAACTTTTAACTGGTTTGTGAAAGTTAGAACACCAGTTTAATCCAATACGACTTTTTATTTATACATGAAATTCGGAGTAACAGTTGAAGGTTTTTATCGAGGCCTGTAATTCTAAATTAACATTGTTTATTCTAATTCTATAAAATATGTTGTTGCAATTATTGGAAAGTTTTGTCTTTAGTGTGTTTTTACTAAATATTGATATTCCTAGAGAAGTTTTCAAATTGTTCAATTCATTTAGGATGTGCGTAATTTGTGTGCAAGATTAATAAAGATCATTATTTAATAATCCTTGTAAGGTACTGTTACTCTTCTCAGTGCTAACACAATTTTTTTTTATCAACTTTATTTCGGGTGGTTAGTAAATGACAATAATATTACAGGAAGTAATTATTCTGGTAGCACAAATATTGAAGAGTCATTCAAAACACAAAATGAACTTGATGATAACCACCCAGGCAGGGTAAAAACGAAGGTCTGACAGAGCCCACACTACTCGAAAAAATTGCCAAATAATGGACAACAAACGAAGCCACTGGAGCGAGTGTTTTGCGGATTTTTCAGGGGGGAGTTTTATTAGTTAATAAATTTGGCACCCATGTTTAAGTGCAAACTAGAGCTTTTTTTTTTTTGATATAGGAGAAAAAGAGACAGTGTTTCCATACCACAGTCAAACTAGAGACCCTCTATTGAGCCCAGAGTTCCTTAACCGCTAGACCAATGAAGACAGGAACAATGCTGTCTTACTCCATATATAAGGATGTATGATATTACTACGTATATGTAGATATCCTATATACATAGGATGTATGATATATGGCTACGTATAATGGACGATCCCTTGCTTCTGAAGCAAAACTTCAGGAATTGGAAGAAGAACTTGACAAGATCAAATGGGACATTGTAGGACTCAGTGAAGTTAGAAGAAAAGGTGAAGAGTTGGTGGAACTTAAAAGTGGACATTTGTTTTATTATAGAGGAACGGAAACTGGAAGAACAAGTGGTGTTGGCTTCTTAATCAACAAAAGAATTAAAGACTGTCTTCTGGAAGTTGAAAGTACATCAGATCGAGCAGCGAGGCTCGTTGTTCAACTAACCCAGCGATACCAACTTCAAATAGTACAGGTATATGCACCAACATCAAGCCATACCGACGAAGAGGTTGAAGAATTTTATGAAGAAATCAAAGAGTTACACACCAAAGGGAAACAACATATCAAGCTCATCATGGGGGATTTCAATGCAAGAATTGGACAACAGGAACAAGGAGAGACATCGGTTGGTAAATACGGATATGGGGAAAGGAATGAACGTGGCGATCAACTCATCGAATTTGCAGAAGCTGAAAACCTTAGCATCATGAATTCATTTTTTAAGAAGAAACCGCAAAGAAAATGGACATGGAAACACCCAAATGGGGGAACTAGTGAAATTGACTATATCCTGGCAAACAAGAAATCAATTATTGAAGATTGCAGTGTACTGAACAGATTTAATACTGGAAGTGATCATCGAATGGTGAGATGTAAAATGCACTTAAATACTAAATTAGAACGACAGAAGCTCATTAGGAAACAAGTAAGTAAGAGGGTGGATTTAAAGAAATTAAAAGAAAATACCGAGGCATTCAAGTTGGAATTAAAAAATCGCTTTTCTGCACTGGAAGGACTTATTGATGAAAGTGATATCTCAGAAGCAAATGAAAACATTGTTAAGACAATAGTTGAAACTGCTGGGGAAATTGGTGGTGTAACCTGTAAAAAGCACAATAGCAAATTATCTGAGAAGACGAAACAGCTCATGAAAAGGCGAAGAGATATGAAGGTGGACAATCGAAATACCAGTTCCAGGATTGAGTACATAGAACTTTGTAAAACTCTGCGCAAAAGCATGAAAGAAGACATAAGAAAATTCAACTGTGAGTTAGTAAGGAAGGCCATTGAAAATAACAAGAGCCTTAGGGTTGTTAAAGGAAGTTTATCTGTTGGGAAGAAACACATCATTGCATTAAAAGGAGAGGATGGCACCGTAACAAGAAATAGGGAAGAAATACTTAGAAGAGTTGAAGAATTCTACAAAAAACTATATGAAAGTAACAGTGGATTAAACGAAGACACTGAAATAGTCGAAGGAACAGCTCCTAAAATCTTAAAAGAAGAAGTTTCATTTGCAATAAAAAGTATGAAGAAAGGAAGAGCCCCTGGCGATGATGGTATTACATTAGATATCCTAAAAGAAGCTGGAGAATATGTAGAAGACATACTTGCAAAATTCTTTACCAAATGTCTTAACAGCGGTAACATACCAAACCAATGGGATTCTGCAACAGTAATTCTTTTGCATAAAAAAGGTGATAAAGAGGATTTGAAAAATTACCGACCAATTAGCTTGTTACCTGCTATTTATAAAATCTTCACAAAAGTGCTAACACATCGCCTGCAGAAAAAATTAGATGCAGCTCAACCAAGAGAACAAGCTGGATTTCGAAGTGGATTCAGTACAGTGGACCATATTCAAGTATTAAGAGAATTAATTGAAAGAACACATGAATATGAACTTCCATTGTGTGTTGCATTTATTGACTATGAGAAGGCCTTTGACTCTATTAAAACATCAGCAGTCATCAACTCTTTAAGATCAACAGACATTGAGGATGTGTACATTGACATGGTGAAACGTGTGTATAAAAATGCAAGTGCAAAATTTCGGTTACATAAAGATACCAAAACTATCAAACTTGGCAAAGGGGTGAGGCAGGGAGATACCATTTCTCCAAAACTTTTTACTTCAGCTTTACAGATGATTTTTCAGCTGATAAATTGGAATAACAAGGGAATAAAAATAAATGGTGAATATTTAAATCATTTGCGGTTTGCTGATGACATTGTTATTTTTTCAACGAACCCATTAGAACTCCAAGACATGGTACAGGAGCTCTCAACTAGAAGTGAAGAAGTTGGACTCAAGATGAACCTACAAAAAACTAAGATCATGTTCAATAATTTTGTAGAGGAAACAAAAATACAAGTTGACAACATTGAGCTAGAAATTGCTGATTCATATATTTACC
>QLNU02015359.1:43680865-43695189 GCA_006491805.2 Dysdera silvatica | reverse complement strand
AAAAATTGTGGCAACAGGAGAAGATACCGTATGAGTGGAGAAAGAGTATTATTGTACCAGTATATAAAGGTAAAGGTGATGTGCAAGAATTTGGTAACTACAGAGGAATAAAGCTGATGGCCCACTCACTGAAGATATGGGAAAGAATTGTGAAAACGAGGATTAGAAAGGAGACAGATATAGGCACTGAACAGTTTGGTTTTATGCCAGGCAGAGGAACAACGGACGCTATATTTGTACTGAGGCAGCTCATGGAACGATGTAGAGAGATGCGAGCAGAGTTACATATGATGTTCATAGATTTGGAGGAGGCATATGATAGAGTACCTAGACAAGAGATATGGAGGTGTATGAGAGAAAAGGGAGTATCGGAGAAGTATGTAAGACTTGTAAAGGAAATGTACGAGGGAGTGGAAACGCAAGTTCGGAGTAGTGTAGGTTTGACAGAAGGGTTCCCGGTAAAGGTTGGACTGCACCAGGGTTCAGCTCTCAGTCCTTACTTATTTGATCTGATAATGGATGTTTTAGTGAAAGACGTAAACTGTAATGCACCATGGAGTATGCTGTTTGCAGATGACATTGTACTATGCGAAACATCCTGTGAAAAAGTAGAAAGGAAAACCGAGGAATGGGGGAAAGTGTTAGAGGTTTGAGAATAAGCAAAACAAAGACAGAATATGTGGTACTAAATGGAGAAAGCGTAAGTAGCATAGGTCTACAAGATGAAGGATTACCATCGGTGCAAAAATTTAAGTATCTTGGATCGTTCATAGGCTGCGATTGAGTTTTGACCACAGAGATACAACACAGAATCCAATGTGGGTGGTTAAATTGGAGAAAGATGAGTGGAGTGCTCTGTGATAGGAAAGTAAGCGGAAGGATGAAAGGAAAATTGTACAAAACTGTGGTCAGACCTGCAATGTTATGCGGGGCGGAGACTTGGCCAATTACAAGAGCGCATGAAAGGAAGATGGAAGTGGCTGAGATGAGAATGTTGAGGTGGATGAATGGTGTTACAAGGAGGGATAAAATAAGGAATAACCTAATTAGAGGTACGGTCAAGGTTGGACCCATAGGAAGAAAAATACAAGAACATAGGTTAAGATGGCTTGGGCATATGGAGCGGAGAAATGAGGAATATGTGGGAAAGGTAATGGACAGGCGGGTGGTAATGGGTAAGAGGAAGAGGGGAAGACCACGGCTGAGATGGAAGGATAAAGTGACGGAAGATCTGGAAGAGTATGGATGGAGTAGAGAAGAGGCATTGGATAGAAGATTGTGGAAGAGAAGATTAAAGGACCATAACGCCGACCCCATATAACATGGGAAATGGCAAAGCGAAAGAAGAAGAAGAAGATAAATTGGAATAACAAGGGAATAAAAATAAATGGTGAATATTTAAATCATTTGCGGTTTGCTGATGACATTGTTATTTTTTCAACGAACCCATCAGAACTCCAAGACATGGTACAGGAGCTCTCAACTAGAAGTAAAGAAGTTGGACTCAAGATGAACCTACAAAAAACTAAGATCATGTTCAATAATTTTGTAGAGGAAACAAAAATACAAGTTGACAACATTGAGCTAGAAATTGCTGATTCATATATTTACCTTGGCCAGCTGATTTCAATGGATGGCAACATTATGAAAGAACTCAACAGACGTATTAAACTTGGCTGGAGTGCATTTGGAAGAAACAGTTTTATCCTGAAGGGGAAATTGCCTTTGTGTCTAAAAAGAAAGGTCTTCAACCAGTGTGTATTGCCAGTCCTCTCTTATGGATCAGAGACATGGAGTCTAACAGTTGGAGCAATACGAAAGTTACAGACAACGCAAAGGAGCATGGAGAGGTGCATGCTTGGAATAACTAGGAGAGATCGAAAAAGAAACACTTGGGTGAGAGAGCAAACTAGAGTAGAGGACATCATTGTTAAAGTAAAAGGGCTGAAATGGCGATGGGCTGGGCATATTGCAAGAAGAACTGATCAACGATGGACAACAGAAATTCTGAACTGGATTCCAAGAGACCACCGAAGACCTAGAAAACGTCCTCAAACTAGATGGGTGGATGAAATAAGAAAACAGGTTGGGGTGACGTGGAAACGAATGGCCCAGGATAGACTTGTGTGGAAAGCATTTGGAGAGACCTTCATCCAGCAGTGGATAGATAATGGTTGAATATGATGATGATATATATTACCCTGCTCATGGCTAACACAATTCCCAAATAATTGCCACAAAGCTACCGGGGCGAGTTTTTGTGACTTTTTCATGGGGAATTTTTAATATGGTTGACAAATTTGACACCCACGTTTAAACTCATACTATATTTAAAAAAAAAAAACCCTCTGGTACTATCTTAAACATGGGTGTCAAATTCATTATTAATCTTAATTAATAATAAAGATTATTTCACCTTCACTTTTCCAAATTACGCTGAATGTATGTTACAAAAGTGTGTGTATTAATTATTGTATATTAATACTTAATATTAATATCTATCTCTAAATGTGTTCCGTTTTAGGTTCAGTGGATCACCCTTGGGAACGAGCAGTAGCTGGCAACAAAGTGCCTTATTATGTAAAGTAAGTGCTTTTAGAGTATTGATTAGAGAACTATATGTATAAATAATAATAGTGTATAATATATGTGTGCACACACACACACACACACACACACACACACACACACACACACACATAGTATATTGTTTTATGTCTACAGTGGCAAATTAATATTGAATTACATACAATATATATATATATATATATACATACAGTGAAAACTGTCTTAGGCGGAACCTACATAAAGCGGAAACTTGCTCAACACGGAATTTTTTTACAATCCCTTCAAAAGTCAATGGTAGTTAACATTAGCTACGGAAACTGTCTAACGCGGAAACGGAAAGCACTATTTAGTCCCGTTAAAGAGAAAAGCCTTCATAAAGCGGAAAATCGCTGGCAGAAAGGAAATTTTCTCAGCAGAAAAAGGAAAGAGGGTTGTAATACAATGCAAATAGCAAAGTGGGGGATGACGAACAAAAGACATTTTACAGATATAGAATGCCCTTGTCCGCATAGGCGTAGCCAGGGGACGATTTTGGGGGTTGTAACCCCCCATCGCAATGAAATTTTGTATATTTAACAAGAATATAGTAGTTATAGATCTGTAACCCCTCCCATTAAGCCTATAACCCCCTTATGAACTTTCTGCCTATGTCTATGCTTATTCAACCACCATTTTGCACACCACCCACCCACTCACTATATGCATCCCCAGTAAGTTCATAAGGAGGGTGCCGGTGGGGTAGGGGTTATAGGGCAACAACTCCATTGTATTTACATGTATACTATATACAATTTCATCGCAATGGGGTTACAATCATAATCGACCCCTCTTACGTATGCCAGTGCCACCCACTTCTTAAATAAAAACGTTCATTATTAACCAGAACGAAAAGTCATTCATGTAGACTTTATCAATTCATGGATAAACCCACCGCAAGGGAGAGAGAGATTATCTTTATACAAGGGAATCATTATCTTTACAAAGGAGGTACTTTATCGTTACAATTTAAGCTTACATAATAGACTTTTTGTATGGAATAAGCATGTATAGTTTGCATGAAATTTTGCACCATATTGATCGTAATTACTAAACCCACAAAATAGTGCAAAAATTAAAATTAATAAAAATAAAATGCAGTGATAAAATAAATATTTTTATCAAAAGGAAAATAAATATAGTCTTAAAGTTCGCAAGATAAGACAAAGAAAAAAATAGCATATCCAGTCATCTCTTACCACTGAATTTAACTATGTATGTATTTATTTTGCATGTAACCTCCATAAGACGGAAACCTGCATACTACGGAATTTTTTTCCGGTCCCGTGAGTTTCCGCCTTGGACATTGTGCGTATATATATATATGTACACACACAGTAGAACCTCCATATAACAAAATAGATTGTTTCATTAAAAATATTCGTTGTGTCGAAAATTTGCTATGTGGAACTAACGTATTCATAAACCAAGACAGGGCAATATGATACTACAATTAAAATCTCATTCTAACATTCAACCATTTAAAAATGTACGTTTTTAAATGTGAAATATACATATGCATAAAAAATGAGTCGAACATTTCTTACCTTAAAATGAAAACATATTTAATGCTTCTTTCATACACATTCATGCTTTTGTGCAAAAAAATTCTAATATCCTGCTGCACAACAAATGGTGGTGTTGATTCATCATAAAAGTGTTAGCACCCCTGTGGGAAATTTGCAAGGTCTGGATTTCTGGTAATCAACCGAGCAAGAAAGCGTGACAAATACTACTATTCAAACAGTACACTGTATTCAAGAGGCCTGCTTCTCGCCTAGCAGCTTCACACTATATAATAGGCAACCAGATACAGGTGTGTGTGCTTAGGAAAACTCTTTATTAGGGAGTTTAAAATCCCTTAGATGTGCCCCATTCTCTTCGTTTGCCACTTACCTTAAAACCATATTGTATTCTCATGGTATTAGGGAACCCGATGTCGCTGACGTGACCACTCGATTTTCTGTTTAGTACTTAAAAATTTCGTTATACAGGAACTCTTTCACATATAATGTGACCATGGGAGATTTAACAAAACTTCACTATATGGAGAATTTCGCTATACGGAAGTACGTTATATGGAGGCTCTACTGTATATATATATATATTTATCTGAGCATATATCGCAAGAAAAATTGATCAATTATGGACAACTGAAATTCTCAACTGGATTCCAAGAGACCACTGAAGACTTAGAAAACATACTCAAACTAGATGGGTGGATGAGATAAGAAAACAGGTTGGGGTGACATGGAAGCGAATTTCTCAGGATAAACTTATGTGGAAAGCATGCGGAAAGACCTTCATCCAGCAGTGGATAGGTAGTGGTTAAATATGAAAGATATGAAACCCATTGAAATAGAAGAAATATTTTTAAATGTTGTTTAATGAGAAGAAATTACTATGAAACTAAATGGTATTTTTTTGTATGATTCTTTAGTCACTTGACCGAAACAACACACTGGGACCACCCCAAAATGATTGAACTAATGGATTCCCTCGGTAAGTTTTTAAGTCATTTTTATCTCTTACTAAATTAAAGGTGTTGTCACTTGTTTAGAGTTATTGCAGGTGTGTTTCACATCCTTAAATATCTGTTATATTATTCTATTTACAACTAATTTGTGCATTGCTAATTAATAACCATGAATAGCTAAGTATAAAATATTATTGCGAGCTTAATTTTCACAAATGAGTTACCGTGCATAATTATAATGATCTAAATTAAGAAGAGTGGTTTAAAATTTCAACATGGCAAGTGAAACATGAAACACACTGTACATGTCATTATTATTTGTCAGTAACTAGGATACTGGTTCCCAAACATTTTTGATTCTTGGCACGTATGTTGAATTCAGGTTTTCCCAAGGCACCCTATGTCAGATTCTAATGAGCACGCTTAAGTAAAATAAATAAAAGACATAGTGAAGATCACAAAAAAAAAGTAACGACATCTAGTAGACTGGTGTACACCAGCTATGCTAGATGTCATATTCGATCACATTGAATTATAAATGGAAATAAAATTGTGAAAATTTTGTAATATTATTTCGCGGTGCCCCTGTGAGGAAGCCACTACTCACACTTTGGGAACGACTGACCTAGAACAGTTTCGTAACTACTTCCATCTCGTTCAACTCACTAACCATGTTCGGTTGATGCACAAGCGGATTATTTTAACGATCTTCACATTAGTTAATACGTTAACTCTTGTTTCAGTTGCAATACAAATTATATAATTTTTGAAAACAGAAAAGATCTATATTTGATATAATATCTTATAATGGTGTAGTGCTAACCCTTGTGGTTGCTACTATGTGACTATTCCAAGTTTGGTTTTAGTGGATAAATCAGCATGTGTCGGTTTTATACTACAGATTCATAATCCAATAGTTTATTAACTAAGCCAAAGGGATTAAAATTTCTTATAAAGTTGTAAATACTGGTGCGGCTTTACCTTAGCTGTTCTTGCTTCATAAAATACAAACATATGAAATGAAGTATCATTCATAAATTACTAAGTTCTATAAACTTTAAATCAAAAAATTTTCCCTTTTTATGCACTGGTAATTATGATTGCTTTTTCATACTACATCTATGAGACTCCTGTTACATATCCCTGTGACTCAATTATTATATCTACTGTCTTTCCTTCTCTTGCTTAAATTTCAGTAGTTTGGATACGCCAAGGTTGCGGGTCCCATTAGGCTATAAGTTAATGGCTTGCTTGACTTCTAAATAGACTTTCGACCAACTTTACTGTCTTAAGATAATTAACTATAAATGAACAAAGGAATGCAAGTTCGTGAATGTGCATCTAAACATATTTAAAAAGAATATGCTTCTATTCCATATTTTATACACTTTTTATATTATATAATGATATTTATGCATTTAGCGCAAGTTTATGTGTATACCATGGGAGGATTTAGAGGTCATTCAAGGGTGGCGATTAATGACGATTTTTGGAAATGATACCTCATTGGACCTTTACCTTGTATCTTTTCAATGTTACATTTTCATTCAGGGTGGGCGATCACCACTCCCCGCCCCATAGATCCACCCATGGTATATATACAGTAGAGTCCTTACTATTCAAGATAAAAGCGGCGGACCTGATTTTGGGTAAATGAAATCTCGGATAATCCTGAAATTCAATTTTCACGGAAACTACAAGAGTTTCCAAAAGTGGGTTTAGTTACTAAACTACTATATTTTTACTAAACTACTATATTGATAGTGAAAAAAGTTGCAAAGTGCAGTATATGTTAAGATATTAACTGTTTTGGAATTAGTCTGACATTTTTTTTATACATCCGAAAAAAAAAAAAAAGTTTTCCTCGCCCATTCTTGGCGGAAACAGGCTTTGGGACGGGCAGAGCGCCATGTTCCCAAGCCTCTTTTTACATCACTTCTTAATGTGCCATGTCTAGAAACTTCCTGACAATGTGACACGTGTTTAGGATTGTGGCTTTTTGTATTTCAATGTAGGTGTTTGGGTCAATGTTGAGTATCTCCAAATTCGTCGCAAGCGTTTTTGGTACTATCCCTGTTGCTGAGATGACTAACGGGATGATGAGGATCTTTTCCATACCCCATATATCTCGTACTTCATGTCTGAGATCTTGGTACTTGGTGATTTTCGTTGTGTAGGTTGTCTGTATGTTATTGGTGTTGGGTACTGCTATGTCGATTAAGTACGTGGTCTTATTCGATTTATCGACGAGGGTTATGTCAGGACGGTTATGTGGGACTGTCTTGTCTGTTATGATTGCTCTATCCCAGTAAAGCTTGTGTGTTTCGTTCTCATGCACGGTCTCTGGCTCATATTTGTAGTACGGGCATTTTTCTGTCAGAAAGCCAGCATTCGCTGCCAATTTCTGGTGGACTATTTTCGCTACTTGATCGTGTCATGATGTTGACATCCGATATATATTGTGTATATGTATATATATATATATATATGTATGTATATATATAATTATCTGTATATATATATGTATATATATATATATATATATATATATATATATATATATATATATATATATTATTGTATATATATATACAAAAGACATAGAAAGCGACAAATGCAGACACTGTCATGCGGCATCGGAGACAATCCAACACGTGATGGCAGGATGCAAGATCCTTGCGCAGTCAGACTACAAACATAGACACGATCAAGTAGCGAAAATTTTTTCACTTGTTTGTTTTTAAAATTCATTATCTTCAATATTCAGGTTTAACAGTAATAAAAATTTCTCGGACATTTGTAAATAAACAAGATTAGAATAACGCTTAAATTTTGATAACTAACCCACATTGTTCCGACTTATGACTGTCAAGTCACGTCGTTATATCCGATACGAATTTCCCTACTTAGAATCTACGTAGACTACAAAATCGCCGTCGTTATATCAGGTTTCGTCGTTATATACGATGTCGTTATAACCGATATATTTAGTATGGAGTAGAATAGCAAACCAAACTTCTTGTAAAAATTCCATCGTTATAAACGATTTTCACTGTATATATGTATATATACACATATATACCTTTGTACATATTGGATGTCTAGCATTTGTAATTAGTTTTCCTTCTAAGATCGAAATGCACTATAAAATAAGTAGAAGTGTTTTTACTAAAAACGTGGAATGAGTGCCTCCTAAAAAATACTAGCAAAAGTAATTAATACAACAGGCCATTTTAGTTAATGTGGATTTGGGTTAAGTGAAGTTTGGAGAATTGGGGTTCTCTTGTAGGAAATTTCCCAAAAATTTAAACCTGTCTTTCACAACCAGATTGTATGAACCATTTTTAGTTCAATTGTGCATATATGTTTATGGACATTACTGTCATATTTATGTATTAAAAATCGTGAGTTTATAATATTAATCATCTGTTTTGTTTAACATTCCATATTTTTCTTCTCAGCTGAATTAAATAACATTAGGTACTCTGCATACCGGACGGCAATGAAACTTCGTACAGTGCAGAAACGACTTTGTTGTAAGAAACATTTGTATTTCTATTAGTCTGTATATTGGCAGCTGTTATTTCTCGAACTTATTAGTGCTATTACTTAACAAAACATATATTCAGTCAATATGTTATCACAATGGGTAATTATTTTTTTTGCAGTGGACTTAGTCAACATGAATAACGCTATCAATGCTTTCGACCAGCATGGTTTGCGAGCACAGAATGACAAGCTAATCAGTGTTCCAGAAATGATAACTTGTCTTTGTACAATATACGAAGTCATAGCTACGGAAAATAACTCCCTAGTCAATATTCCGTTGTCATTAGATTTGTGTTTAAACTGGTTATTGAATCTATATGATACGTAAGTAATTCAAAATTTCCAGAATACCTTCTAATTTTTGCATTTTAAATATTTATTTGAAGTTATTCAATGTCGTAGGTTTTTCCCAACCAAACCTTTGGTTTTCGAATCTGAACAAAAAATGTCTGCCCACGCAGAAGAAGTTGAACCATAGAAACTAATGAAAAAGGATTTCTTTAGTCTCTAGTTACTCTACCGATTAGCCATGTTTACTTTCCATCCCCTGTTCACCTTTCTTTCTGTTCTAGTTTTTTGTTCTTATTTTCTCTCAGATTATTGCCGCCCCTTCATGTTTCTGTCTCCTTACCAAGCTGACATAGTTTCACATCTAATTAATGAGGCTCTCGGCGCTGGTATGAGCATTTCATTCACTTTTGTGTTGTTGTTCCTAACAAAACAATGTAAAATTTCACTGAGAGATTCCATGACAGTAGTTATTTTGACGTGAAGTTTAAAACATGACGTTGCAGAAGCCAACTGCTCCTTTTATCAAATGAAGGCAGAATTAGGAGTGTTTGAAAGTTCTAAGTATATATATACCCACATGTGTTGCGGATCCCCATCTGACATATCTGATACAAGATAATTCGGAGGGGGAACCCCTTTACCTGATGACGTCAGATGGCTGTGCCCCCAACTCGAAATTTAGCAAAAACCTTCTAAGATTCTTGTAGAGTTAGATTTGTAAGATCTTCTTTGGTTTGCCCCATCATTCCGTGTTTTATTTCATAACAATGTCTTCTCTCACCTCACTTAATTTTTGGTTTTATCCCTAACTCAATAGGACTATAGAGCTGCTACCCGTGATGACTCCTCCAGGGATTTATACATCCTCAACACCCCTCCAGAATTTTTTATACACTCCCCCTTAATGAAATCTAAACATACATAAAATCTAATTCACACCCCTAAAAAATCTTGAACACCCCCCCAGTTTATGAATCCTGGATAACCCCCTGGACTCCTCTCATACTTTTCTACACAACAGAACAAGTTATAGGCCCTTCCACACCTCAGTGGTTCTGCGGTTATGACTATTGCCTTCAGATCTGGTGGGTTTCATTTCCAGTAAGCCGGGTTGTCCATGTGTGGGTAAATGTATCTTAGTTCGGAGGTCAGTCTCTTTTTAAACCACCGGAGCTATTTTTAACCTGTAGTACAGTCTTTGGACCTGAAATACAGTATTATGTCCCAATAAGGGACATCTGTCGGACCAGGCATTTTCTCCCTTAAATAAAGGCACCCCTTCTTCGATGATACATGTGTTGGATACATACATATGTTGATGACCAGAGGAATTGTCTGTTAAACAGAGGTGTCCCTTATGGAAGGTGACACTGTATATAAATTTGTGCAGGCCATTGGACAAGGCACCTCCTCCTCCTATCAAAATTTCAGACTTCAAAATCTAAGGTGCTCCATTTTGTAACCATTGTGATACTAACCTTAAAGATCAATATATGCATCAATGTTAGAAAACAAAAATTTGTAGTGACAGTCATCATTTGATAAAAAGTATATATATATATATTCAGTACTTCCTGTTAATTGGAGTAGCTTAATATTTAGGATAAATATGGAAGAAAGTATGTATATTCGTTGCATAGAATTTTGCTTCATTAAGGCAACAATTTGATTAGACCTAAACCTTCTAGAACGGATATATCCCAGTCAATTGATCAGACACCATGAGCAATCCAATGAATTGCACTGACATTCAAAATTAGAGAGACTATCCAAATACAGTTACACCACATTTTTTTTGTTTTCACATGCCAATGATTTGGGCGCATGCATACATAATATTTCTTTTGTCTTCACAAAGATGCCATGCTGTATCATAAAACACATTAATTTTATTATGTAAGATATTATTACCCTTCACAGGGATAACACAATTGCCAAATATGGTCAACACAGAAAAGCCTCCGGGGCGAGATTTTTGTGAGTTTTCGTGGGGGAATTTATTATACAATAATTTTTGCCACCCACGTTTTAATTACAGCTCAAACTAGAGCTTTTTATTTATAGTTGGAGAAAAAGAAATGCCATCCTTATCCTGGTTCGAATTCAGGATGAAGACGACATCTCTTTTTCTCCAAAAACAAAAAAGCTCTGGTTTGAGCTACATAAACATGGATAGCAAAAATTATTGTATAATAAATTTCGCCATGAAAAACTCACAAAAATCTCACCCCAGAGGCTTTTCTGTGTTGACCATTATTTGACAATTGTGTTATCCCTGTGAAGGGTAATAATATCTTACATCCTCATATACGGAGAAAAATGCGTTTGTTCTTGTCCTCGTTCGTCTAGTAGGTCAAGACACCGCGGGCTCAACGCAGGGACCCTGATTTAAATCTATGATGAGGTTGGGGTCTCTTTTCTCTAAAAAACAAAAAAGCTCTAGTTTGAGCTACTTATACGTGGGTGGCAAAAAAAAAAATAGTGTAAAATTTTATTATGTTCATAATTTTTTTGATAAACTGAGCATTTACAATTGTTCTATTTGAAGTGTATTCTAAGTTGTTGTATTATATTGCGGTGATCCTTTTCATGATTAAATTTATCTCTTGAATTGGCAGAAAATTTAATTCAATTTGTTTATATTTCTTATTTAGCAATTAATGAAATTTTTTTTCTGTAATTTATTGACAATTATAGCTTTCATAGCTTGGTTTAATGTGGCAATTTCCTCAATATTTTATGTTTGCATTTTAGAGTCACAAGGACCGGTTATATTCGAATATTATCGTTTAAAGTTGGCGTCGTTTTACTAAGTAGAGGAAGTTTGGAAGATAAATTTAGATGTAAGTATATCTTCTCTAATGTTTATATATATGAATAGATTGAAAACAAAATGCCGAGCGAAACGTTTACTTGAGTATGAAGTTGATAAACGCAAGTAACACGGGTATGTATATTCAGAGTAAAACTACGGGATCATGGTTATGAACATCTGAGGTGTGTGTTCGTGTGTTTAATGTATCTATAACCATGGCTCATGCATGTGACATTACTAAGCGGCAAAGGGCAGGGAGAGGTATTGTTTTTGGATGAAAAAAATGATCATTCCTTGCAGGTAGTTTAGAAAATTATTGCATTGGTCAAATCCACAGTTTTTCATTTGCAGGAGTAGTATTGAAGTTAACGCTGTAGGTGGAGCAACTGTAACCCACAAGTTCTATGATAAAGATTCTGGATCTCTGGTATTTTGGACAATTATAAACTGTTGTTTTTGTCTAAACTCTTTAAGGACAGTACAAACAGTACAGTTAGACTCGGTACCACAGTCTCAGAATGAATGCTACAGAGCACTATATGAGTTCGACATTTTCAGTCATGTTTCCTTAATGTCTTAAATCATTAAAATGAGCCTCGATTCCCTGCATTTTGGTTGGTATCTTTATGTTTAAAATCTACTGGAGCTGTATAGGGTTACTGTAGTATACAACTAAAAAGACATATATACAGGGATTGATAAACCACAGCGAACCATACTGTCCAGATGAGAAAGATGCTCGCCTGCCTCAATAAGAAAATCTAAGAACTTAATAGGCAAAGAAAATTTTCTACTTGCCGCTTGCAAAAATCTAATCGCTAATGGTGGCTGAATTTGTGGTGGTGATTGTATATATATATGTCAGTTGAAACCATTGAATTGAGCATGGAATGGTGTTTGAAATATCGAATAAAGATTGAAAAAGAAATACATGGGTGAGGGAGCAAACAAGGGAGGAAGACATCAATATTAAAATAAAAAATGCTGCAATAGCGAATGAAACTTGGGGTTTTATAGATACAAGAAAATGTGCAAAAACTTCCAGATGCCCTCAATCCTGTCTTAGATTATTTCTGTCAGTGTAGTTAAACTCTCGTGGATCAAACTTATCTGACAGTTGTGCATTTTGGAAACTTGTTGATTTTACTGCACTGGACATAAAATAATGAAATTCTCATTATTGAAACTAATATGATTAATCAAACATCCCAAGAATTGTCAATAGTAAAGTTGCAGAAGTAGCTAGTTGGTTGGTTTTATTTTTGTGGTGTAAGGACATCAAGGGTCATTCTGTACCAAACAAAGTGAGACAAGGTTTTAAATAGCTATTAGTGCAGGCTATAATAAGTTCAGGATGAGTAAACGATCACTACAAGGTCGAGTGTTTTTTTTTTTTTTTTATGGAAGATCCGGAAAATTGGAGTTCCATTGTATTTGTAAAACATAAATACTCTCTCTATATTTTAAAGGTATTTTGAGTGATATAATGAAACTTCATTAACATGAACCTGCTTGTTGTGAATTACTTTTAATATGAACTGTTTCCCTATTAAATTGTACAGTAATATAATACGACACTATCCATTCTGGATAACGTGGACTACTTTTAACATAAACTAAAATTTAGCCACTATGAGTGTTCGTGTTAACGAGTTTTAACTGTTGTAAGATATTATTACACTTCTCAGGTATAACGTAGTTGCCACATAATGGTCAACACAGAAAAGCCTTTTGAGGCGAGTTTTTGTTTTTTCGTGGGGAATAATCATACTCGATAATTCCAACACCCACGTTTTTTAGCTCAGAACTAGAGCTTTTTTGTTATAGGAGAAAAAAGAAGCATTGTCCCTGACCTAGATTTGAAGTAGGATCTCTCTATGGAGCTCTGAGCACCTAAACCACTAGGTCATTGAAGACGGGAAATGAAGCTCCTTTCCTTCATATGTATAGGTTGTAACATATTATTACTGTTCTCAAGGATAATACAATTGCCACATGGTGGTCACCACATCCCTGAGAAGGGTACTATTATCCTAAAACCTATATATATATGGGGAAAATTGCTTCGTTCCCCATCCTAGATGGCCTAGCGGTTAAGGTTCTGCAGACTCAGTGGAGAGACCATAGTTCTAATCTAAGTTTGGGACGATGCCTCTTTTTCTCCTATAAAAAAAAGCTCTAGTTTGAACTAAAAAAGTCAGTGTTGCAATTATCATATATAATTATTCCCCACGAAAAAAATTCGTCATGGAGGCTTTTCTGTGTTGACCCCTACGTGGCAGTTATGTTCTCCCTGAGAGGAGTGATACCTTACTTCCTACAATACTTTGTTCCTATAATGCTTTGTTCCCCATCCTCGATGGCCTAGCGGTTAAGGCGCCATGGGCTAAACAGTGAGACCATAGTTTGAATCTAGGTTGGAGACGATGCCTCAGTTTCTCCTATAACAAGAAAAGGCTCTTGTTTGAGCTAAAAAACGTGGGTGTCGGAATTATCATGTATGAGGTTTAACTGTGTTATGAAGATCATTGGGAATTTTTGGATGACATCCATCATTTTAACAGCATTTTGTAAAATAGCTGCTTTTAC
>QLNU02015359.1:43660353-43680765 GCA_006491805.2 Dysdera silvatica | reverse complement strand
TACTTAGACTTTAGAATAATACACTTGCTGTTGGCCGCTAAGGAGAAGATCCCCAGCGAAACTGTCAAAGTAGATTGATTATTTTGCAGGGGAAATGGAAAGGCTCCGCGATGGGTAACGCGAAAATAAAGCATATGTTGCTATACTTTACGAAGGTCCCCGGATTGCTACCCTTACCCTTATTTTGGTTAGTCAACTATTCCAAGTTAAACTTGTCTAACAACTTCTGGGGGATCTTCTCAGCGGTCAACTGTGGGCTTGAGAAAATATATTAAGGTTCAATCTAAAATTGTCATTTATTATATGACTTATTTGGACATAAGTTAGCTTTCCCTTGTTCCATTCGCCTTACCTCTACTCTGTCGTAAATATTTGACTGCATGCTTTGGAATTTAATCATGATATATTAATATATTGTACTTATTTCGTAAATGCATGTAACTAATTATGATTTAATTTTCAGGTATCGTTGTTTGAAATGTTTTAACTTTGACCTTTGTCAAAGCTGCTTCTTTTCGGGAAGAAAAGCCAAAAATCATAAATTAACGCATCCTATGCAAGAATATTGCACAGCAGTAAGTTAAAGGGTTTTTTCTTCAATCAAAAATAATATATAAAAATTGGAAATTATGTTTTTATATATTTTCGTATCAAATTTGTTGTTGTTTATCATCCCTCTATAAAGTGCTTGTTTTTTTGTTTGTTTTTTTAAACAGACAACTTCCGGTGAGGATGTTAGGGATTTTACAAAGATTATGAAAAATAAATTTAAATCAAAACGGTACTTCAAAAAGCACCAAAGGTTGGGCTATCTTCCAGTGCAAACGGTATTGGAGGGCGATGATTTGGAGAGTCCAGCACCATCACCTCAACACACCTTATCTTCACAAGAAATGCATTCCAGACTAGAACTTTATGCTAGCAGGTATAGTAGTTCATAGTTCATACATTTACCTCCATGGCACTGACATATGCAGTGGGGCAGTTGATGTTGGATCTTAACCTTCTATACAGCATGTAGCCCTGAATTCATGACTGACACGTTAAAGAGTTGTAGGTGACATCAGATAAACCATATTGGCCGAAATCCCCATGTCCGCAAAGGATCCGATTTGGCTGTACAGTGAAAGTATTATTTACATCCACATCGTTGCTACGTAGGCATGAACAAAAAAAATTTTGACACATAATTTAAGTGATTGACCTGATAATGTTTATTTAATTTAATTTTTTAATTTAATTTAAATTTTGTAATTAAAATTTTTTTTAGTTCATTTAATTTGATTTGTTTTATTACCTGATCGTGAGTAGAGTTGCCATTTAGTCATCAAAGGTATGGAAAATGATTGTTTTACCATACTGGAGGCAATTGGGAATTGTCAAGCATGCGTAATAGGTGAAGGCGATGGAAAAAAAAAACTTTGATCCAGTGAATCAATTTCAGAAATTGAGCCTTCAAGAACTTCTTTAATGAGCGTTCAAGAACTTCTTTAATGAGCGTTCAAGAACTACAGAGATGATGTTATTTGCATCCGCATTAGTTAATCATGCAATAAAAGTTAGAAAATTTTCCATTCCAGCCTAGAACTATATGGGAAAAGTTTCCACCATTTACTGTTGTCTGAAAAAACCTTCCATGGCCAAATTTATGCAATATAGGAATTCATGGCCTAAACGCGAGGCTCACATTTGAGCCATGAATTTCCCAGTTGCATTAATTTGGCCCTGGGAAGTAGTTTTGGGCCATCACGAATGGTGAAACCTTTTCCAATATGGTTTTAGGCTAAAATGGCAAATTTTTCAAATTTTGTTACATGATTAACTAATGTGGATGCAAATAATAACATCTCTGTAATTCCAGAACGGCTCGTTTTCGGACATTGGTTCACTGGACCAAAGTTGTTTCTTTTGATCTCCTTCACCTATTACACATGCTTGACAATTCCCAGCAAATCCTAATTGCCTCCAGTATGGTAAAACAATCGTTTTCCATACCTTTGATGACTAAATTGCAACACTACTCAGTGCCAGAGAAGGGAATTTTTTAATTTTTTTTAATCTGCTGCATTATTAGGTCAATCACTTAAATTATGCGTCAAAAAAATTTTTTTGTTCATGTAATTGCCTACGTAGTAACGATGTGGATGTAAACAATAGTTTCACTCCACAGCCAAGTCGGATTCTTTGCAGACATGGGGATTTGGCCAATATGGTTCATCTGATATCTCCTACAACCCCTTAACGTGTGAGCCATGAATTCAGGGATACCCTGTATATGGATGATGCAGATTTATATTCATACTTATGAATATATGGAGTTGTAGCTTATAACCCCCCTCCCCCACATATGAATGTTCTGCATATGCTAATGCACTATGGTAATGTAATTTATTAACTCTGTGAGTGGTTGTTCAAGGAACCTGTTTAAATATAATCACTTTTGTAATTATACTTAGAGCAGTGATTTTTGTAACTATTTAATGTAATGCGCCACAAGAAGTGTCTAGGTACACCATAAATATTATGAAAGTATGTTTTGAAATGAAGAGGAAACTATTTGTACCGCATTTGTATCAGAATTTGTTACATCTTGACTAAGAATTTAAATCGTAAGATTGCACCAGTCACTTGAAAGTGATATGCCTAATGTGTAATATGCATGCAAACACACAGGCCGCCACCTATAACTCTATACCCACGAGTCATAATTAAGCCTGTCTATAGAAAATCAAGCACCGTTTTGGCCAAAAACTTACTACCCTTTATGAGAAATGAAAGCAAATTGTGTGTCATTGTTATTGGCAGGTATACACATATATATACAGGGTCCGACAAATTGCATCAGGCATTTACTCACCTGCCTCAGTAAGGTATCCTTTGAATCTGGTAAGAAAAGAAGATTTCCTGCTCGTTAATTGTAAAAATCTAATCCTCAGTGGCAACTGGATTTGTGGAACCCTGCGTGTATATACAGTCCAACTTCCCTCACATCAACACCCATAATGGCAAAAAAAACCTGTTTGTATTGAAAGTAGTTTGCATTATTGGAAAAGGATTGGATCGTATTACTGAGTTATTCATTTTGACAGGGATTCAGAAAACTCTTGAAAATAATTTGCGCTAACAAAGTTTAGTTGTATATATATATATAATTGACTTTTGCATGGTGAGATTGATGGAGTTTTATTTAAACCCCTGATTTTTATCAAATTTGTGTATGTGCATATGAATGTAAGTTGTAGCTCTGTAACCCCACCCTTTATGAACTTTCTGTGTACGCCTTTAACGTAAATGCATCAGTGGCATAGCGTGACTTCAAGAGCAGACCATTCCCAATTGTTCATCATCTCTCTTCCCCATGAATAAAAAGCCACATTTATGTGTATCGTTGTGATGAGTTAATATTTTTTTTTAAATTTACATTTTTTAATTTTTCTAATTTTAACTGAGTGAATAATTTATATATGTGTGTGTGTCTATATGTGCGTGTATGTTTAAACACAATATATTTAATTGTGATGTTATAATTTCTATTCCCCTTTTTTCCTGGTGCAGATTAGCGGAAGTTGAATTAAGAGCTCGAAGTAATTCCACTCCCGATTCGTAAGTGAACCTTCCTTAATTTATATCTAGCCATTTTTAAAATCACACTTTACTATTTTTAATTTTTCACCTGTTTTTTGTCTCAAATCTGACTCCCCTTTAAAGTAAGTTAAATGAAGTGAAAGAATACTATATAAAGTATGCATTTTGCATACTTTCATTTTGAAAATGAAACGCAATATTTTATTAACTAAAAATAATACATGCAAAACTAATGAAGTTACAAAATTCATCATTGAAAATTATTGTGGCAGAATCTCACCTACCCTTTTTCTTTAACACGTTAGTGAATGAAAAAGTATACAAGCAATATGATCTTTGGACTGGCATAGCCATCCGTCAACAAAAGGAACTATTATAGTAGGCTTAGTATACAGAATGTGGCTTTGCCTTCATGAAAGTGTTCTAAATTAGGCCGACTAGTTTTTATGGAAACAATTGTCAATGGCTTAATAAGTTTTATAACTCATGTGTTTTGTGTATATGGTGGAACTTCGAGTTATTGAAACACATAAATGATACATTTCATCTTCATTTCTTATCCCTTTGACACTTTAGGAAATTTTAAGTCATTGAAGTTTGACTTCTCAAAGTTCCGCTGTGTTTTGTTAATTGGTTACTGAGCAGTGGATTGTTAAGTTATTTATAATGTTTTATTATCTATCTATGAAATAAAAAACCCTGCCAAATTCACTTCAAGGTACTTTTTTCCAAAGAAAAACCTTTTGGATGTTATTGCCTTGCTGTAAACTAGATTTTTAGTGTGTGTCTCTCATTATTTTTAACATATCCTGTCTACGAAGCTTTTGAGTTATTTTGCGCATGTTTCTACTGAATTTGTCTTAAGGAAAGGGAAATATGATAGTTTCTATAATTGGCTTGGTAAAATCACCAAAGCGAATTTAAAAAACGCAATTTTTGAAATATTTAATCATATTACTGTGTTTAGAATTACAAATTTTTCATTTGGTAATTATTGTTTTGTATTGGTACAGAAGCGAAGATGAGCATCAACTAATTGCACAATATTGCCAAACTTTGAGTGGGGAACTAGCTTTACCTGTGGTAAGATATTTTTATTCGTATATTTTTTATCTTCTTTTTCCTCTAATTTCCAGGGGAATAGAATGCTCTAACGAAAGATCTTTTCTTTTTGCGAGTTTTTTAATTTCTCCCCAAGTTATGCTCTTCTCTGGTTGGTTTCGTACACCACTTCTCCACCCTGCCTTATTTTTTTTCTCTTTCTCTCAATCAGTGTTCTTGGAGTTTAATTCCCGAAGTGACAGACATTCGGATTCCTGATAAAACTAGAGGTCCTGACACAACAGGATCTTGGCTGCCTTTTTACCATATATATAAAAAAAAAGTTGCAGATATGCTCTTTGAGTTTGAGTAGTGAAATTATATCGCAACAAGTTTGATTATGTATAAAATGTG
This sequence comes from Dysdera silvatica, assembly GCA_006491805.2. NCBI lineage: Eukaryota > Metazoa > Arthropoda > Arachnida > Araneae > Dysderidae > Dysdera > Dysdera silvatica. Next base: position 43,675,725 of record QLNU02015359.1, on the reverse strand, counting down.
CAACGACTCTTAGATCCTGTTAAACCAGCAGTCCCCCTTGCAAATTTAACCATAATGAAATTGTAGAATGCAAAACTTTAGCAATGTTCATTTAACGAGCAACTGACTATTAATGTATAGAAGTGCACAAAATCAAAGTAGCATGTTAATGTGAAATGATGGATATAGGTATATGTTCCATATGTTGCATATTAAAACATTTTTTAATGCAAAGGCATATAAAACGAAATATTTTTAAAAGTCGTTTTCTTCAAAACACAAAATTACGTATTTTTTTTTCATATACCGCTTTATGTTTTTTCTCTTAAAGTAATTTTGGTTGTTTAGTAGTTGGTTACTAAAAGTTCTAAGTTTATAAAAATTTGCAGCCAAGAAGCCCTGCGCAAATTATGGCGTCCATTGACGCAGAACAAAGGGAGGAATTAGAGTCCATGATCCACGAATTGGAAGAGGAAAATAGGTAAGCACTCTTTCAGTATGATTCTAAGATTTGCACTCCTTCATCACTTACAGCTAAATGATTGGAGCAAATCAGCCATAAGTTACAACCCACCACTGAGTTAATGCTGAGGATTATTGATTACTATGGAATAAAATGAGAAACCTGTAGATTAATGCACAGCAAACTTTCCTGTTAACAACTTTCAAGGAATGGAGATAAAATACTGTTAACGATAGATTGTACTTCTTCAAAGTTCAGTTTTAGAGACATACATTTCGAAGGAAAGAAAAATAAACATGGCTTTGTGAAGTTCGTGAATGTGTCAACATGGAAATAAAAATGTGTTACGCTATGTTTATGTATTGTAGTTTAGGAGTGCTTCCATATTTCTTCATTAACAATTTGACTAAACCTCAGTGTTCCAGTGACCATAACTTCATGTGTGATCAGTAATTTTATTACAGCGCAAATTTCTGTAACGTTTTCCACAAACTTCAAGTAATTTTTGGTGGTTTTACGAATTTTAGGACTTCGATGTTTCTGGAAATTTCACACTCTTTCCTGTTATTGCCTAATTTCTATTATTATGTTTTTTGACCAATTTTCATGTTTAAATGAATTTAATACTGCTGTTGCTAGAAATCTTTTAGATGAAATTTGCCAGAAAAAATACATTTAAACTGCATGTACAAGATATTTTGCCATGCCCCACAATAACTTGGAACAATACTGTTCATCCAAGAAAGCACAGTATGGTAACACATTTGCATAGTGTGCTGTTAACTTGGGTTCGACTCCCAACAGTGCAAAGAACGCTTACTCAGAGATCTCATAAAGATCGCACTGCTCACTGTAGTCCGGGGTTTGGTTCCCTAGGCCTTAAGAAGTAGTAAAATTGTAGGTCCAGAGGTTCAGATTCCTCGGAAAAAATAGGTCCCGGCTCAGCATGTTGATTGTAGTTCTTGAGCCGTAAAACCACAAACAAACAAATCATTCGAGAGAAAAAGAACATTGGTATAATGATGCAAGGGAAAAGGCGCAATAAATGATCTACGTGTCAACATTTTTCTGTCTGAAAATTTTGGGATAAACTCTCTTAATGAAACAATACAGAGTTTCACCAGGAGATTCCATAACAAACAGTTATTTCGACACTGGCGTAAGGTTTAAAAACACGACGTTTCGGGAGCCAACTGCTCCCTTTGTCAAGTGAAGGCATTCTGCCTTCACTTGACAGCCTCTTGCAACCTTCTGCCTTCACTTGACAACAAAGGGCACCTCTTTGCAGCCTTCTGTATAATTTTACTTCCTTTTGATATTGATAAATGGCCACATAATTTCATATCATTTCATTTTCATGCAGAGAGTTGATAGTATAACTTTTCATAATTTTATTTAACAACAAAATATGTTATGCATATTGTTATTGCTTAATGTAGATAATATCTCATTGAGCTTAACTTATCAAATTATATGTAAATGAAAAACTATTAATATAGTATTCGCTACCATCTGCAATTGGTCTTCAACCATATCACCTGAGGATAAGGAAATTCTACTGTATAATGCTTATTTAGTAATGTAATAGTTGTTTGTATTCCTGTATATAAACTAGGGATTTCTTTTTTAATGTTGAGGCTACGACCATGCATTTTTTCCTGATGCAATTATAATCACAGTGGAAAAAATTGCAGGAGTATGCTACACATGCAGTTTTTCCTTGCATCAATTATAATTTCAGTTGCCAATGAAATAGGTCGCACAGCAAATGTTTTAAGAAAAGTGACATCTAGAATGTCATTGTAAATTAAAATTTCATATTTTTTTACATATTGGTAAATTGTTCAGGCCTCAAACCCTTGGTAAAATTTATTAGGGAAGAGGGGAAGGCTTGTGCTTTATGTATAGCTCAGTGCCTATGATATTATCTTAGCCTCATCTGGGACTACAGAGCTGCCTTCGACAACCTGTAGTAATAATATGAATCATTTGCTAATACTGTCTATTTCAGTGGCTGCAGTTTCTCCCGCTGGGTAATTGGAATGTGAACAATATATTAAATTTATGTTAAAACATTTTCCATCTGCACCTGTGTGTTTTTCATATGGAACTTATTATGAGATAAAATATAGAATTATATATGAATTTGTGAGGATCTGTCATGGTGCAATGGTAACACATTTGCCTAGTTATCCCAGGTTTGACGCCCAGTGGTGCCAAAAAAATGAACTTAATAGCTGCTCTCTGTAGTTTGGGGTTGGTTTCCTTGGCTGTAAGAGGTTCGGGTTCCTCGGAAAACTGTAGGTCATGGCACAGCTTGTGCTTTGCTGTCCTTTCATCATAAAACTCATAAGCAAAACAGTTTAAAGTTATGAATGGAATTTCATTAAGCAATGACAGAGTTATTTCATTATGTGTTGCATTACTGATTCATCAGCGCTATTGTCAACAACAAATAAAATATTGGATCCATCCTATATTAACCAACAGATCGACAAAAAATAACCTAATCATTAATTAACTATTCACTGATCTTGAATATGAACATTAATTATTCACCACTCATTAACTAAATATTATTATATAACTATTATATATTAATAACTATTATATATTATATAACTATTCATTAACCATTATAATTAAAACTATTTACTGATCTCTCTCATTAATTAATCACTAATCTACTAATAACTAATTAATAAATACTTGGCTAATTACTCATTAATCACTACTAAACATTCTAACAACTTATCACCCAAATCCACTAATAACATATTAGGTCTACCGGAAAGTTCTGTCAGATAATAATATCTTAAGTTTCAACACGCGTACACATGTTCATTTGAAGCACACATGGCTGTTTCTCTTTATCATTGCATTTATACACATCTGCTCTTCAAAATTAACTGAAACAAATGTGTCTAATTTCATTATCAAGTAAGAGGCGATCGTGTAAACATGGCTACGGATAACGATAACATTCTTTTACCAACACTGTATTTTGTACGAATTCCAACAAGGCAGAAATGCTACAGGAAGCGTGCCGAAATTTAGTGAAAGTTTTACAATAATTTTTGCCACCCACGTATTAATTACAGCTCAAACTAGAGCTTGTGTAATTTTGGAGAAAAAGAGACGCTTTCCCCATCCTGGATTCGAACCAGGGTCCCTCCGTTTAGCCCGGAGTGTCTTGGACCGCTAGACGAATGAGGAGTGAAACTTTTTGGTGGAGATGCAGTTTCAGATAAATCATGCAGGAGATTGTTCGAAAAATTTGAAGCAGGTGATTTCTACCTTAACGATAAGCCACGCCTTGAATGGCCATCTTTGATCGATGATGATATTGTCAAGACCATGATAGCGCAAGATCCTTTTTCGACAACATCGGAGATTGCAGAAAAGCTTAACTCAGCCCAACAAACCATTTCAGACCATATTTGGAAACTAGGATTGGTCTATAAATATTCCAGATGGGTGCCTCATGAGTTAAGTGAGAAAAATGTGCATGATCGAGTCGCCATATGCACATCTCTGCCTGCTCGGAACAAAAACAAACCCTTCTTGGACCAGATGATAACTGGTGATGAAAAGTGGATTAACTAAGAAAACATTGTTAGGAAAAGAGCATATTGTGACCCCGGACAACCTTCCACCTTTAAATCGAGCTTGAGCCTGAATAAGAGAATGCTGTGTATATGGTGGAACGTCCTAAGACCAATACATAACGAGCTTTCGAAACCTGACAAAAAAGCTCAATTCAGAGAGACACTGTCAGCAAATGGATGATTTAAACAAAGAAGTCAAAGAAAAGAGGCCGGCGATATTCAATAAGAAGCACATCATACTACATCATGAGAACACTAGACCACATGCTGCTTTGGTGACTCGTCAGAAACTTACAGAGCTAGGCTGGGAAATTCTGCCACATACACCATTTATACTCCACAGGCCTAGCACCCCCCGATTATCACTTGTTTCTCTCCTTCCAAAATTTTTTGAAGGGGAAAAAATTCCAAAACTGAAGCAGGTGTCAGTCAAGCACTACTTGAATTCGTCGCCTGTAAGAAAAAGACATTTAAAAAAAATGGTATTTACAAATCACCATCACGCTGACAAGAGGTCATAAGTAACGTCGGAAATTATATTGTACAATAAATGTTATTGAAGGTATGAAAAATTCATTATTTTCTTTTGCTTCCCAAACAGACAGAACTTTCCGGTAAACCTAATATTAATAATTACTTAATTACTAGTCAAGAAATAACTATTTATGCATTCAGTGCTAATGTCTTGCTGTTGATGGTTGAAATATCTTCTGGGAAGAAAAATGAGGCTAATCTTTTCCTTTTTTTCTCATGTCTTTACTGACTGCTACTTTACACTTCACCTCATATGTGTCCAGATATTTGTATGTCGTATCTCAAAGATTACATACAGTGGTTTACTGTACCTTGAATAACTATGTGCTCAATCTGACATGTGTAATATAACTTATTGTCTGTTTTTGGAAACAGGCATCTCCAGTCTGAATATGACAGGTTGCAAGGTACGAGGGGCAACAGAAGTGTGTCTCCATCTGTTACAGAGGAGGAGGAGGAGCAAATGCTTCCTACGCCGTGTAGAGATGAGGATATGCTTGCTGAGGCCAAACTCCTTCGACAGCATAAAGGCCGACTGGAGGCCAGGATGCAGATCTTAGAAGATCACAATCGGCAACTGGAGGCACAACTGCAGCGTTTAAGGCAGCTTTTAGAGGAAGTAAATACTCTTACTTGTTTTTAAAATTCTGCCTTGTGGATACACTGAAGTTTAATTTTGCATTATGCTAACATATGTGTATCTTCACTGTGTAGCCTCAGCCTGCACCAATTAGAACTGTTCAACAAAATAATTCCTATCCTGTATCCCAGCCCTCAGTGTCTTGGAATCGGAACCTTGTTGAACAAAACCCTAGGAGAAACGGACAGTTGGTAGATCATTCAGGTAAGCTAGACACTTAGCACCTATACACTTTTCTACTATCAGTTTTCCCTGCGGTGACACAGTGTGGTAACACATTGGCTTAGTGTGCTGTTAATTCTGGTTCAACTCCTAACTGTGCAAAAAGAACGCTTACTCAGAGATCTCATAAAGATCGCACTGCTCACTGTAGTCCAAGAAGTTCATATTCCTCAGAAAACAGTAGGAAAGGAAAATGCCACTGTATGCCACTATATGTAACCTTATTAAAATTTGATTTACTTCATCATTTAGTATCACTGATTTTTCTATTTGATTTGTTAGCTTTGTCCAAAATAAGAAATTCAAAACATGTCACAAGATGCTATCTAATTTAATACGAACCTCACATGGCTTTCTACAAATCATAAAATGAATTTATGTGGTTAGTAGTGGATTATATTGCTAACATACGAAATGTTTAGCATTCTGAAGTACTTGCCACATAGGGTAACATCATTGTAGCACTTTTCTACAAAATCACCTTTTTATAATTACTCGTTGCTAGCTATCTCCTGGCTCACTAGGTATGCCCCAACCTCCAAGTACATAGTTATCAATAACTGGGCTTTGGAAATATCATTCACAAATAGTCCTAACTAAAAATGTTCCTGAAACATAATGATTAACTGCCCTGTTAATAGTCATCATATTAAAAAAAGTCGTCATATTGTTACTGAAAAAAGCATAGAAGCTCAAAAAGCTGCGATAGGCAAGCGATGAATTCTGCTTTTTGTGCGTGACATGTAATCAAAGAGACATATTTGATAAAGATGTTATTTGGTGCAGTGTGATCTTTGCTGTCCATTCACCATGAAATGCAGACAACATCACATAGTAGAAATGTATCGACCATATTTTATATTTGAAGTTTACAATTAAAATGGATGCATATTTGAGAGCATATATATTTTCAGAATTTCCCTGAACTCAGACATTTGATCTTGAGCCATGGATGGATGGTACATGAGGTGAGATTCAGCATCTTCCCGTACCCTTTCATTTTAAACTTCGTACCTATTTTATTTTTTCTGTTCAGTGAGGAACGGGAACGGAAGCAAATAATGTAATATGCTTAACATTCTGCCTTTCATCTGGGGTGTTGGGATATGAAGCTAACAATTTTAACACAGAATTGCAATTATCTCTCAATGACCTGGGATACTTACAAAACAATGGTTTTAGGTTTTTTTCTCTTATTACGGAATGGGTTTTAAAATTCTGTAGTTTTTTCTCTCTCTCTCTCGATGTTTGGACAATATATTAGGTTGAAGGAATGTCTTATAATTATTATTATATCTGCATTGCAGGCTCAGCAAGAGTGGGGAATCTGTTGCACATGGCTGGAAATCTCGGCAAAGCTGTTGGCACGCTCGTCACTGTTATGACGGATGATGAAGATGGTAGCGGTTCCGAAAATGAACTCAAACATTGCTGATTTCTTATTGCGGTACTTGACTTTGTCAGCGATGTATGCTGTGTGTCAACAGGAAAAAAACAAAGGTTCACTAGAACGATTTTCGGTTGCTATGGAGCAAGTGATACCACAAATGATTGCTTCCACAGCAGCAGATCAGTATTTACAGCGGACTCTCTTTTTGTTACGTAGAAAAAAAATGATTTTTTCAAATTGTTTATATGTCCATCATATTCATCATGTCATTCCTCATCTGGTGTCTTTAAACTTTTCATATAAGCCTTCGTAGACATATGTTCCATCATAAGCCAAGGAGATTTTATATGAAAATGGAAACACACTGTGTAACTTTCTCAACTACTCAAAGGAAACATATCGGCACTGACAAGCACTACTCAAAAATAGCACCGTGTCGTCGTTGTTATTATTTCTAATTGAAAAATGGTTAAATTATGGTCTCACAAACCCCATGGCACATGTGAAACTACATTGGGTATTGGGCACTATATGGCAATTAAAATTTCCATTAGATTTTATTGATCTGTAAGAGAAATTTAACTGTGGTGGAACACAGAACGGTTTGTAAGATTGGAGCCACCAATTAACTTGAGAAAGATGGCAACTTCTAATTAAACCTCAATTCACACAAACGAGTTTCTATTTTTCTACTTTTCTGGTTTATTATGGAACGTGAGTTACATTTTCTAAATCAGGAAAAAAAAATTATATCTGATGAAAGGATTTTTAAAATGTCTTTTAATTTCTGGACTTGGAACCTTGAAAACTCAAAATTCTTAGTAAATTAAATGATTGATTCGCATTCCCTTTAAAATCGCCTCGAACCTTGATAGCCTCCTTTTCCTTGAATTTCAAGTTATCGAAATTCTACTGTATTTGCAATTGATGTCACAGATCACAATTTTAAATTTGTCTAATTTTGGACTGTTTTATTGAATATGGTAAATTCTTAAATTGTCAATCATTTTGTTGCTTTATATATAATTCTATTACTATATGTATATTCGGAATTTTTAGATTAGCATCTTCATTGTTTTCATAATGATATTTCCATATAGTTCTCAAGGATGTGTTGATTTGAGACATAAAACACATATTTTCATGTGCAGGGTGGGTTGTTAGTTATAAAAGGGTTTAAAAAATTATTAGCGTTTTTATCTATGATTTTTTTCAAAACAAAATTTACAAAATCAATTTCTTTTTTTATATATGAAAAATAATTTTATGCCTTAAAGGCTTTTTTACTTTTGTTTTTTTGTTACTTTTCAAATGCATGCGTTTTTCAATCATGCTACTCATAGACAGCATCTGTATAGGAATTCTAGCACTACAGCCATGAATATTGACAGTAATTACAAAAGTTACTGTGAAAGAGCTTTCCTACGAAGTATCGGTAAAGCAAAGCCGGAATGGTGGCATTTACGTGAAATGAGTTTTCATGCATATTTTTTTTTTTCAAGCATCATTAGATACAGCGCCGGTTCTCCGGGTATGCATGCATGCAGGCGGCCAATTTCTAGGGTGGCCTCATTTGATTATGTACTTCTATAGTTAAACACTTTGTACAATTTCAAAAATACTTTTAAAAAAACATACAACATACAAACAGCCACATTCTGTTATGATACTATAAATAGAGGATTGCACTTCAGTACAGCCCCAGTAAAATCAGTGCCGTATTTCCCAATAGGCTATACTAGGCTATAGACTAGGGCGGCAAAATTTTGTGTATTGAGTCTGATATAACAAAATCAATACCATACGACAGGGGCCTTCAACCTTTCTCAGTCCGAGGACCAATTTTGCTTATTCTTGTAGGCCCATGGGCCACACTGCCTCACCAGTAATACTCGTATACGAACTGAACAAAGGCGTATCCAGTATAAAGCGAAATCAAACCTTTTAGTGAGATTTTTGGCACTGCTTCTTTTTAACACGCCTGCCAATATCACGTCTTGTTTTTGATTTTACCAATTTTATTCTTGAAGAGGGTTGTGCGCAGACCTAAGTGCTTCTGAACAGTGACATCGTTTTCAGAGCATGCACTCAGATGGTTGGGAGGACATTCTTATTGGCATATTTAGAATAGAATTTGATAAGTCCTAAGTTGAATTTTTTTTAAATCACTGTTACACTGTAAATTATAAAATTATTTCTACTGCCCCTATGTGCTGGAAAACTAAATAAAGTGAAACCCAATTAAGGAAGACCATGTGTTAATTTAGTTCGTTTTAAGATATTAATTATGAAATGTGAAATGCAAACAGAATATTGAAATACATTTGAAGACTCAGAGGTAGTAAGGGACATTATTTTTGTGTGAAACAATTTGTATTTTTTCATGAGCCAGAGGGCCACAAAATACATGTTGGCGAGCATCGGATTGAAGACCACTGCCATACAACGACGTAATTAGGTGTTTTGCTGAGAAGAAAACTAGACGTCACTCTCTCCGTTTTAAATACCAGTGTTCGATAGGCTTTTATTTTTTGCTAAAATTAAAATTTATTTCAATAAAAATTAATATTGTTTATGTTTCAATTTATGAGTTTGTTTTTCAACATATTTATTGTCAATACAAAAGTTTTTGGCGTATATTGAATGTAACAATTTTTAAGTTTCTACTGCTGATTGGAGGGACAGACTGGTAGGAAGAGGCGGCAAAAATAGCCTAGGGGTGGCAAAATGGTAAATCCGGCCGTGGGGGCAGCGAAATATCTGTGGCACGCTGGCGGTCAACAACCCAGAACCGGCACTGATTAGATAATAAAAATAGTTAATGAAATGTTTATTATTTGAACCACCCTGTGTATCTCTGCATCTCAAAGAGTTTAATTTCTCATTTTAATTATATCTTAAACTCACTTTGCTATAATACAAAGGATTTTCCAAATACTTCGTTGTATTACAGCGCACTGCTGAAAAGGGCAAAACAAGATCAAAACCAAGTACAAATTTTCGTTGAGTAAATAATGAATTTCAGAAAACTTTATTGTTTTACAATTAGACATATCTTTGTAAAGTTTATACACTCCAAATAGAAAGTTCAAACTGTCGTAAACTTAAATTAATGGGTGTGCCACACGTTGATTATTTGTCTTAAGCTCAGGCAACATGTGCAGATGTGTCCACTTCTTAGATCATCAAATACTATATCACATATAGATCTAGGCACACCAGTTCAATATTCCAGTCATCATTCACATTCTTCGTTCCTCTTTTTCTTTTGCAATTTTCTACCATGATGCCCTATGTTTGGGCTTTCATATAAGACTGATTTCATTCGTTATTCCGTTTGTATAGCTTCAGGCTTTGTATCTGGAGCTGCCTCCGTTTGATAGTGGCAACATCACCGAACTCCGAAGTATTTTCCACCTCGCGGTAGATGACTCGAGACCCAACTCACACTCACATTTGTACTTTAAGTATAATTGTTTTATGCTTCCACATGGGACATTCGTATTGTTATATAAAGCAATAATTAATAAAAATTTAAAATGTTGAAATCTGTTTTATTGCCTTTCACAAGTTGTTGCCTAGTTGCGCGCATTGCGAACTGTTGCTGAGCATAGGCATAGCCAGGGGGTGGTTTTGGGGGTCAGAACCCCCATCGCAATGAAATTTTGTATATTTAACATAGGAATATATGAGTTGTAGCTCTGTAACCCCTCCCATTAAGCCTATAACCCTCCCCTTATGAACTTCCTGCCTACGCCTATGCTGCTGAGTGGTAATGCTATCTTGTGTGTGCCTACTATTGTTGGTGCAACCTAAACTGTTCTTTGAATTGGGTTCAAAATAGCAACCTCTGAGTTATCAGACCAACTCAATAACCGTTAAGCTTCTGTACCCTGTTAAGCCCCTTTGTACTTGTTTTATTGTGCCTATGAAATCTGGTGGCCACCCTCACTGCCTCTAAATTCACACTGTTAAATTCTACTTCCAGCAAGTTTTGTCGTTTGTGAATGTATCCTTCTGAGCCTGTGTTAAGCTGTCTGTCGCATACTAGATAATCTGCATCATACAGTGACACAGTGATAACACGTTCATCCAACGTGCCTTTAACCCGGGTTTGATTCCAGTAGTTCCATAAAGCTTTTTTTTTTTTCTATCCACCATAGTCTGGGTGTTGATTCTGTAAGTAACAGAGGACTTTATTCTTTAGAAAATTGTGTCCTTCGCAGCATAGCCTTTTCTGTTCTCACGCCATCCTCTTTTGGCACAGAATGACCCTTATTGTCCTTGCGCTATGAAAATACAACCAACCTTGCACCGTAAAATGCTAACTAAATCAGATGCCCTACCTTGATGTAGTGGTAATGGGCATACCTACCTTGCAAATAATCAGGATTTGTTTCCGACAAGTTCCCAGCATTTAGAATTTATTTTTTTCGAAGGATTTTGATCATGCCCAGATATTTTTTTCCCCATATGCATTTTGATCACCTGGACCCAGTGATTCCTAACCTTTCTTGTGTTGCATCACGTCTTTTCCACACACACACAAAGAACAGTCAGTACAAACTGAAACTAACAGATAAATATATATATGGCAAGAAGTTTTTTCGATTACAAATTTTCTTGTAGGCTTGAATTAGAAGTATTGAATAAATAAGTTTTTTTTATGAAAAACTAGAAAAATCTCAATTGTTGTAAGTGGCCCAAAAGCAAACTTACAACATATAAACAAGTTAATTGAGAGCGATTGATGTTTTGAAGTAACAGTTTTTTTTTATTTAATCTCTCTCCCTCCCCTGCCATCTCTCTCTCTATATATATATATTATGAATGAAAGTAAGTTTTTAATAAAAATGATAACAAATAGATTATGTGCAACATAACACTATTCTAATAAGTCATATGATACATTTAATGAAAGAATATAGACTTTTTAATTGTTAATTACAATAATGACAAATAGATTAGTTGCAACACATCACTATTCCAATGTGTTATATAATAATTTTAAAGAAAGGATAATTTTATCAAACATGTATTATTATATTTACCAGTAAAGATGAAAAAATATCTAAAACATTCAAAAGAATTTTCAAGGCAAGAATTTGAAAACGTATTTTGGTGGGGACTTCTTCAGACATTCCAGTTGTGAGCTCTTCGACACTCTGTTTCACGAATATAAATCTCCTCAGAATATTTCCATTACAGAATAACTATTCGTGAAAAATATTCAAAAAACTGAAATGTTAAATTCAATAAGAAACTTTCGCGGCCTGGTATAATTGATGCCAGTAATCGAGAAACACTGTCTTAGAATATGAGAAGACTTCTAAACAGGGGGAGATGCATATAAAAACCTTTTTCGAACGGTCGTAATAAAAGTTACTGCGCTTGGAAAAAATGAGAATTTAAAAAAAGAAAATGATCTGAAAATGAAATTAAAAGAACCAATGGCCATGTGCAAACATATCGATCAATAATAGATTTTATCTTGTAAGAGCCCCATTGTTTGGAAGGAGAGAAACAAGCTTACATTCGCATTTAAAAGAATATGTGGAGTTTTCTGAAAGGCATATTGTAATGAAATTTTTTACACATCAACTGAAATTCTACTCGATACGTAGATCACGTAAACGTTAATTTCGCAATGGTCTCGATTATATATAATAAAACGTTGCTTATCGAAAGGATTCTTTAAATCAAGAAAATAAAAGTAAGCATAGTGCTTATGCGTTCACCTACTGTGCCGTTAATCCAGGTGCCACTATTTCCTCGGAGAAGTCAGCAGAATTTAGTGGATAAAATAGATTCGGTGAAGAAACTTGTGAATGACCTAGACGTTGTGACTGGAATGGGTAAGTGGAAAGCTTGTGCAAAAGAAAATGAAGCAAGTTAAAAAGTAATATTAGATATAAAACTCTGTGCTTAATTGTAGTATCATAAACAATTTTCCTTTAATGCAGTGGTCCCCAATCTGGGGGTCACGACCCTCAAGGAAGTCATGAACAGATTTCTGTTGGTTCTCCGCAACTATTGTTAGTTGCAATTATTTTCATAAGGCATTTCATACCAAACGTTTCCAGCACTTCTTATGTCAATATGGCTAGATACATTGCAACATTCTACTAATGTTTGTTAACTTTATATCTATAATTCGTATATCTAATTCATATATTTATACATAATATAATTTTTTATTTAATGTGTTTTCTTCAACTCTGTTAAAATGCTTTTATTATGCCAATATGGCGGCGGTGGGCTCGTAGAACTTTTGGTTACTATTCGTATAGAAGGGGCTTGCAGATTACTTGGCTACTAGGAACAGAGATGGATTAGGCTTATTGGGTGTGTAACATAGCCAGTAACATTTGAAAGAGGCAATTGACGCTTGGAAGAATTAATTTAAAATCACATTTTATTCATCGAAAATAACTTTCTGTTCTCTACGTACAGGAAGCCCAGAGAGGGCTGTCTAATGGTAGCGTCTCTCTGCATCCAGGCCCTTCTCTGGTCTCTAGTCACAGTTACCATCCTATCCCCGATCTGGTTCACACGTGTCAAAAGTTGGATTCCAGATGTCAACCTAGATCCGGGTAGAGTAATTTTACGTTAAAAATTTGAGTTGTATGGAGGGAGTGTCGATCAGTAAACCTTCGTGCTATGGTTGAGTTCGAAAGGGGATATATATAGTCAAGAGGCGAATGACATATCTCACATGGCTGGTAAATGGGGGGGGTCGGTACAGACGCCCCTGGCGGTAAAAATTTCGAGTTCCTTAGACACAAAACAAAAAAAATTGTGTAAGGAACTGAGGACTTTTTCGGGAAGATTTCAGTAGTAAATTTTTAGTGAGTTCCTTAAACCGGCAATATGTAACTAATAATAAACTCAACGTTTCAAGAAAAATCAGAAGAAAAATTTAACAGTAACCAAGTTACCTGAGTGCTTAAAAAATGTTTTCCGTGTAAATTTGCATCTCGATTTCTCTTCGACAAATTCATCAATTATTTTTGCGGTATCTATTTCATCCAAAATTTCTTGTTCTGTGTATAATATGGCCATGTTGTTCAGTCTGTCCTCTCTCACCGTACTTCTTAAATTATTTTTAACGCATTTTAAAACTGAAAAAGATCTTTCACCTGTTGCATTTGATATTGGTATTGTTAAAAATATTTTCGAAATAATCTCTACATTAGGAAAAGTTATGCTCCCTTTATACGCTTCAAACTACAGTGGATTCGCGTTTTTACGAACTCGTGAGGACCGTAAAAAAAGTTCGTAAAATCGGAAGTTTGTAAATGTGAATTGTCTTTAGAAGGCAATAATGCAATTTGCACTCACCTTTATTTGTTACATATTAAAAAAAAACCAGTAATTCTTGTTTGTTTGATAACAATATCTTGAAAAAATACATTGTTTGTACTAGGCATTTTTAGTTTTGTGACTTTTCATCAATTCGCATTTGCACATTCAAAATTTGAACCTTCTTTTTGGATACACCCATAGACATCTGTTGGAAGGAAAACCAGCACCAATTTGCCAAGTGTGCAATGAACCCATGAGTGTTTTACACATTTTAACTCAATGCCCCTATTATAGACTTGCCCGCACTCTTACTTTTAACTCTTCATCACTGTCTGACATTTTAAATGACCATGCTGACCATACGCACGTTTTTAAATTTTTAAAAAGTACTGGTTTTTACTACAGTCTTTGATTTTACCATGTTTGGCGCAGTATAGCCCAGATGCTCTTGCGCCATAAAAAAGCCAAACAATCAATCAATCTTTTTGGATACAATTCTATATAAACTATTTGATTTTGAAATTGATGTGAAGTCACGATTAGTTTCTGATTTAGCCACAAAACTGTCTGCAGATTTTACGAGTTTTAAAGCATCAGGTTCCAAATGTTTCAGCTATTTCCTTAACTCATGATTTGAAAAATACCGGGCGGTTACTACGCCACACGTGCGAGATAAAATGTCCGAATCCGAAGTGTGTGGTCACGTATAGAGATGTCAACCTGAGAAAGTAGTCATCAGTAAAAAAGTCAAGAATTTTCAGCAGTTTTCAGTGAAAAAATAAAGAATTTTCAGTAGTTTTCAGTGAAAAAATAAAGAATTTTCAGTAAGAAACAAAGAACTTTCAGTAGTTTTCAGTAAAAAGGTCAAAAATTTTCAGTAAAACCATGCTCTTTCATTTCCTGCAAAAAATGTTTTTATAAGTAAAGCATGTGCATTGTTATAGAGCAATGTGAGTACCTCTACCTTGAAACAACATGAAAATATTCCTGATAATGTGACTCAACTGCGTATGTTTATGCAGTGATCACTCTCACCAATAAAAGGTGGATTTTTTTAACCCTCACCCTACGCTAGTGTCCTGTTAAAACTTCCTTGTGAAAATATTTCCGATAGATGGCGCTGTTCATGACATAGGGAACAATACGCCACCTATCGATAAGTCTTTTAAATAAAGTCACTCTGCTATAGTCGTCTCTCCAGGCCAACTAGATTACTACTAGACTAGTAATC
>QLNU02015359.1:43597818-43655431 GCA_006491805.2 Dysdera silvatica | reverse complement strand
GCGTACCAATTGGTTTAATAAGTGGTATTTTTAGGCGGATATTGGATTTGAGTGTCTAAACAGGTAGTCTCTATTGCGAGGCTAAGAACAGAGATGGGTCAACCGAGACATGTCCGACTTTGTAATTATTTGTAATTAGGGATCTGGCAATGGTAGAATAACATTTTCTTTACTGTTAATCGTCTCCAGGGTGTATATACAACACGTAATGTTTGCTCCAATTTAATTCTTTAAGGTAAGTTTGTTAATAAGTTTATAATTAATTTTGTATTTATTTTGTAAATATTGATTCTAGTTGTATAATTCTGCTATTAGTCGTATCCAGAATTTTAGCAACAAGTGGAGTTAAAGGCTTGTTTCTATATCGATTCTGGAAGTTTAAGCAGATTGTAAATAGGGGCTTGGCAAATATGGTTTTGCAAATTTACGTAATGCTACTATTAGTTGCGCCCAGAATATTAGCAACACGTGAATTTAATTAACGTTTAAAAGAATATTTTTTATATTAATTCTGAGTGCTCGAACAGTTTATAAATAGGGTTTAGGCAAATGTAGATTTTGCTAATTTATTTTATTTTAATTAATGCTTAAAGGCCTGTTTTAGGGACCGTAGTGAACAGAGAAAGCGGCATTATTAAAAAAAAAAGAGACAACATATTATTGCTCTGGGCATTTCGGAAAAAACTGGCTTGTAACTCGGCAATGCGGATGTGATACGGTTCCCTGATGAAGAATCATGTCCGTATTGCTAAAAACTGTGTAAAATGTGTTATATAATCATGAAAAGGTTCGCTTTTCATATTTTCATAGTGATTCTTACGATGTATTTAGTTATAATAAACGTATTAGAATAACTTATAATATATTACGCTAATTTTAGGAAGACTTTGTGCGTCAGTATCTGCGTAATTTGCTTAATTGGATACATTTGCATATACTAAATAATCCCCTTATGGGTCTTTCAAATTAAGATATCTGGGTTACCGGGGATATTGCAGACATGTGCGCAATTTGTTGATACCTTTCATGGTTATTTGGATTGATGTATTTATTTAATATAGTTGATGTACGTTGCGTACCTAATAATATTAACTATACTTCTGGGGATATTTTAATTACTTTGTGCGTTTTTTAAAAACATTTTGTCATTATGGAAAGCAGAACAATTAAGAATATTATGGTACATGGTCCGTCGCGCGCCCGAACAAGGGGTTCTGGGACATTTTTTGTGCTGGGGAATGACCTGGTTAAAAAGATACCATTAGTGGTAAATAATACCTATTTTGGGTACAAACTTGTTAGTTATAACAAATGTAATCCGAAATCGCTTGTTCGTTATAACAAATGTAATCGAAATCGCTTGTTAATTTTGTGATGTAATCGAAAATCGCTTGTTAGTTATAACAAATGTAATCGAAATCTCTTGTTAGTTATAACAAATGTAGTCGAAATCGCTTGTTAGTTATAACAAATGTAATCGAAATCGCTTATTGGTGCAAATCACCAATCAAAGTATTTATTGAATTACATAACAAATGTATTGAAAGATTCCAGAAAATTTTCCCATTCAAAGAAATTACGGATATTCATGTTACATTCAAATACGTCAGGACTTCAAAAAACGTAATTTGTAATTACAACAAATTCTGCAGAAGTCTTGAAGAAGAGAAAAGGAGTTGTGTTTTTGTAAAGAGGAACGCTTTGCGAGATTTGTTGATAAAGACCACGGACATATAATTACAGGAGACCTAGAGATTATTCAAGATAAAATGTTGAGGAAAATTATGGGTAACCGTACTAATTATAGACGAAACCAGAAATGCGACAAAAAAAGGCATTAAGGAGGGGCTTTTCAAAGACCTTACTGCTTTTGTTCTGAAAATGGCATATAAATACTCTTTACCTATTAAAGGTTTTTCTGAATGAAAAGTTAAAATCTTGAAAGAAATGCAATACGAAGTTCAGAGAAATATCTGTTCCAATACAAATGAGTTGTATTCAGATATTAGAGAAGAAGTCAAGTGCCTTATGTTTGTTTGTTTGGCTTTTTTATGGCGCAAGAGCATCTGGGCTATACTGCGCCAAAAAGTGCCTTAAAAAGAACTTTTTCGTCACTACACTTGATAAGGCAAACAACAACTTTGGGATTATTTGCATGGAATTTCATCCGAAAAAAATTATTGCAGAATATAACACGTGTACTACATACGGAAAAATGGAAGGGAATATTGATGCCTTTAAAGGGAAAGTGATTGCATATTATAAAAGACTGAATATGAAGATTTACTCACGTAGATATCCATGCTTATTTCTAAATATTAAATTTCACAAGAAACCAGTTGGATTTCGGTTCATTATATGTGGAACTACAGCCTATAACAGGATAACTTCGATGAAACTACAAACTATTTTGAAAAAAACCCTCTTAGAAATTGAAAACATGGAAAAGAATTGCTTCATCATCAAGAATAACCAAAAAGTGCTGGATTACATCCAAAGCAACAAGAACAATATCAAGAACGATATCAAGAACAATATCACAAATATTGCGGCATTTGATTTTGAAAACGTTTTCACCAGTATCCCTCTCGATGAGATGAAACAACTTTAGGCTTACATATTCCAAAAGTTTGAAAATGTTATCAAGATTAGGAAAAGTCAATGGAATGCGCTTTTTGACTTTGGGGTCTTTGAAAATGTGCCATTTAACGGAATTGAATATTACAGACAAAAAGAAGGCATTTATATGGGTTGTAGTTTTTCCAGTTCGTTAGCAGATTTATTTTTATATTTTTACGAAAAGAAAAATGAAGGATTAGGAATAACCGCAATGAGGTACGTAGATGACATTATAGTCTTCAGTCATTAAAGACTTCAACAAGTTGAGTACTCCCATTTACACGAAAGGCCTAAAGCTCAAAGAAACTGAGAGTCCGGACTACATTTCATTTCTAGACATTAAAATATTGATTGATTGATTGTTTGGCTTTTTTATGGCGCAAGAGCATCTGGGCTATACTGCGCCACATTAAAATATTCAAAATTGAAGACAAAGAACTACAATGCTGTATATGTGATAAAAGAGCAGACTTCAGTTTCCAGGTTGTGCTACTGTCAGTCAAACTTAGGATTCTTTTTGATCAGAAAAGTGTTTAAAAAATATTATTATTTTGCAAATAAACCAGATTAAAAATGACTGCAACTTTTTTAAAGGAATTTTAAGGTTATTTAAGATACTTTTAAATAATGGTGTACCGATCGGTTTAATTAGTGGTATTTTGAGAAGGTTTAGGCGGATATTGGATTTGAGTGTCTAAACAGGTTGTCTCTGTTGCGAGACTGAGAACGGAGACGGGTAGGCAGTGACACGTTTGTAAATATTTGTAATTAGGGATCTGGCAGTGATGGGATAATTTTTTTTTTTTTTTTACTGTTAATCGTGTCCAGGGTGTATACAACACGTAACGTTTGCTCCAATTTAATCCTTTAAGGTAAGTTTGTTAATAAGTTTGTAATTAATTTTGTATTTATTTATTTTGTAAATATTGATTCTAGATGTATAATTCTGATATTAGTCGGATCCAGAATTTCAGTAACACGTGGGGTTAAAATCTTATTTCTATATTGATTCTGGAAGTTTAAGCAGATTGTAAATAAGGGCTTGGCAAATATGGTTTTGCTAATTTACGTAATGCTACCATTAGTTGTGCCCAGAATATTAGCAACACATGGATTTACCGTTTAAAGGCATATTTTTTACATTAATTCTGGGTGCTCGAACAGCTTGCAAAAAGGATTTTGGCAAATGTAGATTTTGCTAATTAATTTTATTTTAATTAATGTTTAAAGGCCGGTTTTAGGGACCGTGGTGAACAGAGAAAGCGGTGTTATTAAAAGAAAAGGGGACAACATGCTGCTGGTCTGGGCATCTCAGAAAAAACTGGCTTGCGACTTGGCAATGCGGATGTGATACGGTTCCTTAATGAAGAATCATGTCTGTATTGCTAAAAAACTGTGTAAACTGTGGTGTATAATCATGAAAAGGTTCGCTTTTCATATTTTCCTAGTGATTCTTACCATGTATTTAGTTATGATAAATGTATTCGAATAACTTATCATATGTTATGCTGATTTTAGGCAGCCTTTGTGCGCCAGGATCTGCGTAATTGGATTCATTTGCATATATTAAATAATTCCCTTATGCGTCTTTCAATTTAAAATATATATATATTTGTTTAAATACTGTAAGAGCGATAAATAAAGAATAGATTGGGACTGACGAAAATGCTTGCTATATCCGAATACTCGCTAAATCTGTTTTGCAATTTAAAATTCAAAACTTTTGAAATAAAGTGTGTGTGGACAACATACGTGCATATAACATGCATGCAATAATATTCAGAAATTTAAATTTGCTTAAAATTTAATGAACACACATCTTATATCATCACTTGATTTTTAATATAGCAAGTCTAAAAAAGGGATATTAAAGAACTTACGTTAGTAACGATTCCCCAAATAAGCTTTAGTTGTATAATAGGTCGTAAAACATTTAGCGTAAGTCATCAGAGTAATCCACGCCCATAAAAACAATGTGTAATATAGTAACGATAATATGTAATATAGTAACGATAATATGTAATATAGTAACAATGTTCCAGACAAATATCGAGGTTTTTGACCTTGTCTATAACGATAAACTGCCTATAATGATATTTTTCTTGGTTATGATATCTTATCCCTTAGGTATCGTTTTAGCAGATTTCACTGTATTATGTATTTTGAAAGGGTGAAAGCTCTCAGAAATCCCCTGCTTTTAAGTGCTTGAGAGATCCTTTTCATTACTTTTGCCTTTAAGATATGTCCACGTTTGTCTTTAAGAAACGTCCACGTTTGTCTTTAAGATTGTACGTCTACGCTTGTCTTTAAGATTAAACGTCTACGTTGGTCTGAAAAAGACACCCTCGATTATTGACTTACTTTTTTTTTTTAATTTTCTTTATGTTATTTAAGAAAATTTCGCCATTTTGTATTTTTTTCGTTATATCCGTGACTCGTAAAAGTCTTGTCCGCTAAAAACGGTTAAATCATGTTGCACTTAGCCATTATATAAAACAAATTTTATATTTTCCTCCCTACACTACGAAAACTTGCGTAATGCGGGCTTGTTATAAGTCAATCCTGCTGTAAGTACTCTGAAAAAAAAGATGCGATGGTGGGAAATGGAATGAAAACGTTTTCAACGTTTACGTTTATATTGACTTTTACTTCGATATTTATCTAGCAACGTGTACAATATACTCGTGGGCGCCGACGGCATAAAAATATTGGAGGAGGGGACAATATACCAGTAGAAGGCATTTTGTTTGAAATTGGAAGGGGACATGGAACCTAATACCAACATTTGGGGGACCAGTGCCCCCCCCCCCGGCTAACGGGACCAGTGAATATACTTTTATTAATTGTTGCTATGGCACGTGTAAAATAAAAATATATTTTCCAGACTAAATCAGTAAGCAAATAGTAAAAGATTTAAAGTAAAAATACACAGTCCAAAACGCTGTATAACTAAAACTATGCGATATACGTTTATAGCTACCTACTGTCTATCTATATATGTAAGAGAAGTGTAGGTATCTCTTTTTTAATGATTGTAACTTGCAGCAATTCTTTCAGAGAATAACGAAATAATAAAAAATAATAACAGCCCTTGAACTTTGTGAAATCTACAGCAATATCTCTTTTTTCATTGACTCCTTAAAAGCAAATGTCAACAAAGTGTTCTCACAGTCGAACACTGACATAGATTCTATATAACCGAGCTTTTGTATGGAATATAGAGCTTGGGGGTGTAGAGGGATGGTGCGGGGTGAGATGGGGATTATCACAATACTCTTTCTTAGCTTTCGGGATAATAAAAGGGAGAAAGGGGATATATTTCCCCCATCCTTTTCCCTCTGAAGAAGCCGAATGCTATAGTGCCATTGTAACTAGGTTAGAGGGATTTTCCCTTTTGTGCGCATGCTCAAATCAACTCTCTGCCACTTTCTCTCTCCCACGAGAAAATCATGTTTTTGTCAAAAGGATGAGCGGGAGATGTGAAAGATGGGGAGGAGGAGGAGTTCAGTAGGGTTCAATCACCATAGAAACAGCCTCTGAGCATTACGTGGTCACGGGATTTAAACATCTGCCTGGCAAGAGACCTCCTTTGTTCTGAAATCACTTTCTACGCCTCTTTCAATAGGTGGATGATAGATCTTGTGCGTCTATGACCACGTGCTACTGAAAGTGCCACGTAAATGATTCTACGGCTTTCTATTTATGGACTATTTCAACATCGCCTTGTGTTGCCAATTGTCAAACTAAAAAAAACGCAAATCAGATTTATATTTGCTTCGGTGGTTACTCTAAAATTGAATGCTTGACGTAGTCGCAGCAAATCACACGCGCAAGAGAGGGGGGGCTAAGGAGACCTCTAGCTTCCTCCCCATCACAAAAAAAATTTTACAGACTATTTTAAAAAGTATTTAGCCCCGTATCTCGCATAGCCTGTGAAACCGAACTAGTGAATCAGTCCCAGCCCCACTCCCCAGCCGAAGCCTCTGACTACACCCCTGCACACACACAAACAAACACACATCCATGAGCGCCCATACAGGAGGGCAGAGAGGTTGAGCCCCAGCTGTTTAAAAATTTGCTGAATCTGTTACGCATTTACTTTCAAAAGTTGTACAAGCACATTTTAAAGTAAGATACTTTTTAGCTCATTACTAATTGCCAAGCAGTATAAATTATTTTTGTAGCATTTTGGTATCTTGTACATTCACTAAAATTCTCGCCAGCTTTGAGAGGAACGACAGGACACTTTTGCAAATAAAATTTTTCACGTAGTTTTCTGGCAAGGATTTATACAGACTAGCAAAAGTTTAGACACAGAGGCAAATTATAAATAAAAGCGAGAATTTGCATTGAACTTCGCCGATATTGTATCTAAATAATCCTAGAACCAATAATAAATTGTGCAACTTAAAAGATTACCAAAAGTACTGAAACAAAATATCCCAACACCGTAATATTGGAATCTGCATGCCACAAATGTTTAGGCACATATGTCAGATTTATGCAAATTAACGGCGCGAAGTTCCCAAGTGATCGAAGGGGCGTTTCCCAGAGTTGTTATATAAGGCCTGAAATAATTTAGAATGCTTAGAACGATGCCGAAGTCAAAGCAATTTACGAATGACGAGATTTTGAAGATTTGGAGGCTGAAAACTAAAGGTAAATCTGTTACTCAAATTTCTGTTGCATTGAACCGTTCAAAGCGAGGCATTTATCGAGTGTTATCCCGGGGTGATCAGTATCAACCAAAATCACGATCTGGGAGGCCTCGAGTGACCAGCATTCGGGATGATAGACAAATACGAAGATTGGCTTCAAATGAAAGCCTGTCTGCAAATCAAATAAAAAACACGTTAGCAATGCGAGTGTCAAGAGAAACCATACGTAGAAGGATTGTAGAATGCAGGCATTTGAGATATGCAAAACAAAAGCCAAGCCCTTAAGCTTAAATACATCACAAACGCACAACTATTATCGTGCGGCAAGGCAAGTGTTACCAGGTCAATGGCTGCAGATGCTATTTATTACGCGGAACTGACGGTCTGATGGTTTCGCACTACTGGCACGATCTTCGAAAACGCCCCTTAAGTCGGTTCAGCAGACGTCAAGGAGGAGGTTCAGTCATGGTTTGGGGAGCCTTTAGCTTCAATGGACAGACTTCTTTGGCGTTTTTGAATGGAAAACAAGATTCCAAGGCATACCAGGCAACTCTTGAAAGTCACCTATTACCTTTTGGCGAACTTTTATGTGGACGAAACTGGGTTTTCCAACAAGATAATGCGTCCATCCACACATCCAGGTCAACAAAAGAATGGATGAGCGCTAAAAATATTACAGTTCTCGATTGGCCTGCTCTTAGTCCTGACTGTAATCCCATCGAAAATGTATGGGGCATACTAACGAATGTTGTGTATGCCAATGGAAAGCAATATCCGTCCGTTTTAGAACTTAAAAAGGCTATAGAAGAAGCGTGGTTTAATTTTGAACCAGAAACCTTTCAAAATCTTGTGCTTTCAATGAACGACCGCGTATTTAATCTAATACGAAGTAATGGTGGCTACATTGATTATTAAAATTGTTCATTTCCTTATGCAAGTGCTAAAATTTATGTTTGTGCCTAAACTTTTGTGCCACATATTTTACTTATTTTAAGTTATATATTGCAGCAAGTTCGCTACTGATGTGATTTCTGTTCTCAAATTTTTAATTTGCATATTACATGTGTTCATACTTCGTAATATTAAAGTTCCTACTTCTTCAGTTTTAATAGTATTTTGTTATACTCAAATTTGTGTTGTGTCTAAACTTTTGTGCAGGCTCATATAACCCTTTTTCCTGGATGTCAGAGAATGTGGCTAGATCTATCTACTCACCAAAGTAAGAACTGCCATATATGTATGACGGAAGCGTGCAGCAGTGATTCAGTGATGTTCACGCGCATGCAAAGTATGATCGGGCAACTGACTCGATTTCAATTGAACATCTCGATTGTTAAGTTCAAGGACGAATGAATTGTTGACTCGATTGTAAATTTTTTTCGATTCCGATTCTTTCGATTTCAAAAACATTTCGAAATCGCCCATCATTAACCTTTATGAGGCACGGCACAGTATTTTTATTTTTTTTATATAAGACGAAGGTCCGGTCTCTATAAATTTACTTGTAAATACCTTCCATTTTTGAAGTTCATCAAATACACTCATAATAAAATCATAAGTAAAATCATAACTTATTCACTCATAAATAAAATGATAAGTATGAATAATTAATTATGGCATAAGCCATAAAGAATATCGATGCACTCCTTCTATTAATGCACATTTTGCTTGTACACTTAAATTGGCATCTGTAACACAGACGGTATTTCGCTCAGTTTTAAAAACAGAGAATGCACCGCGAACGTTATTGTAATCGTCTCGTAGGCACTTTTTATGATGGGTCATAATGAGCGGTATATCCTTTCTTGGATGACAAAAGATTTCGATGTCCGAAAATTCTCAATCATTCATGAATATTCACATGTTTTATAAATACATGGTTAGGTCATTAGCAGTTGCTGCACAGATGTTAGTTAGGCTTTCTGGGCCTAGTCTTTCCGAGGTATTCGCGATTATTGTTCACCCCAGAATATTTATTCATAAAAAATACTTAGAAAACTAGGATGACAAATTCCAGGAGATTTTCGGGCTCGGTACGGGGCCCACGGTCCTGCGGTTGAGAAACGCTACCATAGTGCACGTGCCGTTTTTTCCTACCCACCCTACTCTTAATTTTGATTATGTAGATAATAGAGGACCTTATTCCTTGGAAAATTGTAGGTCCCTTAGCAACATAGTCTGAGCTGTCCTTGAATCGTCCACGTTTGGCGCAGAATAACCCTTGTTGCCTTTGCGCCATAAAAATACGGTCAACCAACCTTGTTCCGTAAAATGCTAACTAAATCATAGGCCCAACCTTGACGTAGTGGCAACGGGCTTTAACTACCTGGCAAATAATCTGAATTCGATTTCAACAAGTCCCGGCATTTAGCATTTATTTTTTCCGATGGATTTTGATCACGTTTGGATAATTTTTTTTTCATGTGGGTTTTGATGCCCAGTCCCATGGATTCCCAACCTTTCTAGTGCCTGTCGGCATTAGAAAATATTTTATGTTCTCATCCTCTACAAAAGTGGTATTGATGCCATTCCATGGACGCGCATATGGGGCAGAGGTGGGGGGGGGAGAGTCGAGTACCCCCCGTAGCCGTTTAAAAATTTTATTTGCCCGAACCTGCTATGCATTTACTTTCAAAAGTTTTACAGTCACATTTTAAAATAAGGTACTTTTTAGCTCATTACTAATTGTCAAGCAGTATCAATTATTTTTGTAGCGTTTTGGTATCTTGTACATTCACTAAAATTCTCGACAGCTTTGAGAAGGAGGTAATATTTCTCATCTTCCCCTCCTCCTACGAATACTCCTTGATTTTTCTCAGTCCTCCTTAAAGTCATCGAATGGGCACCATGCGCCCGTCATTAATTTATCGGTTCATAACTTTATTTGTTTAATTTTATTAAATCCCCAGGAATGGGTTCATGTCAATATCATTGTAAAATGCGGGGTCACAAATCACTCTCACTGTTTGTAAAAATCGAAAAACTTTAATGATAAAATTTAATGACATGGAAATTAGGCCAAGAATCACATGATCGAATGTATGTCATTCATTTCTGGGAATTCTCCCGCGAGAGTTCATTTATGTATCCCAAAAGATAATCAAGGAAATTAAATTCTCCTATTTAGGGGCACGGACAGCCAACGTGTGCCCCCAGGTTCACTTCGGCCAGCCCCCACCACAGCATAGGTCCTTGCCAGCGCGGGCCCTTAGACTTCATTCAGCCCCCCCCCCGGGCTGTAACTCCTGCTGCCCCCCCTCTCGTCGGCTCTACTCCAATTCTTTCCGTTCCCCAAATGTCATTTTAGCCGAATCCTATTTTCTAAACTAGTGTTTCCCAACCGCCGAACCCTGGCATCAATTATATCGCGCCGCGAGGGCTTTACTCAGAATTTGTCATTTTACTTTTCTAATCAATTTCCATGAATAATAATTTTATCGTGGAAATATTCCGAGGAAAATAATAGTCGCGAATGCGTCGCAAAACTCAGGTGCAGAACGCCTAAATTATATCCGTGGAGCAACTGCCAGTGACCACGCCGCGTATTTTTAAATATGTAAGTATTCACGAATAATCAAGGATTTTCTGACGTCGGAATCTTTTAGCCTTCGAGAAAGAGTATACAGCACATTGTGGTTGGCCATAAAAGTATCTGAAAACCGGTTAGAGCCAAATGGGATTTTCATACAAAAAAGCAAAACGAAAAGTATCCACGTAGATACGACAATAATAATAAAAAAAAAAATGTCTGCAGTGAGACAAAGAATTGAAAATCGTTAGCTGTAGATAATTAAATGAAAGTGATGAATCGGGCATTTGTTGGTGATGGAGATGCTGCTGGAACATGCCCGTATCCAGATTGGGGGATCTTGTGGACCGGTCCCTTCAGAAACTGAATTTTTATTGGAACTTGGCTACAGCGTTGCATGCTGTGATTGTATCGATACATACTGTAAAAAATGTTGAACCCCCCTGAAATTAAGTCCTAGCTACGGTTTTGTGCTGGAACGTACGTTTAGAGACGCGTCAATGGATTAAAAAAAAAAACAAAACTGCTTCGAGAAAACTGTCAATTTCTCGAAGTATTCAACATATGGGGTAATTATCATCACGTATGTATGTGTAAGGTATGCATGTCAGGTCAAGAGCCAGCTGACAGCTGTCATTGCAAATACAATAAGTACATGAGTATAGATTCCCAGCTTACAGTATTTTTCGATTCCCCGATTGAAAATATTTTTGATGATGATCAGATCACGTATCTCTAGATGATACCTTCTTGAGAAAGAAACTGATTACATTCGCAAGCGATTCCAGCCGTTATTTCCATCATGCAGGTCACAAATCGTTGGTTGAGTAAACGAAAAAATCTGTAGGTCTGTGAAAGGTAACTACACTCCCCAACGTTTTTGATTCCTCGAGTAACAATGTTTTCATGCCATTCGTTCTTAAAATTTTAATCATTCTCTTTCATCGTCAATGAATTTAAGCTACATGTGGGCTTAACTGCAATCAATAATATAAATCAATAATTGCCATAATATTTGGCAATTGTGTTATCCCTGTGAAGGGTAATAATATCTTACAACTTAATATACGGAGAAAAAAGCGTTTTTTCTTGTTCTCATTCGTCCAGTAGGTCAAGACACCGCGGGCTCAACGCGGGGACCCTGGTTCGAATCTGGGATTAGGACGGCGTCTCTTTTTCCCCTAAACAGAAAATAGCTCTAGTTTGAGCTACTGTATGTTATCTTAGAATTTGAAAAAACATTCCAGGCTTCGACAATTGGGGCGTATGTTCTATTCCGCGCCAATGTGCCAGAGTATACATTGACCAAATACACTTTGGTTTTAAATATAATTTTAACTGCTAATTTGTGCCATGTTATATATTATTATATCTATTATTATATTATATATATTATATATTATATTTTATATATATTATATATCTGTGTGTAAAAGCGGTCTTAACCACGAAGGCAAACAAAATGGAAAGAAACAAGGGTGAGAGGAGAGATTTCATATACTTCAACCCTATCTGAAGACGGGATTCAATAATGGCCATTTATTTATTTTTTCTACAATAACACTTTACATTTTCTTGTGTCTTGTCCCAGACATACGTGCAGAATAGATATTTCAACGACAGCATGCATGCGTTTGTATGGTGAATTCTCTATTTATTGAAGAAGTACATGCGTGATTGTCACGTATGCACACTTTTACGTTTTTTTATAGTAGCATGTTTTGTTGATCGCGTGAATAACTTTTTGTGCTGTACATGAAGCATCCCCAAAGTGCGTACTTTAATGCAAAAAAGGAAGTAAATGGTGCATGTTCATTTTAACACCTACTTCCGCACTAGGAAATCTTGCATGAGATATATATATATATAAGAACTTCCGCACTAGGAAATCCTGTATGATATATATATATGTAAGAACTTGGAAAGATCCAGAGAAATTGACTATATCCTGGTAAATAAAAAATCAATTATTGAAGATTGCAGCGTACTGAACAGATTTAATACCGGAAATGATCATCGAATGGTGAAATGTGAAGTGTGCTTAAATACTAAATTAGAAAGACAGATGTCATTAAATAATTTAAATGAAAGGCCTTCTTTAAATTTTATTAAATATTTTTACTATTATTAGATTTTGTAGATCTTTTAATGACAATAACAAATAGAATAGGTGCAAAGCACCATTATTCCAGTAAGTTGTAAAATAATTTAAATGAAAGGAAATTTAAAATTTTATTAAATATTTATCACTATTAGATTTTATAAATTTTTTAATAATTATCACTATTATTAGATACTGTAGATTTTTTAAAATCCCTTTGTTTTAGGATGAAATTAAAACCATTCCATAAATTAAAAGGTTTTCCGTTCCGTGTGCCAAAGACAACTAAACTGACATTGTAAGAATATTTCTCCTCACGTAATCGACCTATTCTGAATGAATAAATAAATTAACTAGAAGAATTTACACACACACACACACACACACACACACACACACACATATATATATACATTAGCGCTAGGGTAGATAATTAAAGACAACGATTATAATCATTGTTATTAATTTTCTAAGAGTACGGATGGGCGACAACGACGTTGTTACATGTAGATGAGATTTAAATAATATATACAGAGTGTAAACTCATTTTCACCATCAGAAACGAAAATGATTTAATCGTAAGCAAAAGCAAAAGATTGGAATAAGAGAAAGTAAGAGTAAATTTATTCATCTACAATTAAGAAAGTTAGCTTATTGCGGCCACATAGTGAGTGGAGAAAACATACAAAATACCCCAACTGGCACTGAAAGGAAACATCGTGGGGAAGAGATCCAGAGGCAGAAAAAGAAGAGGATACATGGATGACTTACAGGCTTGGACTAGGCTAAGCACGAAAGACATTATCCATGCCAGTAGAGACAGGAAAACCTGGTCCATATTGGTCGCCAACCTCCGAATCGGAGAAGGCACTTGATGATGATTATGTACAGTTATTGACAGGGGTGGACTGAGTCTTCTCAAAGGGCGCATACTTTGGACTTCCGGAGGCCGCGAGTACTTGCCCATTCGGAGACGCGAATCCTATCGCCCCATCGCACCGCCCAAGTCCGCCCCTGGTTATTGATGACATATTTGGTGCGCAAAATTTGAATTAATGTAGACACGATGAATGAGATTAGCCAATAGCGTAGTAATTAAAAGCTTATATGGGGTGGGGACGAAGTAGTTTTAAAGAAGATTATGAGATTCGGCTTTAGAGAAAACAAGGAGTTTTGATTTTCAATGGGTGGGGCTTGAGCCCTGCTCTCCTACACTTTTGAGTTAGAGGGTTGATCTGCACAAAGAGTTAGCGATGCGATAGGTCAAATAAGATGATACATGAAAAAATTTGAAGCCAATAAGAAATCTATATCGCAAGAAAATCGCGAAAATTAGGAGATGATGTTCAAATTTTAAAATTTTTTCAAATCGTTTTACAAGTGAGTTAGTTGGACGTAAAATTTCACTCGTTCTATGAAGATGAGCATTAGATGGCTGCTCTCATAAATGGAAATGAGTACACAATTGTCATAATATTTGGCAATTGTGTTATCCCTGTGAAGGGTAATAATATCTTACAACTTAATATACGGAGAAAAGAGCGTCTGTTCTTGTTCTCATTCGTCTAGTAGGTCAAGACACCGCGGGGACCCTGGTTCGAATCCGGGATGAGGACGGCGTCTCTTTTTCTCCTAAACAAAAAATAGCTCTAGTTTGAGCTACTAATACGTGGGTGTCAAATTTATTGGTAATAAAAAAAGTCCCCTACGAAAAACTCACAAAAATCTCGCCCCGGTGGCTTTGTGTGTTGACCAATATTTGGCAATTGTGTTATCCCTATGAAGGGTAATAATATCTTACATACTTTAACTTTGTCTAAGTTAATATACATTTAAGTATAGTGTATTTATGTATATTACATTAGAAGGTACTACATGTCACAATCATACTACAATTTTGCTATAAAAAAAAAAAAGAAGTTTTCCTCGCCCATTCTTGGCGGAAACAGGCTTTGGGACGGGCAGAGCGCCATGTTCCCAAGCCTCTTTTTACATCACTTCTGTAATGAAACTTCCTCTAGAAACTTCTTGATAATGTTACACGTGTTAGGATTGTGGCTTTTTGTATTTCGATGTAGGTGTTTGGGTCAATGTTGAGTATGCATATATATGTTTTCCCCTCGCCCATTCTTGGCGGAAACAGGCTTTGGGATGGGCAGAGAGCCATGTTCCCAAGCCTCTCACATCACTTCTTAATGTGCCATGTCTAGAAACTCCTGATAATGTGACACGTGTTTAGGATTGTGGCTTTTTGCAGTTCAATGTAGGTGTTTGGGTCAATGTTGAGTATTTCCAAATTCGTCGCAAGCGTCTTTGGTACTATCCCTGTTGTTGAGATGACGAAGATCTTTTCCATACCCCATATGTCACATACTTCATGTCTGAGGTCTTGGTATTTGGTGATTTTTGTTGTGTAGGTTATCTGTATGTTATTGGTGTTGGGCACCTCTATGTCGATTAGGTACGTCATCTTATCCGTTTTATTGATGCATCGATGGTTCCAGAAAATAATCGATTTTTTGGCGGAACAAATACACATATATATTTGAATGTCTTTGTACACACGTCATAAACGTGGAATAGTATCGAAAGAAACTACGTAAAGAAACCAATAGTATAGGTACTTACGTGTTATTTAATGGAAGAAAAATTGTACACTTGCATACGCTTTTCACCCTACTTGTGGGTAAAATTGCAATTCCTTTGCAATTTTGATTTGCGCGTGTTATTTCATTTTTTATTGCCTCTAAAACGTTTAGCTTTTCGCATGTATTCAATGCTCAACTGAAAAATAAGTCTTCCCCAAAGCGATAATGCCATGACTGGTGACCAGTGATTGGGGTTAAAAGTGAAAAGACCCAGACCTTTAATTCTAAAAGTAAGAGACTATGAACGTATATTTACAAGTTATTATACGTCATAATAGGGAGAGACCTCGAAAATTATTCACATTAGGGGCGGTTGAAGGACGTTCGCAAAAATAAATTTTCCGTTAAGTGTTAACGCGTTTTTTTTATCTTGTTTGAGCACTGATTTTAGTGTCTAGGTTGCCGTCTTTGTTCGTTTATCCGAGGATAGCCAGTAGAGGTTATTCATTAAAGCGGGGAAATTTGACTTTGATCTGATGGGGAAGTTTTTCATTTTATTCTTATGGGCGGGGTATTTGGTTATTCGTGACCTGATTGATTAGAGTCGGAGAGAAAAGAAAGGAAAGATTCGGAGGGCGGTTTTAAAGTCTTTCAAAGGCGTAGAATACTGCTTGGTGGCGTCGGAATAGCATGTTCGTCCATTATGCCAAACGTTCGAGTTTCAGTCATGCTGGTACTGAGGGCTTGCCATGCCTTCCGCCAATCCGTACCCTGGGTTTGATTTCTCCAGGAGTCAAAATTTCGGATCCGTATGAAAATTGTAGATCCTGGCTCAGAATATCCTTATGCCTTGTTTACATTCAGCCCACTTCCGTGGCAGTGAGCAGGGAAGTGAGCATAAAAGTGGGCAGCGAGAGTATATAAACTCGTCACCCGCGTTGACCATGCTCCTGCCTTTGTAACTACCCGCCACTCCCTTCTTTGGCGGTTTTAGTGCGGAAGTTAAAGGACCAACAGCGACTAATTTTACGTCCTCCATTGCCCAAGGTTTAATGCGAAGTATGACGCTGCATTGTAAACACTCACTGCCACAAAAGTATTTTGGGAAGTAAATATAGCAGCGCGACGAGCAGTGGCAATGGCTGAATGTAAACCTAGCTTTAGATATCCTTGCACCATATCTTGCAAACAGACTGTTTACAAGAAGAGACTAAAAGCCACTACATACCATTGTTACTACAACGAGAATTGGCAATATGAACAGGTTAGGTCGAAAAGCTAACATTCTGTGGTAAACCAGCACCAGGAAGCTAAATATGTCAATCCTTCTAATGTAATGCAAACCCTATTTATATGGATAGCTTTTCTAGGATTTAGTTCCATAATATATCTTCACAGTGTAGATCTTCCTCTGCGAAATCCCCATATTTTTTTTATATAATTCTCATGATTTTTTTTACTAAAAAAAAAGTAAAATAAATCCTTCATTGTCACCAGGAAGAGCCTTTTCAAACACACAGTCTATTAGAACGCAATCAATAACAGATAGCTACTTTAAATTCTAAGGATTCGTATGCAAATGTGCAGCAATTTATGGCCATGTCCTTGCCAAAAGAGCAAATACACTGTCCTTCCTGCACGAATTTTGCCTTCGCGAAAAAAAAGCAATGATATTTCTAAGCAACAAATTGAAAGATCGATGGGAGGATAGTTCTCTAAATAAAAACTGGATTCCTTTTAAAAGTCTTCATAAACTGACGGAAGCATGTTAACATAGACTTTTTTTTTCATCAAATATATAGTCCAGGTTCAACGACACTCACACATATATCATAACAGAAATTAATAAGTTACCGTAGCATCTACGAGAGATCTCCTCGGAATTCGATATTCCTGCAACTGTACCAGAATTGACCACTTCAGGAATCAGCTGACTTCGATGGTGAGAGGTGCAGTGGGGGAGTTTGAAACTCCAAGGAATCTTGCATTTTTCTGGCATTGTCACGCCATATGGATTCGTCACGTTTTGCGTGACGTGCTGGTTGCTTTTCCATGGCAACGACACTCTTCGATTTAGAAACAAGCAGTTTGCGCCTTGGACTGCATTAAAACTGAAATGCATTCTGTGCTCATCTGAAGTGCCTAACGACATCTCAAGTTGTTTTATTAAAAAGACATGGCTGCAGGTATTTTGACTTCTCTATATTTTTATTGCACAAATCATAATGCATTGCAATTTAAATTTTTTTTTCTTAAATTAGTTGGCAACAAGATGATTTAATATATTAAGAACTTTGCATTGTTATGTCCATATATATATATATATTCCGTATCAAACCCTGAATGCAACTCTAAAACCTTAATGCATTTGCATGTTGAAATGCACATTGTATTTTCGATATAGCACTCCTCACATTGTGTAATAAATAAAATAGAATTTACAGCAGAAATATTACTAAGAAAATTACACCAATAATATTAATTAATATATGATAAATTAAAATATAATTTATACTAGTAATGATATAAATAAAAGAAGTTCTAAGATGCCAGCTCTTTGCTGGTTCGAGCAATTTAGATCTTTTAAACTGGTAGTCTGACTTGTTAACAGTTATTTTGACACTGGCGTAAGGTTTAAAAACACGACGTTTCGGGAGCCAACTGCTCCCTTTGTCAAGTGAAGGCAGAATGAAGAGTTCGTGAAAGTCCTAAGCTTATATACCCGCATGTTGGGAATCCCCATCTGACGCCATTTGGTGCGGAGCATTTCCAGCTGGGGAAACCCCAATCGGGGAAACCCTCGCCGGGAAAGCCCCCGCACCCGACGATGTCAGATGAACACCCCCAACTCGAGGTTTTGCAAAAATCCTGTAAGGTTCTGGTAGAGGTTTTGCGATGTTTATTGCACGACTCCTCAAACCGTAGGTTTCCCATGATTCCAGAAAAAGTCTACTCCCCAGATTCGTCACATTCTGATGTAATATTTTCATCGAATGCCAATCTGGTTCGTGACCCTCCCTGAAGACATGTTCAGCCAACTGGTTTGAATCGTCTCCCCTAGCTACCGCACGCATATGCTCCTTCCCTCGTAGACGTATCGATCTTCCCGTCTGTCCAACATACACCTTGTCACAGTCTCCACACGGTATTTGGTAAATAGCACCAGATTTTTCCTCCTCAGGGACGCGATCCTTAACTTTAAGTAATAGATCACGCAGGGTGTAGACAGGTTTGTAGTAGGTCTTAACATTCACACAACTGAGAATTCGAGACAGCTTTTCTGAGACACCCGCCACATATGGCAAAACCACTGATGTCTTCCTAGTCTCATCCTCTACATTCCTGTTTCCACCACTAACACCACATTAGTTACGAGCGATAAATTTAGTCGGGTAACCGTTCTTTTTCAACACGCTTTTATTGCGTTTATTTGTTATAAGTTGTTGATTTTTATGTATTTTTATATGTAGAAAAAATTAGGGATTTAATTTTTTTTCCAAAAATTTAAAAAACGCGAAATTTACGTAAAACATCAGAAATGCAATTGAAAATATCTCATTCTAATATAATAAAACGGGCATTTTTTTAATAAAATTTCATATAAATGTAATAATATATGTGCAATAGTTTATCCATATTTTTGTAACAAGAAAACTTGCGGGAAATAAAATTCACAGAAACAGTATAATAACGATAATAATAATTTGTCCCTTAAAAAATAAAAGTTTAACCATTGGGTAAGCGAAATAACTTTTTTTGATACTATATAACTATGCAACATACATTTCAAATTACGTAAACGATCATTCTTCTTATTGTTATTACGTTACATGAAGTGTTCGATTCATTATATAATTTATATCTGAAAGATGCAAGACAACAACAACAATATTTTAATTAACAAAGTAATTTAATTTCCTATTATTGATTTACTATTTAAATTCGTATGTTACATTTACATACTTTTAAATTCACATAAATTTAAACTTTTCGTTTATTTAATAAAAGTGTACATATACTGTTACATCGGACCATACATTACGCAGCAGAGCGTAAACAAGTTTTCTCGTTGTCTATATAATATTGCAAAATGAAATCTTTATCAGTTAATTATATTTACTGTTTAAAAGATTAGTTATCTAAATCGAAATAAAAAAAAATGATCACAATGTTCGTGATCTGATCAAATCCAGTGTATTGGAAGTAAGAAATCGACATAATCAATTCGGTTTCTTTTTATTTCAAAATCAATCCTATTTCCAAAATATCTTGATTTTTTAATCCTGATGAATTTTCATTCAAACAATTTTGAAACTTTTAGTTATATTTTTAAAACCTTCGTACTGTTCATTCCTTATTTGGCAATTTTCATAATATTTTAATATTGTTTAAAATTAATGTCATTTTAAATCGAAACTATGGTTTTTTATTTTTAATTTTCATTATAAATTTATTCATAAAAATTTGAGGGGCATTTCGAAATCGTGTCATTAAATATTACGACATTGATACAGAAATGGCAAATAATCTTCAATTTCAGCAAATTTAAATTTAAATACCTCCCCCCACTGGCGTAAGCAGAAGGTGTTGATGGGGGTTTTAACCTCCCCATTGCAATGAAATTTTGTATATTTAACATAGGAATATATCAGCTATAGCTCTCTAACCCCCCCCCTCCCATTGAGCCTATAACCCCATTGATCCTGTAACCCCCTTACATAGGCATGGCCAGGGGGAGGTTTTGGGGGTTATAACGCCCCCATTGCAATGAAATTCTGTATATTTAACATAGGAATGTATGAGTTGTAGCTCTGTAATCCCCCCAACATTGAGCCTATAATAAGCCCCTTATGAATTTTCTGCTTACGCCTTTGCCCTCTTACGAACTTTCTGCGTACGCCTGGGTGCCTCCTCCTGATACATTTTAACAGACAGGCCCCTAGGAAGTTCGTAATAAAAATTTGGTTATTGTTTCATGCTAAAACAATTAAAGACTCCCAGCCAATAAAACTTTCATGTGTCGAACACTTCCATATCTTAAAACTTTCTATATACTTAAATTTTAGTGGTCCCTGTGATTCGAAGGTTCCATTTATTTCACAGAAAAACTATTTCTAAATACCGAAAAGAAATTATAGGTCCTACTGTGTTTCCTTTCCTTCAGTTTCGATATAAAATTTCCATTTAAAACAATCGGATCCTTTAAAAAAATAATTTAAAATGGATTGATGCTCAATTTTTTTCCTCAAAAGGTATTTGTAGGATAAACAAACAGATGATTCTCCTTATTGTCAGTTTCACCCCATTAAGCAACAGATCAGATGCAGGAGGCAGTGATTGTTTTTTCTAGATATTTATCTGTTCTGGAATGACCGAGGGAATCTTTTGTTCAATTCGATGTTTTTAAAAGTTACGATCTCAAGACACGGCTACGGGTCATTTAGGACAGGACGAATGTCTTAACAAGACCTCCGAACAAAACACAATCACGCTTACTGAATCCAACTCTACACAGCTGACCCGCGATAGGTTGTTATAATCATTAATGGATTCGTTTCAATGTCCCTTATGGTGACACAGAAGTAGAACTGCGTGCAGACATGCAATAGATCATCGTAACTCAACACCGTCGCGTATCATCTGAACACCATCCCGTAACAGAACATCCCAACATTTCAGCATCCCACCCGTCGTCGGTCTTTTGCCGTCGCATCGATGGGATGTTACGCGCTCACGTTGCACAAGATGTTCGTATAGTTGGGCCGGTTTGCGAACGACAGCGTTTAGTCTGTGTAGCTTAGATACGATGGGATGCACTGATGTCGTGCGCTGGTGATACACGGCGATGTTGTGTTGCACCTCAAAACTTACTTACCCCGTAACCTCGTCGAGTAACGCGGGATGTTAGGCCGTGTCCACATATGCAACGGAACACATATCGTAACACCGTCGCGTATCAAGTCTGGACCGCACTCCGTAACAGAATATCGCAACATTTCCGCGTCCCACCAGTTGTCGGTATTTCCCCCGTCGCATCAAAGGAATGTGACGGGGCTACGTTGTACCCCATATTCGTGTATTTAAACCGGTTTATGAACAACAGCGTTTTGCCAGTGTAGTCTGGATATCGGCATGAACTGGTGGGACGCAGTGATGGTACGTGGCGATGTTCATCATCGCGTGACGCGGTATGTTCGCGACAATGTTTTGTTGCATGTCTGTACGCACCCTTACACGACGATGTTCTGATGCATGTCCATACCCATCCTAGTGCGTTCATTTGTCGCTCCATTAACCCGGTTTCGATTAAATTGGTCAGTAAAACGCTGCCGCGAGGTATGATGGGTCCCCAACTTCTGCACCGTTGGTGTGTGTGGACAGCTGACCAGGTGCCGGGTGACGTACGTCGTGCTGCATAGTTTGATTGTTATCTCAGAAGGTATTTTTCATGGATTCGAATGCAGGTAGACGAGAGAGAGGGAGAGGATGCACATTAAACATAATATTTATTTGGAGGTTGAGGAGCGTACACTGGCCACGGCATGATGCCGGGCGTTCGTTAAGTTGCGTAAGTTACATATTGAGGATCGTTATCACGGCTAGCAGCGAACATCCTTTCAGGTCGAAAGTTAAGGAGCAAGAGAGTATTTATTGATCGGTCCAAAACTTTACTTCGAATGATTTTTGTGGACCGTGATTGGACAATTGAGTACTGACGCAATAGTTTATATAAATTTCTATTGGTCAGTTTGACCCCACAGAGGGGAGAACTTGCTGTGAGTTATGTTAACGTTGAGCTGTCTTTCTTGACAGTTTTTGCCCATTAAATGAAAATATATGGGAGAGGGTTCGAAGTTGGATAATGCCTGTATCCTTCGTTTTTGGTGGAAATTCCAAGGAGTTGGTTGTACGTGTGACTCATTGCCAAATGTCCATGAGAATGGAATTTTGGCGCGAAACAGAGTTAGAATGAGCCTGTGGAGGAACCGCCACAACACGCGTCGTTTATACTCAGTTCAGACCTCCTAGTCTAGGGTCTAGGTCCTTATACAACAGAAAGTGAGACACTTTAAATTCCAATGCAGTGTGACCTTATAGCTATCCTTGCGCCGTGAAGCACCAATAGTATGCAGTAAAATCTCTCTGAACTATCTATCATCTCCACTGACAACCATTTTCCTCGAAACAGATTTTCCCCGGTACAGCCCGCTACATTGACATCCATTAAGAGGCCACCTCTCTAAACGACCACTCTTTTATGGAAGTTAGGCTGGTCGCCTTGGGGAAGTTTTGCTGTATGCATTAATGAGGAAACTCATTCATGAACCGATTTCCATGAACCGAAGACTACAGTCTAATAATGAATTGTAATCTTCCGCCTGACGATATAGTTCTACAGCATACTGTGAGCTATTTTTCAAAAAATATATATTCAAAATGAAATTTAAAAAAAAATTAATAATATGACTGTTCTTTACCTTTTTTTATTTGTAGCGATGTAATTTACGTTACAGTATGTTTTTATTAGTGAAATAGATTATTGATTTAATTCACAACTGATTTAATTGTCAACACTGTGGATAGTTTAATACACTAAATAACAACCTTCGTTTTCTTTTCTGAAAACACTGGCTCCTATTAATATGCCACGATTAATAATGTCGTAATTCCGTGATTTCAGCCAATTAAAACTTCGCAATTTCAGCTGATTCAAATTCCGTAATTCGTGAGGCCGATGTTCTCTTGGGGCGATAACACTGTTTACTAGAATGGGACAATGATGTTCATCGTTGTATCATAATATTATTCAGCAGTATGTGGGATAATAACATTGAGAAATTTAAGATAATATTGTTCAACAGTATGCGAGTTATCAGTAAAGTCTTTATATACGTTCGTAAAGAGATTATATATTGTCCTTCGTAGCTCAGTGGGTAGAGCCTCCGCCCGGCAAGTGGAAGGTCGTGGGTTCAGGTCCCACCGAAGGCAGAAATATTTATTTTCTTTCGAACGTTTCACCATCTAATCACGCCATACCATCGGCGTTGGTATCACTACGCCAATAAACGTTGATTGATTGACATTGTTGTTTGATTTAATCTGCGTAGTGTTCGATTTATTTAAATAAATAAAGTATGTGATAAGGTTTAGTAATATGTGATAATATTATTGAGTAGTCTTAGAACGTAAAACTTGTAACATGAAATTTACAGTGTTGCCAGTAATTTGTTTATATTCAGAAAACTAAAGAAAATATTCATAATGTCATTCGGTATTAAAGTATACATGTAGTTAAAAAAACTCTGCCCATTGTGCCATTTTACCAAGGTTTGTGATATATTCCGCACGGTCATTCGTTCTACTTCCATTGAAGTATTTATTTCAAAATTGAATTCGAGGGTCATTTATGACATGGAGATCTACGTAACGTTATTTAAAAAAAATATAGATTCTAAACATCAGAAATTTGCAGCAAGTTGTTGACGAAGGCAATGCGTTTTTCACAGCGTTTGGGACATAGAAATATATAAAGAATGTTCGTTTTTGAATTATAAATTATTTTCGGGTACAAAAAGGTGTAACGAAATTAGAATTTCAATACTTTACAACTTAATGTTTCGGTTCTGCTTTGCCAAATTTCTTCAAAAGGATATTCAGTCAGAGATGATAGCTGACTAATGCAAATGCACTTAGCTGGTCACTGTTTAAATATTTTGGAAAACGACCAACAGATCTCGTGTTTTAGTCTGCACCAGCACAGAACGCCAGTGAAAACAAAGCACGAAACAATTGAAATATGGACAAAAATTATCATCACCAAGCTATTAATAATGATAGAGCAATATTTTCTGAAGATAGTTCGCAAACATGAACCTAGACATGGTTTTTAAATTTTGAAACTTTAATTTCGTTAAGAAGATCAGTGCTTAAAAATTATTTGTATTTAAAAAGCGCTGTGGAAATCCTCGTGAAACTAATATATCATCATCATAATCACATTCAATCATTATTTATCCACTGATGGATGACGGTATCTCCACATGCTTTCCACACAAGTCTATCCTGAGCAATTCGTTTCCACGTTACCCCAACCTGTTTTCTTATTTCATCCACCCATCTAGTTTGAGGAGGTTTTCTAGGTCCTCGGTGGTCTCTTGGAATCCAGTTGAGAATTTGCGTTGTCCATCGTTGATCAGTTCTTCTTGCGATATGCCTAGCCCATCGCCATTTCAGGCTTTTTACTTTAACAATGATGTTATATACTCCTGTTTGCTCTCTCACCCAGGTGTTTCTTTGTCGATCTCTACTATTTATTCCAAGCATGCACCTCTCCATGCTCCTTTGAATTGTCTGCAACTTCCGTATGGCTGCAATTGTTAAGACTTCCATGTCTCTAATCCATAAGAGAGGACTGTCAATACACACTGGTTGAAGACCTTTCTTTTTAGATGAAAAGGCAATTTCCCTGCAGGATAAAACTGTTTCTTCCAAATGCACTCGAAATATATATATAGATATAGATATTTTTTTTATACGGAAGGAGGGAGTGTTACGGAAACACGATGTTAATCAGGTACAATCAACATCGTCTTTATGTCATAATCAGGTATCGCATAAAGGCATAAGACTCATATGAAAGTCTCCAGTCTCTTGGTATCAATTGAATCACGGTTTTTTAAAAGATCTAAAACAAGAGATCAATGTCACATCATTTTTTTTTTTAAATTGCTATGAAATTTTAATTCAAACTGTTTTTTAAACTTTATATTTCTTTTGATTGCATAATTAATTATATTCTTGAATATAAGCAAGGAATGTAAGTCTTCGTTTTCATTATATTCCGCATAATATTCGATATTAACTCTAGACGTAATTAATATCAAATATGTATCGGCTTGAAAGCAAAATAGATATCGGTTTTACAAATAATCTATATCGCTCCGGTATCGATTTTTACAGGTAATTGAAATCATCAATTTTCAGGCATATTTAAAAAAAATATTTAGGCCTTAAACGATTGTATAGTTATTAATTGTCTATTGATATTTATTGATTGATATTGGTGGACGCGTTCGGAAGTTTCATTCCGCTATAAGCAAACACGGTTTATTCTGTATATAATGGGGCTTATCCTTTGCCCCCTGCTAAACAAATTTAGAATTCGCCATTATCAATATTTGTATATAAATATTATATATTATGCAATTATGCTAAACATGGGGATAAAACTATCTGCTTTCTCAGCATCAAAAGCAAAAAAAAAAAAACCTATTTAGGCAATTATTATTTCAAATTTTCCAAAACAGTGCTTTCAGCTGTTTATTGAACCAAATAATCAATTAAGCAAAAGATAAAATTCCTTAACTAGCCATGCTGTTGTCAGATGTATCGTTACCTGAACGGGTTTGACGGAAAAAAATATGAGAACGATTATTTTACATCTTACATTAAACATTATTTATAATAAATAATATATAATAATAATAATAATAATAATAATATATAATAAATATATATAATAATTAAATTATAGCGTAAACTGGAAAGGGGGTGGGGACAAGAGAACGAAAAACCCAAAATTGCGTGAGAAAAAGTGCGATTTTGTCTCTTTTCTAAAAAAAAAGAAAAATTGGGGGCAAGTTCCCCCTTATCCCTGCCAGATTAAGCCTATGTGTTAATATGTATAATTCCATCAACCGATACATTAATAATATTAATCCACTATCAATGCCAGGGACGTGCCAACGTTTTGGAGAGGGGGTAGGAGATCCTTTACGACCATAAACTTGTGCTATCTATTGCCACAAATCCCCAACAGTTATTATAAAATGTTAATTAGATGTTAATTAGTTAATTAAATAGTTAAAATAAACTGAATCACAAAACAACAACCATTTGAAAGATTTACAATTTTACTGATTTCGCAGAGCACCAAGCTTTAAGATCGATAGTTTCACAAAGACTGAAAAAAAATATACAGGTAAAGAGACGCTAATTTTTTTAACAATGGATACGCCAGGGGCACTGTCAAAGCAGTATGATTGACGGTATAGTGTCGACATCTATTAACCGAAAATGAAATTAGAATCTAAAGTTGTTTCAGCTTTGTTTAACTTTATTATTGGCAATGTTTAATGTTATTTTTGAAGTTAAAATTTTAATAGTATTCCTCGATAGTGTGTGTGTGTGTGTGGGGGGGTGAAATATACCTCTCCACTTCCGAAACGGGGGCGAAACCACTGCCCTCCTTGGCACGCGCCTGATCAATGCATAATTAAATCACATGAGAGACCGCATTATGCGTGGCGTCCTCTATGTATTCGAAAATTATGTTCACAGAATAATTTGCATGTAGATAAACGCTGCAGTTAATAAATACGCACGTTGAAAAACCTTATTTAATACCCCGTGTTTCTTTCTCTACTAAATTTTTTTTATATTCATTTGCAATCTATAGGTTACTACTTTGGAAAAAATTTCAACTGCAATATAAAATGGACCACAACTGCCAACACTTTTTACTATTTTTTTGAGGAATTGTCATCTACAATACGCATTATCCAAAAAATCTCTCTCCCTGTATTATATAAACTCCAGTTTATTTTTATTCGGGAAGAAACAATTTTTACTATTGGGAAATTTCCTTTCGAAGCAAATATATTTTGGCATCAGTTAAATCACAAAAAGGAAACGGCGTAGGCTAATGCATTACTTAATTATAGAGATACCAGAATACCTTTCCCTTTCATTAATGTTCCCCCTATTTATCATTTTTGGGAAAAAACTTTTCCAATCAAATGAAAGCAGTCTGCCCCTTTCTTGCTTTTTCCATATTTTTAGATTGAATAAGGCGTGGTGGATGCCATTTGGCAATTTTCGAAACGAAATCTTCGAACGATATTTGCACTTTTACGAATAGAGATATGAAATCGAAATACATTTGTTGTATTTTTGAGTGGATTCGATTGCTGAGGTTTAATGCGTTGGCTTATAAACAGCGTCCCATGTGATTTTTTGTTATTTCAGTATTGGCGGAAAAATAATCAGCCTTATTTTGGAATGGATAATTAGCTTTTCTTTCTATCGTAATTTTCGTTGCAAAGCATTAAACATATTACAAAAGGCACTATGGAACATTTACTCATGATAAACGGATCATTACTAATTAATAATATGTTATAAGGGCGTCATATATCATAATTAATCGTGTATTATTATTCACTATCATAATTTATTTTATTATTATTATTATTATTAAAGCTTGATGTTATTATGTACCGAAGATTGAAATTGAATAAATATACAGAACTCATTATTCTAATGGACATAGTTTTGCTTTTATTTCTCAATTTTATAGAACTGGTTTACTTCATAGAAATCTCGAGTCAGACACAACTGGACTATGGAACGATCTACCTTATCTACCATCCGTTGTATTAATAATCTTGACATGTTTAAGCGACATCTTCATCGATTTTCATCGATTTTATCGATTTCATCGATTTTATCGTGCTAAATTGTTTTTAGGTGTTACATGTATTGCTTGCTCAAGATTATTTGTCGCCATTTCATGTACTTATTACATTATTACATTTATATGTATATATACAATATTACATTTATTGATTACATGAATAGTAATTTATATTGTTTTCTCTTTTATTAAATTTCCTGATGACGGAAGAAGCCTCGTCTTTAATTTTATATCTTATTGTATTGTTTATTTGCTTTATTTTAATTTGTACTATTTGTTCATAGAGAGGGGGGGGTGGGGGTCCTTCAAGAGTAGCATATGGTTCTTTTTTCCCCCATTTCCTATGATAGGATAATTTATAAAATATGTTTAAATATAGTATGATTTACTTATTGTATATAACGCTAATATTTATTTTAATGTAACGTGCTTTTTCCTTCCTAATTTCCTGTTATAAATGAAATTTGTTGATTATACATAATCATATACAGGGCGCGAGAAATACTGCTGGTTACTAGCTTTTTTCAGTTAGGGAATAGGTATTTTTTTTTGCTAGATTCCGAGGTTTTATTTTTTTAAATGAGCTAGTATAGTTCATGGCGATATGTAGTCCCGATTATATCGACTTCATAACTGTTGCCAATGGAAAAATTTAAATTTTTAGAAAATACAGTTTTAAATTCAAACTTGTAGATGAAATCAATAAATTTTGAAGGAAAGTTTTAGCAGTGATAGACATAGGCGTAGCTAGGGGGTGGTTTTGGGGGTTGTAACCCCCATTGCAATGAAATTTTGTATATTTAACATAGGAATATATGAGTTGTAGCTCTGTAACCCCCCATTGAGCCTATAACCTCCCCCTTATGCACTTCCTGCATAAAATAATTTATGCATAAAAAATTTACTGTAAAATTTTAAGATTTGATCTACAGGTGTAAACCTTTAAACTGCGTCTTCTAGAAAGTTCAATTTTTGCACTTAAAAATATTTGAAAAATATTTATACTTACTATCATCGATATACATTATAATTTATAGTCGATTACAAATTCTCATATACGAGGTCTGATAAAAAAAAGTATCCCATCTTTGGTCACAAAAAAAAATTCATTACATATTTAGTTCAAACACTAATTTTCTTCGAAATAGGACCGACCCTAGGGATTTGTACATTT
The DNA here is from genome assembly GCA_006491805.2 of Dysdera silvatica. Classification (NCBI taxonomy): domain Eukaryota; kingdom Metazoa; phylum Arthropoda; class Arachnida; order Araneae; family Dysderidae; genus Dysdera; species Dysdera silvatica. The sequence continues at coordinate 43,626,287 of QLNU02015359.1, read as the reverse complement.
CACCCAGTGATGTTGCCACTGCTGAAAACATTCTTCAAAATCCTATTTTAAAATGTTCATGAGATGCGTCGTCGCATTTCTTTTGACGTTCTTTGTATCTTCCAAGCGTTTTTCCTCAAGTGGCATCTTGTATCCTGTGTGGCAATAGCCAAAAGTCTAATGGGGCCATATCTGGGGAGTAGAAAGACTGTTAGACTTAAAATAAGACTTATAACGCTATGTAAGATATTATTGCCCTTCTCAGGGCTAAAACAATTGCCATATAATGGTCGGCATACAAAACCTCCGGGGCGAGTTATTGTTTTGTTTTTTGTTTTTTTGTGGGGAATTTTCTTGTGAATAGTAATTTTAACACCCACGTTTAAGCGCAATCTAGAGTTTTTCTAGTATAGGAGACAATGAGACATCGTCTTCGTCCTAGAGAAGTACTACGGTTCCTCCGTTGATAGGAGTGTGTTTATGGCGTTAGGGGCTCTGGGTAAAACAAATTGTAGTTCAAAAATCTTTTCCGTCAAAAATGTTTTAACGTGACACAACGATTAATAAATAATGACCTAGCCCGTTTGTGACGTCCGCTCCCGTGAATTCTACCGGTACCATCGGTCAACTTTCCGCGAACGAACTATAGGTTCAATACTCACTGTGGTATTCATTATAATAATAATAATAATATAAGCTCCGTCCACAGTGGTGGTGGTGGGATCAGTAGTCAACGAGGGATCATCTGCATCTGCAGGTTTCACAAGCAATGCTGTAAGGGCAAGCTTGACAAACATGGCGCCAGGACTCAGGAGCGTGCTTACGGCTTTAGCGGCCCTGGTCAAAACAGATTTTAGCGGCCCTCAAAAATGTTTTAACATAACATAACGATTAAAAACGAAACTGACCGGAGTTTAGCATTACAAAATGAAGTTCTTTGTGGTCCAAACACCAAAGGTAAAGAGAAGATAATGAAGTTAAATTGAAAATAGGTATTTCTAAACAAAATTAGCTAGAGAGATATCACGTGGCATTTCTTTCTTAACTTCGATGCTGTGAATAAATTAAAATGTTTTATTTAGGTCTACTGCCGCACACAAAAAACACATAAACATGAAGAAAAAAATTACAATGTAATTATAAATTTTTACCTTTCAGAACTTTGCGATAAGTGCTTTTTTGTCGGAAACCGGGGGTTCACATTTGTTTCGTTCATTCGCTTTAAAGGGTTTCCTCGATAAAAATTAAAGTCGAATATTTTAGTTCAGATCATGTATTAGTTAATAATCATCAAAATAATATAAAACAGCTGTTCATAAACCCGAAAGTAGACAAGCTACCAACAAAACTTTCCGCTTAAAGAAAATAATCGTCAATTGCATTTTGGAAGCCTTCCTTTTTTTCTTGGTAGGAAGGACGTATTCCCGATTTGAATGCTGCAAAAGTTCTCCGTAAAAATTTTATTTCTCGCCATTTCAGACTTTTTTCTAAGTCTTTGGATACTTTTAAATTACGAAACCGAGCCATTGGCATCACCAGCTTATTCTTGGATCACACGATATTTGTGCAAGAACCTGAGGAAAACCGGGTTAATTCTTTGGGAAAAAACGAGGTGCGGGACTACTCTGGGGAAAACCGGGAGCTGGGAGTATAAATAGAGGACATTTTTTACTTTCTTGATACTTCGCTTGATGAGGGGGGAACAATTGTTCTTGGAACATTGCTGAATCTTTTTCATATACGTTGGATTAATTGCAAAATTTTATTAGTAATTGTAAAAAAAATCCTTAATATCGAAGTTGAGATGTCATTGTTTCGCATTGGACCAATTAATACTATTACTTCTTTTTAGTTTAGGCATCCAAATTCTTTTGACTTCAATGTACGTGCTGTAATTTCTGTTCCGAGCTATATAGTGAACATACTTCATTTTTTTTTTTTTTGCTTTAAGCTACGTAGTGTACCTATTATAATTTTTTGGTTTGTGTTGTCCTTTAATCGCCCCTATTCTGGGCACAACAATTAGAAATAACGTCTGAATTACACATACCAGTACATACCAGTGGCGGCTGGTGTTCAGGTTGCAATGTTGCGCAATAAACCGTTTTTCATTACAAAGAAAAAGAAATTGTGTTAATGTTTTTATTGTTATTATTTTATTAGAATATGTTCATTTAGCTTAGAATACATCAAAAAACGATTTCAGTCAGCCCAAATGTTTAAAAAACTGTTTAAAACTCGAAGTAGCATCCTATTTGCTAGCCGCCTGTGTTGCAGCAGCATTGCAACAGCAAGCCGATGAGGAGCTGGATATGGGTAGAAATGCTAGACACAATAATTGTATTCACCAGACAGGAAACCTGGTTGTTGCACAAGCTTTGAAACAACCTTGACTTGCTTGTTCTTTGGTCAACTCAAAATTCATTTACATTTTTCTACTATTTTTGTTTCTCCTACTTCTTCTTTCGGCCTTGGCTACAAGGAAAAACATTCTTACCCTGCAGCCTACATAGATTTCATCTTTGGACTTCAACCTTCACTTGTAACATCTTCGAGTCAAGACTCTGCTCATAAACTCTGTAAATGTGATACACCTGCGAATGTAAATCTCTTAATAACAATGCGGATTTGTACGCGCGAATCTATATCGTTATTGTTTCTTGTTGAATACGAGAAATCCCTTGCTTTGTCTTCCGGAAAGAGAGCCCCGTTACTAGCATCGCTACTGCTCTCTTTCCATTTCCCAAGCAAATCGTTTGTATGGTCTCCTGATGTACATAATAATAAGGAATAAAGTATTACTTACTTACTTACTTACTTAAAAAAATGCTAATTATGCCTGGATAGCATCCCCCCGCCTACCCCCAAGCACAAAAAAAAGGATGAAAAGAAAAACAGCACTCGCTAGTTGTATTTGCAAGGGCAAAAAATATATGGTCAACACCCTATTTCTGGACATACGAGCCGCCACTGGTACATTCTGTAGTTTTATGTTTTGAGTTACTCAGTGCACGTACTGCAATTTTCTGTTTCCAGCTGCATACCAAAAGTTTCTGATTCATATAACCAATTAGTAATAACATCTAAAATATACAATGTAGTTCATATGTCATAATTTTCTACTTCGAGATATACTGTGAACATTCTGTGATTTTCGATTTCGAACTACTCAGTGTACATTTTGTAATTTGCTGTTTGGATTTAGTATATCTATCGTAACGTCGATCTACACGTGTGCGATACAAATTTTGTCATTTCAACAACATCTATGTACAACAATTTACATATTTTTGAGCCATAATAATAGACGATTGTAAGACTAGTGCGGAGATTAAGGTAAGAGCAACACATGGTAGTCGGAGCAACTTCACATTCGAAGAAGTATCAAGTTCCAAGAATATCTCATGAAGACTAAGCATAAAAATTATAAAATAATAATAAGATCCATAGTTTTATATGGGGCCGAAACATGGACACTGACAGATAGAGACAAAGAATTTCTATGAACATGGGAGTGGAAAATATTCGTGGCAGTTCATGAAAACAGAATATGGATGATTAGGCAAAACAAGTACGTATACCATTTATATGGAGACCATGAGCTTGTGACAGGAATAAGGAAAAGAAGACTTAGAATTGCTCGGGCATGTAAAAAGAATGTAAGAATCTAGGATGACTAAGAAGGTTACGAGAATCAATCCAGCAGGATGATGAAAAATGGGACGTTCCAAGAAAAGATGTCTTGATGGAGTGGAGGAAGGTCTGAGGAGAATGAGAGTAAGGGAATGGCGAAGAAGAACCTTTAATAGAGGAGAATAGGAGGCAATCATTAAGAGAGGCCTAGCGTAGGTGCCGACTTGAAAAATTATTGTGGGTTCCAAAAATTTTAAATCGAATAACCGGCACACATTTCAAAGGATTCAAGTATAATTTAAATTTCATTATCAGATTATCTGGTATATACAATAAGATACTTGAAATGTTAAAATGAAGCAAATTATAGGTTATTAAAGAAAGATATTTTTTCTCTAGATAATTATTTAATGCCCCCTAAATGTATACACCCTTTATAGTTTTACGATTGCTGCCAAAATACTCAGATGTGCCCAGCACCCCACTCTCCCCATTCCGTCTCTCTTTTAAAAGAAGTTAACTGAAATAAAAGTTAGATTAGCCAGGTGCTCCAGGGATGCTTGGGAGGCAAAACGAAATAGAAAGTAAAGAAAATTGTGGATCCCCCAGCTGTTGAAAGATAGGGTGGGGCAACTTACAGGACAACATATTTTCGCTTTTATCACTATGGCCGCTAAAGATTCTCGTCTCTGTGTGTAGAGCTACAGACTAAACTTTTGTATTTTCTATGAACCCAGACAAAATGAAGAATTTTCTTTAATGAAAGGTTCAGGGAACAGGATATAAATAATGAAAATTTTGAAGAATTACTGAAGAAAAACTTTGTGCTTCTATTTCTGTATGCGTATTTTCCCCACGAGCAAAAATATTATGGGTTCGAGGAACCCACAACAAAATTATTGAGGGTTCAAAAAGTGTCTCGAACCCATGAAGTCGGCGCCACTGAAACCTCAAGGACTGAAGTGCCGAAAAGAAACAGCAACACCTGTATTCATTACTGGACCTTTTTTATTCATATAAATAGAAAGAAAGCAGGGGTGTACTCGAGGCCTAGCAGTGCTAGGGAAGAATTTTAGGAAATTATACACTTTACAAACGAAATTCTGTTCAAGTTGTAAATAAAAAATATGTGGATTCGACAATTCTATTAAGAAAATTGTGTTTTAGAGCAATGACCCTAAAATTTTGAATAAATCAACTAAGAATCGTGGGAATTAAAATGAAATTACAGCTTGGAACACGTATCACAAACTGCGTTCCGAAAATGGAAAAAGCCACAATGCGTTGTTTGACACGACGAAAGCGACAAGGGTAAAAAGGCGGTCTTTTCGCAATCTTTTTCTAATTGTTTTCTTTATTTTATTAGCTCACTTCAGAGGTCATTCCTGGTTTAGTTCGGCTTGGGCATCACATCATTATTATTTCACGCTTATATACCCCGAAGCTATATACTGTAGGCAGTGTCGGGTCAAGGGGCATTTGCGGGGGGTCTTGTCATGCCAGCTCAACAACCCATACATAATGATAATTTCTGCCCCTATCAGATTAATGGGCTATTGACTGGTTAGGGGGGTTCCTTGATCCCCCCTCCCCCCGTGGATCTACCCGTGATTTAGAAGGGCGATAGGCTACTTTTTTTTAGGACTACACCACTGATAGAAAGATGTTTCGGCAATGCTGTATTTCCACATTTACTGTAAAGATAGCACCTATTCCAAATGCTGTGGAAATCAAACAAATGCAAGGCCTATCTTTAGTGCTGTATTTTACAATGCGGAGAAAGAGAGTGTGTAAAGCAATAACTCTTAATTTCAAACAAAGAGAAGATTTGCATATGATTGCTTTCAACATTACGAGGAGACTATTTTTTCGATATACAATATATCGACCATATGTCAGTTTTGTGGCGCGGCTTACCAACGCATATGTAAATTTCGCAGAAAACACAGCCAGGCTAAACCCAAAAACAGGAAACAGGCTCCTTCGCGAATAAATTATGTAAATGATCAGTTATTAGAAGATGTTAATAGTTTCCAAAGACAGTAGGCACCCTAGCAACACGTTTAAAATAGCTCTCGGCTTTGTGATAAAAAGAAGTAAAGCACTTGTCCAGCAAATGACGGTTTCTGTATATCGATTCATTGTCGGAAATCGATAAGGCTTCATTCTTCACATGTTGCTTCATAAAAACCATATTGGTATTCCGATATTCGGTGTTTGGCTGCCAGTTTTGCGCTAAATTGAAGCAATTAATTTTAAGATCCTCTTTAAAAAACAGGACGAGCAATCGGTTTGCTTATTACAGCAGGCGCTCTTTAATCCGGCACGTTCGGAACCACGGCCTTGCCGGATTATCGAACGTTAATATGGTTTTAACGGGAATACCAAAGAAAAATTAGTACTATATACTGAAATTTAGAACAAATTGTAATAAGCTTCTCTATGGCAAGCAAAATACACATCAGCGTTACTGTTTAAAAAAGTCTCTGATATCACGTTGTCTCCGTAATTCGGATCTTTTCTTCAAAACATCGTTACAGATTATACACAAATTTATGAGTTCCGTGGAGTTATAGCTTTTGTTGGATACGGCAAATTTTATAAATGTATTTAATACGTCAGAAGCCTGTTTCCACGTGACTTCAGCTTCATCTGCCATGTCTCCTCCTTCATCATCCGTCTTGGCGGACAAGATCCACAAACGCCCGAATCCATTTGAAAAAAATTGAACGCGAGCAGCTCGATCGATGCCGGATTATAGAATGTGCCGAACCAATGAATATCGGATTGAAGAGCTTTTACTGTAGTTTTACTTATAAGTAGAATCAGCAATTTGTTCGTCAATTTCTTTTAGTTGCAAATTGATTCTTTGGTGAGTTTTACGGAAATAAAAAAAGACGCCGAAAAAGTTCAATACACATTTAAATTTTGTCAATTTCAATTCTCAGACCTACGCGCGCTTTTTCGACGTTTTGCACCCTCGTTGGGGTGAATCCTATTAAACTAAAAAATAAATGAAAACTCAATATCAGTTTTCATAAATAATGAAATTTTATTAGGAAATGGGCGAAAGAACACTAATAATTTTATTTTGACACTAGGAGTAACTTTTTAAAAAGCGCGACGTTTCGGAAGCGAACTTCCCCCTTCGTCAAGTGAAGACAAAAAGAGAGGAGGGAAGGACAAAAAAAGAGGAGGGTCTCTTCGTCCGAGAAGGGAGAAAGAGAGTAAGTCATCTCTAGAGAATTTTTATCGGGAAAAATCTTAGTTTGGGGGGGAATGATCTTATAGGAGGAGTTTCCCCAGAGGAGGATTTCTTAAGGAGGGGACTTACGAACCCGAGATCGGTCTCCAGTGGGCGATTCTTAATAAGAAGGAATAAATTTGGATTTACTCTCTTTTTCTTCTCAATCAATAATTTTTTTTGTGATGGATGCATTTTATTGTAATATTTGAAAAGGTTTTAGGCAACCGCCTCTGTGTATTCGGTGTTTTGTGTTTTATTTATTTCCCTTTATACCGTTAAGTTTGGATTTTTCCCCCAGACTTTATTCTTTTGCTTATTGACAATATATTATTGTCAAATGTGAATGCGCTGCCCAGGACCGTAGCAGGGGGAATTGAAAGTTACAGAAAGTTGTTAAAGAAGTCTGAAAGTTACAGAAAGTTGTTAAAGAAGTCTGAAAGTTACAGAAAGTTGTTAAAGAAGTCTGAAAGTTACAGAAAGTTGTTAAAGAAGTCTGAAAGTTACAGAAAGTTGTTAAAGAAGTCTGAAAGTTACAGAAAGTTGTTAAAGAAGTCTGAAAGTTACAGAAGACTCTGAAAGCTACAGGGGCTTAAAATTCGTACATATTTTGATGTATTTTAATAATATATTTAATAATACTAAATATATAAGCAGACTAATATATTTAACGTTAATAAATAAATTGCTATTAAATATTGCACTTAGACGTTTTAACGTTATCGCGGTACAAAATGTAATCAGGAAGTTCGCCTTTTCCCGCAATTTTTGTTTAAAAGAAAATATTACAATACTGTAAACAGTTTGAGGAATTACTGTGAGAGTTACGTAGCTTACTACACAATTACTCATCTTATCAACGTTTCAGAATTTCCATGTTGTACATATTTCGTGCTCCCCAATTCCTATCTCCAAAATCTGTGCTAATTTTCAACAAATGGTTGTACACTACTTAAGGGACTTACACTTGAAGAATGGATTTTCTGATACTTTTAAGTTCTAAGAATGCGTCATGCTGCCTCAAATGAGGTGTGTAAGTTCTTAGGAAGAAGAGAAGGATAAGAATTACATTTTTACATCCGCTTGCCGCGTATTATGCACAGAGCTGTAAATAATCCTTTAGACTTGATTGATTATCATTTATCATTGAGAACCCGTGTGTTTAACGTTCTCTCGTCACGGCTTCGCAGAAATTTCTGTATGAGGTTATTTCCCTGAAATCATATTCCGAGCGTCTAGTATCCAACTTGCTCCAACCTGATTCCTGATGCCACTTACCTTATTTGAGGAGAGCTTGCTCTGTTTTCAATATTTCTATGAAAAACATCTAGGAAATTCCCGTTGTCCATAGTGGACCAATCTTTCTTGCACTATGATTTTGTAGCGGCCGACTCTGCGCTGGTTGATCATAACGTTGTTAAAGTGTTGAATTGTTATGATGTGCAATTGGTTTGGCGCATGTGTGCTGACCACTCTGTAAAATTTAATTTGCTAACGCACAACTTGTTCATGCCCTTTTTCGTTCCTGATTTGTAAGGAAAGAGGTTATATTCGTTGTTATACCGCATGGACTTTGAATATTGCGATGGCGCATAATGTTAACTTGATCATTTAACGGTGTTTTAAGGGTTTCTTTCTAGTCTTCTAAACAGTATTAACCAGTACCAATATGTAATGGGATTTTACTATGTTCAAGACTATGCAATAAATTCTCCATGCTACGTTTGTGTTGTGAGCTTATTAATTTTCTCGCACTATTTCGACTTAAAATGAATTATATGGCTTTATATTGTATTTTAATTTAATTAATTTAATTCATTAATTTAATTTAATTAATTTTACTCCATTAATTTAATTCATTAATTTAATTTAACCTATTTAATTGATTAATTTAATTTCATTCATTTAATTCATTAATAATTACATTTATTTAATTACAATTTATTAAATTTATTTAATTTCACTTAATTTAATTAATTAATTTTATTTACTGTTAATAAGACACTTTTAATTATTAATTATGAATGAATTATTAATACATTAATTTAATTATTAATTACATTAATTTAATTATTAATTATATTAATTTAATTATTAATTTAATTTATTATAATGTATGTGTATTATACTGGAGGCATGGTAATTACGAAGGAGTCGGATCAATTGGATTAACTTATTATAGATGTGATCACCTTATAAAATGATATTTATCGTATCCAGTTTATAATATTTATCGTGGCCAGTAGTACCTTTACGTCAAGCAAGACGTTCTGTAATTGGGCTCCAAACGAGGCCTATGGGGGGTGGTTACAATTTATTCTCTGTTGCTATTTAAATAATTTTACTTTAAGAATTCTCTTTTCCATTTACTGTCCGCTGACAAAAGAAGCCCGGTGGAAGAGAGCCAGAAACAACAGGTGTCGACGCGACAAAACCGGCTTTTCTACCGGAATTCTTTTGGCGAACGGACAGTAATATTGACGCTCTCTCATATAAGTATTATATGTCGGTCCCTGAGAGATACCAGCGTTGATTCTATATGTTTCTTCGTTAGACACTGTCTTTGTTTATTAGATTTGTTTTTTGTTAGACTCTTTTTGGGGTAGACTCTTGTTTTTCTGGTAGACCTTTCGTTGGGCCTGATTCATGTCAAGAAATCGATAATACACGCTGAGTGAAAACTTCTCTTGTCACCCGTAATGAAAAATTTCCCTATTGCTTGTATTGTGTTACATCCAAAATAGAAATTTAATAATTTATTCAGGTAAAATAAATTGAGTTCCAAGATTATTGTTGTTCAAAAATATTTTATTTATTTTTATTAGTTTTCTCCGTCAAACAGAGATAGCGGTAGCACAGCTATTCGTCAAAGATATTCTATTGTCTATTATTGGTTACACGCTAAAGGCGGACCTAATATAAATATTAAATATTAGAATACAAGTAGTTGTTGGCAAAAAGCTTTCGCCAATTAGAACACAAAAATAGCGTCCACACAAAATTTCTCAAAAATGTTTACCCTCAACTTATTGTTAATATAATATGTGGGTGTGGGACATCATTTTATGGATATCTTTCGAAGTCTTTATTTAATTATTTATACAAAAATATTTCTTTGGAGCTTTCATATTTTGACTACTTAATTTAAATTCCTTTATTTTCAACTAAAATTCTTAAATATTGCATAGTGAACAAAATGTTAGAATAAGGGAAAATAAACATATACGATGGATAAAAATACAACAGGATGAGAATGACAGGAACAAAACTGGTAAATACAATGAACATACCTTGAATAAAATACGAACAGAAGATGGAAGAAATAACATTAATTAAGAATACTTGCAAAGAATACAACGCTTAATTGGGATTTACCACGACGAGTAAATTTTGTTACTGTCGGACTACGAAAGAAAAGGAAATGGAAATAAAAATAGGAAAAGTAGAAAATAAATTGGAAATAAGAATAATAAAAGTAACGAAAGGAGGAAAAGAAATTAAAAAACGGAGGAAAATAAATTAAAAAACGGAGGAAAATAATACATAAAAAATAAACAAGGATAATAAAAAAAGGAGGAAAATAAAGAAAATGAACGACAATAAAGAACAAAGGAAGGATAAAAAAAAAATTAAACAGAAAGAAATAGAGAAAGGGTAAGAATAAGCAAAAGTTGAAAACAGCATAAGAAAAATATAGCAACGTTTCGAAAACTAATGTTCTATTAAACAATCCTATTGAGCAGTTAATGGAAAATAACAAAGCCATTGAAGAAAAATCTAACAGAAGTCACTTAGATGGTTTAGAAAAGTAATGAGAATGAACGATGAAAGGTGACTGAAAAGACGCTGCAGTATGTGCCTAGACGGGAGGAGAAGATGAAAATCATGGAAAGCATGAATGGCCGAGATAAAAGATGTAATGGAAAAAAGGAATATCGATGCAAACATTTGGAGAAATGCAGGTCAGCGGAATAGCGTTTGCCGTTGCAGGGTGTAGTTGTCCGGCTCTTCTCTGGATGGTTCTCATTTTCCGCTGGAGTTGTTCTAGTTCAGTGTTGGACCATTTGATGATCCCGAAGGAGTAGGTGAGCACTGGTACCGCATATGCGTTAATTGCTTGCGTGGTGTTCTTCCCGCTCAGTTTCGTCTTCACAATGCTTCTAAGTCTTTCTTGGAATGCTTGCGTGAGCTGGACTTTGACTTTCTTGTGCTCCTGCTGCCGTTTTTGCATTATCCCTAGGTATTTGTAGGTTTCGCCCTCGTCCAAGGTCTTCAGTAGTCTCCCGTCTTCGAGTTCGATGCCTGGTAAATCTTCTTTGCTATTCTTCTGTATTTTGCACTTATCGAGGCCGAATTCCATTCCTATGTCCTTGGAGAATGTCTCTGTTATACTGATGAGTTGTCGGAGTTGGGTGATGGTTGGCGCGTATAGCTTGATGTCATCTACGTACATGAGGTGGGAGACTTTATGTAGGTTTCTCTTGTCTTTCTTCAGCATGTATCCGTATTTACTTGTGTTCAGCATCCTTGACAAGGGGTTTAACGCCAAGCAGAACCACTGGGGGCTTAGTGCGTCTCCTTGAAAGATTCCGCGGCGGATGGGGATCTCGGCCGTTTCTATTTTACTGTCTGGCGTGTTTAGCTGTAACCGGGTTCTCCATTGTTTCATGCTGCTCTGTAGGAATCGGATGATTGAGGGATGCACTTTGTATATGCTGAGTATTTCAAGGAGCCACGAGTGCGGAACAGAGTCGAAAGCCTTCTTGTAGTCTATGTATGCGGTGTTGAGTTTTCGCTTTTGTTTTCTTGCTTGTTCCAGGATAACTGAGTCGATGGTAAGCTGCTCTTTACATCCCAGAGTCCCTTTCTGGCATCCCTTTTGTTCTTCCGTCATTAAGTTGTTGCTTTCGCTGTGCCGGCTTATTTTTTCAGAGATGCACCCCGTGAGTATCTTGTACAGGGTGTTCAGGCACGTAATGGGTCGGTATTTCGCTGGGTTACTGGTATCCTGGTCCTTCGGTAGGAGGTAAGTTATTCCCTTGCAGAGGAATTCAGGCATTTTGCTGGGGTCTTCAATTATCGTCATGGCAAATATCTGTACCAGAAGTTGTGTATGCCGTCAATACCGGATGCTTTCCAGTTGTGCGTACGTTGGATTACCTGCTGGAGTTCCTCTATCGTGATGCCCGTGTACTCCATCTCCTCTATTCCTCTCGTAGCCTCCATTTCTTGCTGAATCCAGGGGGCGCTTTTGTGCTGTACTTCATTGGACCATAGTGTCTTCCAGAAGGTCTCTATTTCTGCTGGCTTTGGGGCTTCGTACTTGTCTTTGTTCGCTGGGGTCTCTCGAAGCTTCCTGTAGAAGGCCTTCTGGTTTGCTTGGAATTGCATGTTCTGTTGTTTTTTGTTGGTATAGTCTTTGTATCTTCGGAGTCTTCTGGCGTATACACCCAGTTTTTGTTTGAGGGTATCCAGATATTCGCTGATATGTTTATTGGGCTCTTCGTGTCTTGTATGAATCCTATTTCTCTTAAGGGCCATCTTCACTTTCTTCACTAATTTCTTACTTCTGTTTCCCTACGCGTTCGCCCTCACTGCCTCCCCCCTATGCTGCTGCGGAGCTCTTCTATTCTTTTTTGCAGTCTCACTTGCCATGGTGGTTGGGCTTTGTTTCCTCTGTTACTTCGGCCTTCGTTCCTTACTTCGTACCCATTGGCGCGTGATGCCGCTACTGCTGCACAGTATATGGCGGTGTGTATTTCCTGTAGGGAGTTGTGTTTCTGTAGGTGTAGTGGTAGAGTATGTTCATTGAGGATCTTGGTTGCTTTGCAGAGTTTCCAAGATGCCGGTTGGCGTGGTATTCTTGGCCTTGTTGCGGCATCCGAGCCTTCATATTCCGCCAGGGCACATTGGAAACCTTCTTCCATTTTCTCCACGTCCCTCCTCTCTTCTATGCTTGGTTGGAGCGGTTCTCTTACGCTAGTTGGTGCTTCTGCGTTGACCTCACTAATTGGAATGTTTACTAGGTTGTTGGCAACTTTATTTCTTAACTTTCGTAGAGGTTTCGGGTTACTATATTCCTGCGCTGAACGGTTAGTCTTTCTATACTGATGTCCAGGTGTGGGTACTGTTGTGCGAATTTGGCGTGAAGTGTGGGTCTGTAATTTGTCATGTCTGTTTCTAGCTTTGTAATCGTATAGTAGGTGCGCATGATGTAGGTGTTCATATCTATTGTCCATGACATGCGCTGGCGTGGTCTTTCAGCCCTAGTGGTTGTACCTGTATTAGGCTGTGTTGGTTCTAGTAGCCGTACAGTTGGAGGCGCCGCTACAACCGCCGGCACCTCCAAGGAGAGACTGTTGCATATTTTTCGAACGAGCCCCTCTGCTTAAAGTCCGAACGCGGTTCTGATTTAAGAGCGAGACAACCGATGCTCCATTCATATTTTCATTATGGTTCATATCATCAGAGTCTGAGATAGCCTTTTTCACGTCGCTGGGTTACCGATAGTTATCCCAACGGCGTTCCGGATGCTGTTGTGGCATAGCTGGCTACATATCCGGTTTTTCATGGTCCAGTGGTATTTTCATTAGTTATTTGTATTTTTTCCGATCACTAGATGGCACCAGCAATGCATTATTGATTTTTTTTTTTTTCTGTCTTCTGTTTTTTTGAATTCTTCATATAGCACTAGACAGTGTGCTCTCCGGTGAGCAATTATTTTTAGCTCACTCTCTTTTTTTTGTCCGTATCGAGTGTCGAACCTTAGTCTATAGCATACACCTTCTGGTTAGAAGGTGGGTGCTTATACCACTGGGACACTTCGCCACATATTAATTATATGTATTATAGTTATTATATGTATTATAGTAATTATATGTATTATAGTTATTATATGTATTATAGTAATTATATGTATTATATTAATTATATATATTATATTAATTTATATATATAATATATTAATTATATATATTATATTATTTATATATATATATTACATTAATTATATATATTACAGATATAAAGTTAACAACCATTAGTAGAATATTGCAATGTGTGTGGCCACGTTGAAATATAAAAGCGTTGGAAACATTTGGTATGAAATTCCTTATAAAAATAATTGCAACCAAAAATAGTTGCGGCGACCCACAGAAACCTGTTCGCGACTCCCTTATGGGTCGCGAACCCCAGGTTGGGAACCACTGATCTAGCACATTGTAACGGGCCACGTCGCGTCGGTTGTAACGATGCATAATGGTTGTGTCTTTTTTGTTCCTTAGAAACGAAAGTAGTCGCAGTACTGCGAATACTTCTATAGAAAAACTGTATTCATGGTTTGCTTGAGCTTTGTCTTTTTTTTTATTAATTCCCTGATAATATCGTTTTTATATCGGATTATTTCTCTGTCTTCTGCCAAGCCGCTATAATGGTGTTGGTCCACTATAATCTATCGCATATAATTGTGCATCTCAGTGAAACAAATATTTGTTGATTGATTGGTTGATTGAACAATTTTTTTTTAAATCCTAAGAAACTTTTAGAGCTTTCTTTAAGTTGAAACCTTGTAACTTGAAAATTTCAATTGGTGTTTCGGCATGCTGAAATGCTTCATCAGGATTTTTAAGAGGGTCAGATAGAACTGAATCATCGGTTTTTGTATTTCCATTTAAAATAACTCTCATGGGGATAACTTTTATATATATATATATCTCACTTAAAAATTCGTAAAGCCGAAAATTCGTAAAGAGGAAGTTCGTATAACGAACGCCGTGTGCAACACAGTGACTAATATTTTAAAAAATTACCGAAATTGAATTAAAAAAAAAAAATGAATGCAAGAGTTAAAAGGGATCGTGCTATGTAACATTTTCGATTCGTTAGGAAATTACAATAGTATTTCGCAAAAGATGGTGGGAAGGAAGGAAATTCCTGAAACTTCCGCATTTTATTTTCATTACCCCCTGGCTAAAAAAAAATCGCCATTTGGCGATTGCCAGATCTGAAATTTTGCACCAGGGCTACCAGTGACATTTTACGTGCCTTTTTATGTGCATGGCGAGCATCCAAACTAAACGTTCATTTAAGGCTTACAAACGCGTTGAGTGATCTACTTTAGTTGCTATAACACAAACGTGAACAGGATTAAAACGGAAAAAATAAACAAAAACGGGAGTAAATGTCTGCTGGTGGGTTGCCTTGGCAGTGACCTATTGGGTTAACATCTTTTGCGTGCCTGACACTGGGTCATTCATTTGCAGAGAAATGAAGAAATAAAAAATTTAGGAAACGGCTAAATCGGGATTTGATTCTTTCACATTAAAGAAACGCTCACGGAATGCGCTAAACACACGCATTATGTAATGATCCTCATAATGAAATGTCAAAATGCCCGAAGTCGGAGGCACGGTAGGAAGCTAGCTAAATTTAATTTTGCAATATACTTATAAAAGAAGCGGAGTGCGAATAGTGAGGCGATTTGTAATATTTATGTAGAGAAAAAAATTACGGCTTTATAACACTTAATGAAAATTTTATGAAGTTACATAAAGTCAAGACACTTAAAGTTTCATAAAGGTAAAACTTTGTAAAGCTTTGTAAAGTCTCATAAAACAAGACTTTGTAAAGTTCCATAAAACAAGACTTTGTAAAGTTTCATAAAAACAAGACTTTATGAACTTTCGTAAAGACAAGACTTTTATAGAGTTGCATAAAGATAAGATTTAAAAGGTTTCATAAAAGTAAAATTTTTAAATTTCATATAAAAGTAAAATTTTTAAATTTCACATAAAAGTAAAATTTTTAAGTTTCATGTAAAAGTAAAGTTTTTAAGCTTCATAAAAGTAAAATGTTAGTAATCTTTATAAAACTAAGGCTTCATAAATATCCATAAAACTAAGGCTCTATAGATGTCCATAAAAGTAGGGCCTTATAAGCTTTATAACAATAAGGCTTATAATGAAGCAAAAGGTCACAAGGAGGTTAAGTTGATAAGGCGGTTTCAACTCTCCAAAACGTCCTTTTTTTTAGTCACTATTCAAGCAAAGGAAAATGATCATATCCCAGGCCTGAATCTTGGCAACTGTTTTCAGTTAAATCAAATTTCAGCACACATGTTTTTTGACTCGTACTAGTGCCTTTTGACCCAAGTATTAAAAATCGGGATATTATGAAGCACAATTATCATGAAAATGATTGTCTCATTTGATTGCAAATAGTTCAATGCGCGGGACCTCAACGGGCTGTTATTTAATACTTTTCAAGTTAGTTGCGTCTTAGTAATCATTTCGGCAGGACAGTTGAGCTTCGACCAAGACGTCGTTGGATCAAGCCCAGCCTGTGACAAGAAAAACAAATACTTTCTGACACTCACCGTAAAACTACCCGTTGTAGATTCATGTGTAGCACCTTTCTTTATTAAAGACTGATCATTTTCGTGGTAATTATGTTAACCATAGGACGGGTTATGACATTTCAATTGGCAACATATGGGTTAAGGGGCTCTAATGTGAGCTACAAAAAGTGGACGCTCTGAAATTTTATTTCATTTACGGACGCTTTCATTCACCTCCGCATTCAAGATTTTAATTCACAGCAGTCAGTAGCGCAGCAATTTAAAACGCCCGGGGGGGGGTTCTCTTATAGTTATTGGAGATTTAAGTAGATTTAATGAAAATTGTGTGATGCGGCCTTAGAGAAAACATGTATTTTAATATCAAATGTGGGGGTTGCCCCCTTGGATATGTAATGGGGCATGCCCCATTTCCTACGCTATTGACAGGGGTTTTCAGATTCCCTTATTAATTATTTTCTATAACTTTTTCTTGTTTTCAGACTCTCTTTATTTAGGGAAGTTTTAAACAGAGCAAACTCAGCAGGCGCATAAAGAGGGTGGAGAGAGAGAGAGAAATCTTATCAATTTAATTTAATTGATATAACACTCTATTTTAACGAGAAGATCCATTTGAGAACATACACACGAAGACATGACCAAGTACCTTTGGTCCGAGTAACACAGTTGGCGTAAGAATAGCAAGACAATAATTCAAATACCTCTGACTATAGAATCCGGCCCGCGGTGTGGTCGTTTTCACTTCTACGCTCTTAGGAATAACAACGCAATATAAAACTGTAGACCCGTAATCGTACATGTTATAAAAAAATATTATATATATTAAAAAATTGTATAAATTTTTTAATTATTTTTAAAAACGGCTAATTAAAAATAACATATTGTAGCTGATTTGAGAAGGTGCTTTATAGTGTAATACACTATATACAGTGGAACCTGGTAAAGTGATCACCTTTATAAATTGACCACCTGCATAAAGTGACCAATTTTATGAAAAAGAATTGACAGTGACTCAGTCACGCCTATAAAAAATGTTTTTTGTTCATAGGGGCCACCTGTCTATAATGACTATTGCAGTTCAGCTCCAAAGGTGGTCACTTTATGCAGGTCTTACTGTGTATATCTTATTCAGGAAAATGTTTTGAAATATGACGACCACACGTGAAATAAAAGTCACTTTCTTGTACATTAAGTTTTGCTATAAGGCATGCTTCCTAACGCGAATATCGGTGGGATGTACGCAGTTGAAGAAGGACTAACTATGGTCAACTGAGGTTTAAAAGACCATAGACGATCTAGAGAGACGCTTAAGACGAGATAGGAGGATGAAATAGGAAATTAGGTTCAAGTAATATGGAAGCGAATTGCTCAAAACAGGCAAATGTAGACAGACTTTCATCTAGTAGTGAATAGCCTAGTGGTTTCAAAACTGGGGGTGGGGGTGGGGGGGTCGCCACAACTATTTTTAGTTGCAATTATTTTTATAAGGAATTTCATACCAAATGTTTCCAACGCTTTTATATTTCAACATGGCTACACACATTGCAATATTCTAGAAATGGGTGTTGTAACTTTACTATTATATACATTAATGTCTGTTATATTCTCTAATATACATAATATAATTTTGTATTTAATGTGTTTTCTTTACTCTGTTAAAAATGAATTTTTATGCAAATGTGGCGGCGGCGGATCTTTTGGTTACTATAAAAGGGGGTCGCGGATTACTTGGCTACTATAAAAGTGGGTCGCGGCTTGAAAAAGGTTGGGAACCACTGGAATAGACGGAATGTTGAATATGATGATGATAATGACATACAGTCACTTAGAAATATGGACTTCGTGTTTACCGCTAAATACGTTTCCGTTTATCGTACGACAGCTTATTTTTTTTTATAAACATGTCATTATATGGAAATGGCAGCACAAACATCAATTGTGTAAGCTCTTTGTTGATTCACGCAATGTTGCGAATACTATGAAAATTGGCATCTAAGGAAGAAATTGCGGAATCGATAGTAACGTTCCTGTAATTGTTATATATGCAGAACTCCAGTAAATTTTGGTTTTGTCTTCGAATATGGCGTGCAGAAGATGAAGCTTTAACAACCGCCATCAACATCGCCAGATTCCTGAACTGGGGAGATTTCTAAACCGCTGACTATCAGGCTAATGTTTTGGACAAGCGCCACCACAGTCAGCAACAAGAAAGATAACGTGACGCCCAAACAAGCGGCCGCTTGTGTTTTGCTTGGTGGCGGATGGGGGCAGCGATCGAAAATTGTGTGGGGGGCGGACCACACAATTTTCATTATCTGTGATACCCACCCATTCTTCTGAAGATTGTTGTTCTGCGACCAACCAGAACATCTCCGTGGCAACCTCCAAAGCGTAACAAATCGAGATGGCATTGGGGAGATACATATTTTAAGCAAATTCACAGTGCAAATATAACTCCTCCTGATTGGATTAGAACTTTCTGAGGATCTATGAATAATTCAATGACCATCTGTGGAATTAACAATGACCATTTAACAGTAAGTCGAAAGTAGAATAAATATTCCTTTCCGGAAAAACGATACTGTCTAAAAATATTACTGACATATAAATCAAACAACAATATCAATCAACGTTTATTGGCGTAGTGATACCAACTCCAATGGTATGGCTTGATTAGATGGTGAAACGTTCGAAAGAAAATAAATATTTCTGCCTTCGGTGGGACCTGAACCCACGACCTTCCACTTGCCGGGCGGAGGCTCTACCCACTGAGCTACGAAGGACAATATATAATCTCTTTACGAACGCCAAAAAGAGATTAGTTATTTCGTAGCTGGTGTAGTGGGTAGAGCCTCCGCCCGGCAAGTGGAAGGTCGTGGGTTCAGGTCCCACCGAAGGCAGAAATATTTATTTTCTTTCGAACGTTTCACCATCTAATCACGCCATACCATCGGCGTTGGTATCACTACGCCAATAAACGTTGATTGATTGACATTGTTGTTTGATTTAATCTGCGTAGTGTTCGATTTATATAAAATAAAATTACTGACGTAGTTGCCTGTATGGCGTTTCATTTAATAAGTTTCTTTTTTGAAACAGACATAACTTCACATGTTGTTGCTCGCTGATTTCACACTAAAATCTGGAAACACTCACTATTGTAAGTGAAAAGAAATATAATATGTTAATATATATAAGAAGAAATTTATGTAGAGGCATAGTCTTTCCATTACAATACAATTTTTGTGTTTTATATTATTTTTATTTATTAAATTAATTAGAACTCATTTTTCTTATGTTTGACGTTCATATATAAATAAGAAATGAAAAGAAAAATCCTAGTGTGTATGCAATGCACTAAAATCTTAAATTAGACACTGTACTAAGAAACGTGAGTATTAAAGTAGAATAATTGTACAAGTAAATAAATTAAAAGCCGATTATAATTAGCAATTCAACATAAAACCCAGTAATATTGAATATAAAACGTAAATAAGAAAATTAGTAATTTAATGTAAAAATAACTTAATTTACAAGGTGTTTGCAACTAAACTTGTGGGCTCCCACAATAGAAACACTATATTCACTTCGCAGGCTTTCTTAACTGTTGCCACTTAGAAAACGAAAGAAAACGCAAGAAAACAAACTCAGAAAGTTCAATTTCTAAAATTGGCAAAATGTCAAATTGTTTCCTTTTACAAGATGTTTTGCACATGTGTATAATTTTACTTTCCGTATCTGGCAACAAATATATTGTATAATTATAATTTCACATTTTATATTTGGCAACAGTACGTGCAATTGTTTTCCGAATTCTAAAATCAAACCAGTCTTCAATTTACCATCAGCGTGTTCACACATACCACAAAGGCTCCGAAAAAAAAAAGCGCGTATTAAATTTTTTTAACTATGTATTCGAATGAATTTACTTATTTATTGGGGTGTACTATTAAAATAAACTAAATATTTAAAGCCCTAATAAATACTGCTTTCAACTGGATGGAGTTACAGCATTTTTCAATACTTGTTTCTGTAAACTGACAGTACTCGAAGCTATCTATAGCTTAGCCTAAGAAATGGAACTGCACCAAACATGGTAAGTGGGGACCATGGACTCATATGAATACCTCTAGGGAGCTGGAGAAAATTATTATCCCCTTCTAAAGGCTGTCAAACATTTTAGTGAATGTACAAGATGCTAAAATGCTACAAAAATTAGCACTACTTGACAATTAGTAATAAGCTAAAAAGTACCTTATTTTAAAATGTGACGGTAAATTTTTTTAAAGTAAATGCATTACAGAATGGGACAAATCAAATTTTGGAACTGCTAGGGGGCTTGAGCCCCCCCTCACATACTTACATGGGCGTCCATGGGGAGACTAATGATGCCATGGGAAGAAAGCTTCCGTGAAAAAAAATTGTAGTCCCAAACGTCGCCGATAGGGAAAAATGCGGCGCTCCAAAATAGAAAATCGTGGAAAATACACAAAAAATGAATAACTAAGTCAAATCTATTAATAATTCATTAATTATAAATTTTATTTTCTAAGCTGTTTCGTTTCAACAACTAAAAAGAACTTCCACAGACTAAATAATTTTTCATGAGAAATGGTTTCACAAACGCATTAAACGTTTATTCGCGTTTTCGCCAATGCCGCTGATTTTGAAGTTGAGCTTCAAAGTTGAGCTTCAATGGGAGTGCGGTTATTTTGGACCTGAAATCGCATTCCATACACAGCATGCTCAACTGCAGAATGCAACCGCCGTGGAGAAATATTACGCACATGCCTTATTACGTTTTCCTTTAAAACGGCTCGGTTAGGGAGATTTCCTCTATAAACATTGGCTTTGAGATGACCCCACAGCCAAAAATCGCAGGGTGCAAGCAGCGCCGTAGCCAGACTGGGAAAAAATTTTTTTTAGTAATTTTTTGTAGAATTTCATTTTGAATGTTTTGTCTTGTATAAAATTGTACATGAAAATGGAAATTGTTATTTGACGTTGAAAATGTACTCAAAGTAGCTTTAAACGGTAGATCTTTGGTATATAATGTTTTTTTTATAAAGGTTTGAGTCTTAATCTACTTATGACAAGGATAAGAGAAATTATAGAGAGGTATACTAAAATTTATAAGTTTTCAATGCAAAATTTATTTTAAGAAATTTATTTATTAATTTTAAATATATTAGTCTACTTATATTTATTTAGTGTTATTAAATATATTAATGAAATACATCAAAATATTTAAGAATTTTAAGCTGCCCTAGCTTTCTGAGCCCCCTAACTTTCTGAGCCCTCTAGCTTTCTGAGCCCTCCTAGCTTTTTAAGCTACCCCTGTAACTTTAAGAGCCCCTCTGTAAAAAGTGTCTAACTACAAGCCTGGGTGCAAGATCAAGGGACCGTGGCGGCCGTGCCATGCAAAATTAGCGTGTAATCACCCTTTTTTCAGTGAAATATTGGAGTAATATGTGCTGTACTTATCATTTTATTTTAAAATAAATAATTTGTGGAAATTTATGTGCATTTTTTTTTAGTTTTTGCTGTAAGTCGACTTAAAAAAATGAAATTTTCATTTAAGATTTGTCTCAGTAATTAATTTCTTGTGCTTTTTCCACGTTTTTCTATTTCAGAGAGCCACATTTCCCCTACTGGCGACATTTGGGACCACAATTTTATTTTCGCTGAATACTTTTCATGTCGTCATTATTTCCCCCTACCGAGTTTGGTTCCATTTCGGTTCTTAATTAGAACTACAGATGGCTCTGAATAGTGTTAGTCTAATTACAAACACCCTGTATAATCGTATATTGAATAACGTAAAAATAAGCAATTTAATATATAATGACGTATTATAAAATATAAAAATCCATAATCCAATATAAAAATTAGTAACAGTATAAAAATCAACAATTTAATATAAAAACAAGAACAACATCCGTGTGTGCAATGACCAAATGATTAACCTGCAACTAGTTATTGCAAATTTAAATAAACAGGCCAAGAATTGAACTTAAAACGAACAAATGAAATGGGAGACAGACGAGGAAAGACGTTTTCAAGGGGGAACCTCACACGTAAGCAGGGCCTGATTACCCATTAGGCCCGCAAGGCCGATGGGCCCCCCAGTTAGAAAGGGTTTGTATATGTGTATTTTTTTAATATGAATGACTTTTGATTGCTCCCTTTTGATCAGTATCTAGAAAATTTTTGGGTAAAAGCTTACTTTTTTCTCTCGTTTTTACATCTCGTAAGCTGAGCGAAAATATGTCTATTCGAGGCGTTAGGTATTAACATTGTGGATTTAGAAAGGCACCGATGAAGAGTTATTGCAGACACGACGAAATATACAAGATACTACTTTATTGAAGACATTAGAAGGTATTGGTATACACAATGAATACATCATTCCAACTCTAGGCGCAACGCGTAAGTTTTTACTGCTAGGCTCCGAGGTACAGAAACGTCGTAACCGAACGTCCGTTCTCCTTTTTCATTTACTTCCCATCTCTCCTTTCTCACTCTCTCGACATCTCAAACTCTTTTTCCATAATGATCTTATTGGTCAAGAATCCTCACGTGGTCACTCCTGATTGGACAGAGTGACCCTTTTCGTCGTTGAACATGTGTTTCACATAAATATCACAAAGTGTCAACTTTGACACTATAGGCAAAAGTTATAGCTATTCTACAAGCCCATATCCTGGCTACTTTCCTTGGACCTTCTTTCACAGAGAAATTAACACAAGTTTCTAATTTCAACCCTCTTCCAACATACTTGGTCATCACAAAACCAAAAGGAAATTTTTATAAAGAGCAGGCCGTATAAAAGTTAAAAAAAGGAAGTTCAAATGGAGAAAAGCGGTAGACGAAAACATATCCAACAAGTAGTGAAAGTTAAAATACGATCCGTAAAGTCCAATAGAATTCGTTGAGAGCTTAAAAAGTGCATTGCATGTTGAGACGTTAGTACCACATAGAAGACAAATTTAATCTGACGTTTAAGCATGTTAGCTACATAGAGGCATCAACGGGTTCCGACGTGACAGGACGTCGGTAGCAGAGATGAGGTTATTAAGGTATTATTACCTCCGTAGATAATACTTACAACATGGTCAACACAAGAAAGCCTCCGGGGCGAGAATTTTGTGAGTTTTCGTGGTACCCTAAAGGGTGTAGCACCCTAAGGGTGTAGTACCCTAAAAACAAAAAAGCTCTGGTTTGATCTACGTATACGTGGGTGACGAAATTTACTGTTTAATAAATTCCCCCACGAAAACTTACAAAAATCTCGCCCCGGTGACTTTGTATGTTGACCATTATTTGGCAATTGTGTGAAGGGTAATAATATCTTACAATACATTATAAGATATGCACAAATTTCATGAACTAAAACACAAGAAACAATATTACACTATAGCTTCACATATTATTATTATTATTATGGAGAAACTAGTTCAGAAGGACGAGTCTATAAACTGTTCAGTTCTTAAACAGTTTACAAACAGAGCGACTTCACTCGTCACTGGAAAAAGAGCAGTAAACTTCAACCCACGTGCCAGCACTTCCGTAGCAGCGAAAGAAGGGATTATTTAATCCGATAAAGGTTTTGACACAACACAATTTTTACATGGTGTGCATTAGGGTCTGTGTTTTAGGTTGAGAAAAGGTATGTGCCACGCACACGGGCTGGAATGTCAAACCAATGATCTTTGTGTTACGTGTATCTGTCGTGTGCATCGAGGATGGGGGAGAAAAGATGGGAAGGGTAGCTGGCAAAGGCAGCATTGTAATCCTAGATAGTGCTATCATGTTGATCGTTCGACCAATTTTACCTTGACAAACAAGGGGGTGAGGAGGAATTATTAATCGTTCTTTGGAATGCTTACATTTTTGATTTCCTTTGGTTTCTTTATAATCCTCTTGGTAGGAAAGGCTCGAAAAAGTGTCCAGTCCCCTCCACGTTGAACGTCGTTCGATCTTTGTATTGCACAAGAATAAAAGGAAAGTTATTTTTCCAATCATCACACACCGCATTGTCTATATCTGCAGCTTCCTTACAGTTGGACTTTAAAGCAAAGTTGTTCTGAATGCAGAATTTTTCAAGTCGTCCATTATCAGAACAAGTAAGAATTTCGAATTCCAATGGCTTCGGTTATTCGAATTTATTTTTCTTTCATGTTTTTTCATGTTCCATATTTTTCATATTCCATTTTCATGTTCCTTTCATGTTTTTTCATGTTTCATATTTTACATATTCCATTTTCATGTTCATTTCATGTGGCACTAAGCAGAATTTTCTTCGTTCTTGCAGATCTAAACCATTCTTTCAAAACTTCGATGATATCACAGAATTTTTCTTCGCGTTTGCGTTTCATTCCCCGCGGTTTATAGTCGTCCCATTCGTTCAAAAATGTTTCTTTGCTTTTGAAGGTGGTGTTTATCTACGTTTTTCCACATTTAAACGTTTTGTCATATTTTTTTTCACTTTCCTCCTTAGTTTTCTTTTATAACCTTAATTCGCTGCTCTAAGATTGAAATCACTCCCTTAGCTGCCATTTTGAAAACATGAATAATTCTTATCGGTCTTCAGATTGACTACATTTTTTAAATGACACGGCAAGCTAGTAACTATTTTTCTTCTTGTCAAGATGAGAATTGTTTGTTTGGATTTTTTATGGCGCAAGAGCATCTGGGCTATACTGCGCCAATGAAACGATGATGATGAGATGAGAATATACACAGGAAATGAAATCTCTCTCTTTTATCAGTACTCAAGGATGTGGTCGTTATTAGAGGGAGAATGCTTTTCGATGGTCTCGGAATGGAGATAAATTTAGCATTGGATTTATGGGGAAGTAAATCCGTTTCCAGAAAAAGTGGTTATTAAGGCAGGTGATCGCTGAATAGAGGTAGTTTTAAAGAAAGGTTTCACTTTAAGCGCATTATTTTGGCTCTGAATTTTTTATCGTTTTATGTTGAATAACTTTTGAGATTGAATACAAAATACTAGTAAATACATTTATATATACAAAAAGCTAAACACTGATAAAATAGCAATTGAAAAAGAACACCTCAGCTTTCGGACGCTTCAGAGCCAGTCTTTCATCAGAATTACTATCTTCACTAATTGACTGCTGCTGCTGCTGACGCGTCCGAAAGCTTGGGTGATCTTTTTCATTTCTTATTTTACTAGTGTTTTATCTTTTGAATATCTTTATTCAAATGTTTTGAAAGGTTTTTCAAACAATTAAGAAGATGGTAATAAAATAATTAGATAAAAATTTACAGATAATCATAGTTGTAGTTAAGATGGACTGTTAACAATTGTTTCGGTGGGCAAATGGTCCGCCTTCATCAGAACAAAATACGGTATTTCTTTAAAGATAAATAATAAAGTCTCTTCTGATACAGAAAACTCCGCTTGATAAAGAGAACAGCAGTTCTCGAAACATTGAGAAATCTTTTCTTTCGCATTGGACTATTGAAAAATTTTTTTATTAGTTACTGTAAGTCCTGGTCAGTCGTTGCGTTCTTTTGTTACAAATATATTGTTTCAAAACACATTTTAGTTTATTACAACTTTTCACAAAAGTGCTAGTATACTCGTCAAAAATTACTAATAAATTTTTGTACAATTTTGCATTTTTTTTACTATTACACATTAAATTTATTATTGAAGTATTATTAAAAATTATAATTAAGACGTATTTTTAAATTCATTATTTTAAACTAGGTCCACTGGCCACCTGTGATGTCCCAAAGCCTTTCTCTCTCTCTTAACTTATGGATAATGAGCCTTGCCTCTCTCTTTAACTTCTCGTTTTCTTAAGATTTTCTTTTCCTTTGCTTTTAACTTTTTCTCGCTTTTTTGAGCTTTCACTGTTTTTAATTCATGATAAAAATTTCATAAAAAGTAAGTGTAGCGAAGAGAAAACTTTATTTATAAAACTGTTCTTTCCAGTTATCATATTTAATCTGGCTTTTACTTCGAAGTTCCTATCCGTCTTCGATATCACATAACGATTTCCCTGGATCAGCTAAATTGAATGTTGTAAGCCGTGTGTATCAAGCCGAATAATTTCTAGAAATATTCTTTTTTTGCAAAAGTTTAACGAAATTTTGCTAAGTGCGCTATCTTTCATTTATTATTCATTCAGTTAATGCAATGACAAGTTGAATAAATCACGTCTTTATCACGAAAAAGTTCAACGACCACCAGAGGGGGGGCATTACTTTGCTTTTGCTTTTATTGAATCATGGAGGTTGTAAACCGCACGAATCTAGATCAATAATTTCTAGAAATAGGCCATTTTTCCTAAAGAAATTTAATCAAATGCTGCCAGAGGTGCTACCACCCTTTTTATATCCCGGCTGCACACACGCACGGACACACGACAAAACAAAACATCGGCCATAGTACTGACGGTTTACGACGACACCTAGTTGCTGACGTCACTGACCGAACATTTCTCTTAAAAGATTGAATTGTGCGTATTCATTGAGACAGGATTCCAAATTCATTGATATGTGACGTTCTCGGTCTTACCCGCGAGCAGGTTTCTTCTTTTCTGGCCAAGCTAAAATAGCTCATACTCACGTCCATATTCTATCCCTGTTCTCTGTTGTATTTTGTGTGTTCGTTCTTTGTTCTCATATGAGTCTATGCATGCTAATCTTCGTAAGGATGTGCCGCCATGCATACAAATGTATAACAAATTGTACTGCATTTATCCTAGTAATTTCTAAACGAATAAGTATCGTAATGTGTCTTTGGCCTTAGATTAGAAATGTTATAATTTTGAATTATTTCTTTATTTGGTTCTTTGGACCTGTGTATTATATACATGTATATTGTTTGTAATTAATAATTATTTTGCCATTAGTAAGGACTTTGTCTCTATAAGTAACTTTTATTCATTCTCTCTCTCTCTCTTCTATTTTAAATTTATCATTTTTAATTTTGGTCATTAATAGTGGTGGCGCTGAATAAAGTATTCATGACGACGGACCAGAATATAATAAAATTATATATGTTTATTTCTAATTTTCTCCGCTTTACTGGGAGAATGGTGTTGGCTGATGAAATCATCGCTTTAAAGAATTGCAATGCGGTCGACGCAGTCGGCGCCTGAATTACAACTGGTTTATACAACAATTTTCCGCATGGTGGCAGTACAAAGCATGAGAATGGTAGAACTGTTTTATAAGACTTAACAAATAGTTTTATGTAAATCGTATTTTATTGTAATTGTCATGTGTTCTTTGTGTACATATCCTTAGTTATGTAACCCCCTTGCGTATAAGCTAGTTATAGTAACTTGTACAACTCTTGATAAATTCACCAAATTAACAATTACACTCCTTCTATCGCTGGCCAGATAAACCTTTATGCCGGTTCTGGCAATGTGATCCTTTTTTGAAGTGTTTAAAAATGATAAATAAGAGGTGAAGTAACATAGACGTGATACTCGATGCCATGTTGTAACTGACAGAAATGAGTCGTGACTCATTAACTCGAAAGATTCGATCATCATGATCGATTCGTTCATGAGAGATACATATCTATTCTGTGTGGTTAGCTACACTTAGAGAAAGATAGAGTGTAGCAGTTTGTGACGGTTGCAGCAAATGAATCTTTTATAGCGTTTCATTAATTGGACGTAATTAACATTGCTGAAAATCAACAAATTTCTCAAGGAGTATTATTTCTAAAACGAACTCAGTTTTGAATTGCAAACTAACTGTTTTCCAATTGCACTTCCACAATATTACCCACATATTTTCCTTCCGTTTTAACATTACATCATTTCAGCATAGGGCACATATAAGGACTCTTAAGCTACATACTAATATCTAATAATAATAACTAATAATAATAATAGTAACTAATAATAATAATAACTAATAATACACATAACTGTTCTTCTTCCCCTGTAGCCCACATCAATAATCTTTGATGTTGAATTCTGTATAACAACTGCAAACCAACAAAGATGCTTCAAAACGTTCTTCATTTCTTATTTCTTCCGATATCATATATTCTGTCAAAACTTATGATATTTTAGCGCTTTTTAGAAATAAGACTTTCGCTTATTTCGGGTTATTTTTCAATGAACGTAAATTTTTTATACCACGACAAGTTTCCAACGATATTCTTACAAAATAACATATTTTTGTTAAGCGCTAAATATGTACTTTCTAAGGAATTTATTTTTGTTTCATATGCAGTTACTCATCTCCATTTTGCTTAGGTATTGC
>QLNU02015359.1:43566343-43585562 GCA_006491805.2 Dysdera silvatica | reverse complement strand
ACAAGCTGGATTTCGAAGTGGATTCAGTACAGTGGACCATATTCAAGTATTAAGAGAATTAATTGAAAGAACACATGAATATGAACTTCCATTGTGTGTTGCATTTATTGACTATGAGAAGGCCTTTGACTCTATTAAAACATCAGCAGTCATCAACTCTTTAAGATCAACAGACATTGAGGATGTGTACATTGACATGGTGAAACGTGTGTATAAAAATGCAAGTGCAAAATTTCGGTTACATAAAGATACCAAAACTATCAAAATTGGTAAAGGTGTGAGGCAGGGAGATACCATTTCTCCAAAACTTTTTACTTCAGCTTTACAGATGATTTTTCAGCTGATAAATTGGAATAACAAGGGAATAAAAATAAATGGTGAATATTTAAATCATTTGCGGTTTGCTGATGACATTGTTATTTTTTCAACGAACCCATCAGAACTCCAAGACATGGTACAGGAGCTCTCAACTAGAAGTAAAGAAGTTGGACTCAAGATGAACCTACAAAAAACTAAGATCATGTTCAATAATTTTGTAGAGGAAACAAAAATACAAGTTGACAACATTGAGCTAGAAATTGCTGATTCATATATTTACCTTGGCCAGCTGATTTCAATGGATGGCAACATTATGAAAGAACTCAACAGACGTATTAAACTTGGCTGGAGTGCATTTGGAAGAAACAGTTTTATCCTGAAGGGGAAATTGCCTTTGTGTCTAAAAAGAAAGGTCTTCAACCAGTGTGTATTGCCAGTCCTCTCTTATGGATCAGAGACATGGAGTCTAACAGTTGGAGCAATACGAAAGTTACAGACAACGCAAAGGAGCATGGAGAGGTGCATGCTTGGAATAACTAGGAGAGATCGAAAAAGAAACACTTGGGTGAGAGAGCAAACTAGAGTAGAGGACATCATTGTTAAAGTAAAAGGGCTGAAATGGCGATGGGCTGGGCATATTGCAAGAAGAACTGATCAACGATGGACAACAGAAATTCTGAACTGGATTCCAAGAGACCACCGAAGACCTAGAAAACGTCCTCAAACTAGATGGGTGGATGAAATAAGAAAACAGGTTGGGGTGACGTGGAAGCGAATTGCTCAGGATAGACTTGTGTGGAAAGCATTTGGAGAGACCTTCATCCAGCAGTGGATAGATAATGGTTGAATATGATGATGATGATGATGATATATATATTGCATAAATGATTAGTATTAAACAGCATCATTTATCTTTCATGCAGGCAAACAATTTTTGCGATACAGATCGCATATAATTTTCTTCATCGCTTATCGTTGATAATATCGATTACATGCGAAAACGATATTTGTGCATGTCAAGAAAAATAATTGCTTCGTGACTACAGTCGTGTTGTCGAGGTTGATGATTAATAAAATCATATTATTGATATACTAGGCATAAACGGTTTTGACAGTTCCGCGCTTTTTGTGAAAAATTATCACGTGATAACAGCTTTTGTATTTCTGTTTTTCCATAAAGTTAATATGTTGTTTTGCACGCAGAGATGATTTGGAAAGTTTGTCCGATCGTGCGGAACAGTATTTCCGGAAAAGGTATGGCTAAGTCTTGGTGATGTAGCACCGATTCTACCCTCCATTCGATGAAGTATGGGAGGTGATATGGTATATGGCGGAATTCCATGAATCGAGAATATGCAGGGCGAAACCTGACGAAATTTGATGAAGAAGGGCAGAAAGCGGTGAACGATGAGGATTCAAATAAACGGCAAAGTCGAAGAGTCACCAGGCCGAATATGCAAGACACCAAGGCACACACACCAGCAAGAACGAGCAAGAACGACGTGGATAGGGCGGCGAGGGGACAGAAAGGCACCGCTTGACAGGCGAAGGACATCAGAGCCGAAATAGCAGAGGAAACAAAAACGGCAAGGACGAACGCGAGACGGAAGAGATGATCAGAAGCAGCCACGGATCCCGACGAGAAAATACGGCCGAGTACTCTGATGTATTCTTTGGAAGTAGACACACGGCTAATGCAAGAGAAAGCGTTGGGGGAGAAAATGGCGAAGAGGGGGGTCAGAAAAAGACAATTAACCCGATTAAATCTGGTCCATCGATGCGAGCTAAAACCAAGGGCAGTAACAAGAGCAATAACCTTGGAGTCGAGACAAAGAAGGGGGCAAGAAATAAAAGTGAAAAATAAAATGAAGGAACAGGAAGAGCAATGTGACGAGTGTCTGCTCTCTCCGAGAACCAGAGCTGGAATAGGAATTCTGTTGAAATCTCTTGAAAATGTTTTTGACAATGTAATGATTGGGTTATTGATTTAGAAAAAAGTACATTTATGTTACTGTTTATATTAAGAAAATGCCCATAAAGTTAATAACATGAAACAAATCTTTAATTAATATGTTTTTATTGTTTGTTTTCAATGAACTTTTAACATTTTAATTCGGTATGTTTGTTTGTTTGTTTTTTTGTTTTACGGCTCAAAGACTACAGTGGTCATGCCTCGCACCAGGGCCTACTGTTTTCCGAGGAATCTGAACCTCTTAAGGCCTAGGGAACCAAACCCCCGGACAATTCGGTATGATTTCAGCATTTTGATCTTGCATCTATCGAGTACAATTCTTAAAAATACAAAAAAAAACAAAAAAAAAAAACCGGCTGATCGTCTAATCTTCAAAATACTTTAAAACAATATCATAGGTATGAGAGCATCAAAAAATGATTAGATCATTGGGATAATTGGACTTCAAATTATCTAATTCATTAGGTCATTGAGATAATTGGTGTTGAAATTATCCAATTCATTAGATCATGGAGATAATTGGACTTGAATTTCTGTAAATGATTAGATCACTGAGAAAATTGGACAAAAAATTTTCGGAATAGTTAGATACACGATTGTCGAGATGGTTAGATGCAAGTTCAGAAGTGGTATTTTTCTCTTTCATAAAAAATACCCTACTTATTAGACTATCCTTATATTTCATATTATTATTTTCATATTATTATTATTATTTTTATTATTATAATAAGTAAATGTCTAACGTTGACATTCTACTCCAGGTTCACTGAACCCAAACACCAAAGTAAACAACTCAAAGAAACAAGTATAATAAAAATTTTTTTTTAAAGTCAATTCCTTCAATGCGCTGCTCAAATAAAAGGGAAGAAAGGGAAAAATTGCGAAAAGCAATTTTGGCGACATTTGGCTGTAATTGGCGGCAAGCATTAATCGCCAAATACACCAAAGGAAAGCAAAAAAAAAATCATTTAAATTTAATTAATGAATTAATATTTGAAAAAACTGTATTAACATCAAGTGTCATCCACTACAAGTTTAAAAAAATTTATTTGAACTTGATTGGATGGATAGAAAGTATTTTATTAACGATTGAAAATTTGAACAAGATATATAAATATATATATAGGGAGAGTGTGAGCTAATAGAAGGAATTGAAAAAAAAGAACCTGTAACAGTATAAACCTGAATGAGAATAAGGTATATTGAGCAGGCTCATGAACTTTTGGGCGGACTGACTATGCCCTGCCCAACTAGAGTTTTAATCTCCTTTTTCATGAAAACCAATTCTTCTGTATTTATTCACGGGACTCGAGAAAAGATTACAGGCCCTTTAGTTAAATGCGATGGACAATTTGATAAGCTTTATTGGTACCAAGGAATGAAGGATTGGTAATATTTGGGAAATTCGCCAATTACTCATGGTGTGTTGAATTACCAGAAACTGTGGTCAGCTAAAATGAGGGTGTTTGGATCGTTTTGCTTTTGGCTTTAAGTTGCGCCTGCCTATCAACGAGGGAACTATTCTTAACTCCCACCAGTAGTTTGAAACTTTTCAAAAAATCCGCATGCGGAAGGTAACTTGATGCACGTTTATGAAAATGAATGACTATTTTAAATCCCTACGTGAAACAAGTTCAATGTTTACCACAACTTTTTCCCATGTTTCTATTTTGGTACTATGAGCAGAATAAAGGCAAAATTTTTAGCTAACGTTAGTGCATAGGCGTATGCAGAAAGTTCGCAAGGGAGGGGTTACAGGCTCAATGAGCGGGGGGAGGTGATTACAGAGCTACGACTCCACATATTCATATATATTTAGACAAAATTTCATCGCAATGTAGGGTTTACAACCCCCTATCAACATCCCCTGTGTATGCCAGTGCTTTAGCGCCTAATACTGCATGTTAAGGATTAATTTAAATTAAAGCGTCACTGTCTATAAGGATCTGGAACCTGTCCTTGTATTTCTTATGAAAAAGGCGGCTTATTCTCTTGGTTATGCAGACATAAGTATTAAAGTAATGTAGTGATTCCATCCAATTAAAAACAATAGTTATTAATACTTTATTTGTTTAGGTTAATTTTATAATACGCCAAAAGATGAAATAGTTAAAAAAATTTCGTATATCTGTTTGGCGGAGCTTTTAATGAGCCGTGTGCATATTTTGAGGGTAAGTTGAAGATTAATTTGGTTTCAGAGTTCGAAACACAGTTACAAATACCGTTGCCAAGTACAAAAAGTGAAATTATAATTATAATCGCCATACACCGAAAGCGTAATTATGTACATTTGGAAAACATCACATATAAAGGACACAATTTGGCATATTGCCAAGTTTAGAAACTGTACTTATTAAGTTTCCATTTCTTACTATTCTAAGTGGCAACCGTCAATGAAATTTGCAAAGTGAATACACGGCCTTTCTATTGTGGTTACCCCCAATTATATCTAATATACCCGAATTAGGCGAGCAGTTCTGTTTTTTGCTCGTTGATATGAGGGGATGCATTTATGTGCCTTTGCACCAAAAGTACTAACACTTCTAGAGACATGCACTGACTTATTTAGAATGGTAGGATGCAACGTAATTCACTGAACTGTTCTTTGAAGCTGAACGGTTCTATCTGCCAGCATCTCTTTTGCTACAAACTCACAAGAAACATTCTACCTGAGTATCTAACTTCCTGACTTGCTTTTGCAGGACCTCCGGTATCGCATAACTGCTGACTTCAGATACCACTGAGGACAAACTTGAGCCTTCATTAATTTTGTTCGCAGTTTTAGTCAATTCATTGAGGTCCTGGCTGAGATAGATAATATCTATTATGTATGTTTGTTTGTTTGTTTTTTGGTTTTACGGCTCAAAGACTACAGTGGTCATGCTGCGCCGGGACCTACAGTTTTCCGAGGAATCCGAACCTCTTAAGGCCTGGGGAACCAAACCCCGGACTACAGTGAGCAGTGCGATCTTTTATGAGATCTCTGAGTAAGCGTTCTTTTTGCACTGCTGGGAGTCGAACCCGGATTAGCCGCGCAATAGGAGAACGCGTTACCACACTGCGCCACCGCAGGGCCTATTGTGTATGAATTAGCATCCTGCGCAATCAAAGGTTACGCAGAACGGAATCAGACAGTCAGTTAGCTGACAACTCCCTCTTCTCTTATATATATGCAGTAACACCTCTCTTAACTCCAACCTCAATTCATAGACTACCTATCTCCCTTAACGACCGCTTTTTCTGGAAAAGGATTCCCCCCCCACTACCATAGACACAATGCAAAATTTATCTCCATTCAGCGACCACCTCTCTGAGCGAACGCATCTTCACGGAATCGATGGTGTTTGCCTTAAGGAGGTTTGGTTGTACACACACACACACACACACATACGCATATGTGTGTGTGTGTGTATACATGCCTCAAATAAGTAACGTAAGCTCCAAGACTAAGAGTGTAATTTGTGTTTATTTGCTACTAATGGCTCAAGGACAAAAAGTATAATGCTGCATCAGGATTTATAGTTTTATTTTCCTAGGAATACGGACCTACACGGCCTAGGGTAGGGATCGGCAATCTTTTAAAGGTGGTGTGCCAAAGTTATACTGCAATCTTTTGCCGCATTTCAGCCTGTACTCTCAAATTGCGAAAGTTTAGTTTATTATCAAACTATTAATGAAAATTAATAGATTAGTTAACCAAGAGAATGGAAATTAATAATCAGTAATTTGAGAACATCCAAATCCAATTTAGAAAATAAAAGCTCTTAAGGAGGGTATCCTTCATTGTGAGTTTTATTCTAAAATTACTCCGCGCGTGGCATCGAAAAGTAGTCCGTGTGCCACGTAAGGCAAGCGTGCCATAGGTTGCCAATTCCTGGCCTACAGAATCGAAACGTGGACTAGGGGTTAGTAGGAAAGGGGCAAGTATTCGCGATCTTTGGGATGCAAGCCCGGATTTTTTGGTTGGTAGGCAACGCCAATCTGGAACAACGCTACCTTCGCTTCACAGCCAAAGAACCAACCTTCGATGATGCATTTAAATGCTGAAAAAACATCCTTTTAAATCCGAAGTGGCTAATCTGAGTAGAACGCCACTTACTTATTGTGGCACTCATAGGTGTGTTGTGTGGCATTCGGAAGCCTAATATTTTTTTAGTAAGCACATTTATTATGTGATTAACATTTAGTGGATTAGTCAATAAACTGAATGGTTGAATTAGGAATTAATTAAACAATCAACAAATAAATTTATTGATTAATCGATTAACTAACATATTAAATCGCTAATTAAATAATAAATTGATCGTGATTCAGATTCCACATTAAACTATGGGTGCCTCTCCTGGATAATGGATATTAGGAAAGAGAAACGTTTCTGCGCATGCACGAGCATGTGCTTATATGTGCATACATGTGCATGATCTCATTCAGAGGACAAGAAATTGTAAATGATTTTATGAATTGATGTGCACTCGTATTAACGCATATTCCGTTTCTGTAACATTTTAAAATTTTAATT
This sequence comes from Dysdera silvatica, assembly GCA_006491805.2. Taxonomy (NCBI): domain Eukaryota; kingdom Metazoa; phylum Arthropoda; class Arachnida; order Araneae; family Dysderidae; genus Dysdera; species Dysdera silvatica. The sequence goes on along the minus strand of QLNU02015359.1, from coordinate 43,578,753 downwards.
GAATTCAGCCGAAAACTAATACAGTATTAACAGCTACTTAGAAATACTATTCGAGCAAAGAAAAGAAAATCCGATCGGAAGTTAAATGAACTCCAGTATGCATAGTGCTGTGGGTAGGTTGGTTGGTTTATACGTAATAATTCTGACACCCACTATTTTTTAGCTCGAACTAGAGCGTTTTTGTTATAGGAGAAAAGAGGCATCGTCCTCAACTCAGGTTCAAACTGGAGGGGTCACTCAGTTAAGCCCGCAGCGCCTTACACGCTATGCCATCGAGGACAAGAACGAAGCTCCTTTCCATTGTATATATAAGGCCGCGTCCACACATGCAACAGAACATTGTATCGTAACACCGTCGCGCACCAAGTCTGGACCGCACTCCCTAACAGAACACCGTAACATTTCCGCGTCCCGTCAGTTGTCGGTTTTCCCCAGTCGCATCAAAGGAGTGTTACGGGGCCTGGTTGTACCCCGTGTTCGTGTGCTTAGACCGGTTTACGAACAGCAGCGTTTTGTCAGTGGATTTCGGTATGAACCGATGGGACAGAGTGATGTTACGCACTGATGATACGCGGCGATGTTCGCCCCGTAACATCATCACGTAACACGGGATGTTAAGCAACGATGTTTTTTTTACGATGGCCTGTTGCATCTCTGTAAGCACCTTAAAGTTGTAAGATATTATTATTCTTCCCAATTGCCAAATAATGGTCAACGCACAAAGCCTTTCTTTTATCTTTTTTTAACCGCAAATGTAAGATAAGTTTGAAATTCTATAAATCTTTTATTGAATCACATCATAGCCTAAGATAATTTTTTCCAATGAAAGCATTTTATTGTGCATATACAGTGCAACAACTGCCATCAGAACAAACATGTTATACAGTGAATTTCTCTATTATCTCGTAATCCCGAAACCCTCACCCGAAACAAAATAATTTAGGTTTCGAATTCTTCGTAAAATTTCAGATTCCTTTAACACAGATCTCAAATCGGATTCATAGGGTTTGAGAAGTGAAGCCAGCTAGTTCGGAGCGTGTCAAAATACTAGTGTAATAGATCAACCTAACTATGATACTTTTTTTTGGGGGGTGATAATTGATTTAACTTGTCCTAAAGCTAAAGCCGATAATTTTCATTTGTGACGAAGAGGAAAAGTATTTTTCTTCTTTCTTGCACAGCATATATGCGAAAAGGTTTTGCCACACTCGGCATTATTACCAGGGGAGGATTATGACCTCTCGGAGGGCGCGTTATCATGAGGGCGCACCGCCTCGATGGGCCGGCGACCTAGTCCGCCCCTGATTACTACTCTTCCAAGTAAGGGTTGAAATATTTCCAAATAGGATTGGCATTAGAATATTCTCTGACTAAAATAGCTAGAATAATTGATAAATGCAGCCTGTTATACCCATAGGAAGGAGGAAGAATATCACACTCGGATGATTTCATTTGAATACTTGTTTATGGGGTGATTGCAGGTGAAAAGCGAGTCAAAAAATAAATAAATAAATAAATAAATAAATAAACGAATATTTAGTAAATGACATAGAGCAAGCAAATAAACAAGTCGTTTCTATAAAATGACAAATTTTATTTTGAATTCCGCCTACAACAGTTTTTGGCATATAAAGAAAGCACATCTCGTGCCATTGATAATACCCGTGATTAGAGAAAACACTTGAAAAAAATTATTTTACTCAACATCTTGACGACAAAACATGCTTTGTCGTGACAACTAGGTAGAATTCGCTTTAAACAATTTTAATAAACTTGACCTTAGAATTTGAAAAGAAAAGTAAAATTCTGAACTTAGGGTGTTGATTGGAAATCCATTAAAACGTCTTGCATTGTTTTACACAGAAATAATTTCTAAACATAATATAACTCCTTTTACATCTAATGTGTATTGACTACAGTAAGCTGTGGTTTTAAGCTTAACATAATTTAAAAGAAATTTCAACTGAATTTTTGAAATCAAATAAATTAACTTTAATATCCAAATAATACTACTGGAGTTTAAATTTTAAATAAAATAATATCGTTTGCCTTTTTTTTAAATCGATAAAAAGTAACAATATCTTAGGAAAAACAGACCATTTATTGTATTAATGAAGTTGAAGCGTTCTGTAAAACATTTTTCGTCTTTTTAAAAACCAGGACTCTCATACGATTTGTGCATTGTATTTGTACTAGGTTCGTTTTATAGCAAATTTTAACGTTTACGGTTGTCTTTCGGAAGGTATGTTAAGTCAGCGCAGTCCCGAAAACCCAAGTGAATGAAACATTTGACACAAACTAGTTCATTGTAATCTTTTTTCTTCATCTTCCTTCTGTTCAAATCAGTTTGCTATGGACCAACAACACTCAAGGACGTTTTCATGGTCAATTAATGACTTTGAGCAATTTAAACACTGTTTAAACAGTGTATACTATAACACAATATTATAAATTAACTGAATAAACAAGCCCAGTTAACTAATGAGGCAGATTAACAAACAAATGAAGGTAGCAAATTCTGTGCTTCACTGATAAGAACGTGATTTACTGGTAGAAGTACTTCTTTTTAGAAATATAAAACCCTTTTTTCTTGGCTAAAATTAATAATTGGAAATTCGATTTTTAAAGTAAATTCAATCATGCTATATACAGAACTTCAAACCTGCTATATTTAGTTGTATACCAAACGTATGCAATTTGTCGTATACAAACTCTTGATGTTTAGTTTAGATATGTTTGATTTTTTACAACGATTAAGTAAATTTGAAAATATTTTCACTTGATGCTAACATGCTTGGATTCATAAAGATTTTAAGCCTATATCATATTTTTAAATTTGGATGAACATTTTCTTCTATTAGCACTTATTTTTGTCAAAATTTTCAACCTATATTAAATAAACTACTCTGGACGAGGATTTAAGGAAAAACGGGCATTTTTAAATATATTGAAGGCTTTGGATTATACGTAAAATAATAGAAGACATTAATATTATTTATAAATATAAATTACATTTATTAAGTTATGTAAATCACGTTATTGGCAAAATATTTCATAAATTCTTAATATGTGGTATGGAAATTTGTTCTTTTTTCGAATAGAAATTTTCCTAATAATTTCCTTTTAGTTATATTAATTCTTTTAGTAATTAATTTAGTTATATCAACGTTAAAAGAATAAAAACTGTAGCAATGGTTGTAAATGATTATAGTGTTTTGATCGACTAATACCAACCCTACATTTTATAAATGCAGTTTTGCCTTATGTGTTTGGTTGTCAAATCTTCCCACGGCAGCCCATGGTTATTGAAAATGAAGAATATAGAGCACTCGGCTTAGTTTTTCTTTGAATTGTGAAAGTTAAATTTCATCATCGAAAATTCTAAAAATATTCCTGTTATAATTTAAATAATCAAAACCTCTGTCTTTATTATCAATTATTTAGGATTGTAGTGACGCAGTAGTTTCTTTTATATATTTTTCCTGATAAAAGTAATGGCAAAGATGATTTTATTTTGTTAAAAGTTAATACAAGGTGACTTTTTTTTGCCCCTCACAGGAAAATATTGGTGATTGATTTTCATGTTTTACCAAAAAAAAAAAATTCGCTGGCGAATAAATTTGGCAAGTGAAAGATTTACAGATTGACACTCTAGCGTCGCTACAATTAATTGTCAATTGTTATTCAATAGGTGAGTTTGTACATGTGAAAACTAGGAATACATAAAACCAAGTTTCCAAAAATAAAAATTTTTTGAACCAAAAGACATAAAAATAAAATTTTCTAAATATATCGATTGCAAACATATAAACACAAATAGAACATAAAACAAAATCAATATTTCTGAGCGCTTAGAATCAAATGCGGATGGCATGAACTCTAAACTGAATTGATAATTTTACATGAAGAAAGCATTTGTAATTACACACATATTCCGAAAGTGCAGAGATGTCTTTAATTCTTTAATTGAAAAAATGACATGCAACGGTATATTATACAAGATCTTTAATAAATCATTTATAAACCAATTGTAAAATGACAATAACGAAGGCTTTTTATAATTGAAAAATTAATAAAATTTGGCACAGTTATAAAAATTTCTCTAAGACAAATACTTGTACTTTAAAACACTTGACTTTTACAAAAGAGTCCCACCATGTTCATCTATTCGTTTACACATCCATTGAAACTCGAATACTAGCAACGGTACGCATTACACTCGAAATGTATCAATACTTTAATTCTTATTTTTATGGCTTCGATGTTTCGTTGGAAGTATGACGTGCAGCTTTTCTGGGCTGGGAATGTGCTTGGATATGCTAGCAGTAAACGTAAACTAGTAGAAATAAAAACAAATACTGCATTATAATAAACGTATGTTTACCGCATATTTATACAACGATTATCATGATAGTATCTTATCCTGATAACCCTTATCATGATAATATCTTATCCTGATACCTTATTATGATAATATCTTATCCTGATATCTTTCCATGATAATATTTTGTTCTGGTACCTTATCATGATAGTATCTTATCCCGATACCTTATCATAATACTATCCTCTTCCTGATACCTTTTCATGATAGTATTTTATCATGATAATATCTTATCGTGACACCTTATCATGATAGTATCTTATCCTGATATCTTATCATGATAATATCTGATCCGGGTATCATGATATAACTTATCTTGTGTTAACAATTTAATCTAAGTGCAGAGTGGCGGAACAAGGAGGAACTTTTTGAGGATTGCTGTTCGGGAATGCTTTGGTATCATGTGAAACATATACCATGTAAACACACATGGTATGTGTGTTTACATATACTATGCAAACACACATACATAAATAATAAAATTGGAGAAATGTTTGAGTCTGTTTCTGTTACATCATGTTGCATTATTTCCAGTAATAAGTTGTTTACATTTAAGTAACTGAATGCTTTTGTTTCTGGTCTAATAACTGAATTAAATGTTGGCAGTTCTAAGAAAACCATTATTGTCGACAAACAGTTACATTAAAGCAATTTTGTTCCGGTTACAGTTTATTGCGCAGCGACTGGTAAAGGGCGATGAGACCGGCGTTGTCGCTTGGACGCCAAGCCAAGAAGATGCAACGAAGTGGCCTAACGACCCCGAAGTACAAACAGGGTCAAATCCAATTGGATCATCTAAGCGCTTATTCTTAAATACGTTTTAATAAATCACTTTATCGTTTTATACGTTTCATGAATTCAATATGCAATTATGTTTACTTCCACAAGCTTTTAGAAATTGACAAGAATAAATTAAAGCTAATACCGAATGAATACTGTGTACGGAATCTTCATGCGATACAATATGGCACTGCAAATAAGAAATTAGGAAAGCAAAATCTGCATCAAGATGAATGAACTTATTTGAACGTATAGAGGACATTCCAGATTTTTGTAACTTGCGTAAGGATTTAATTTTTATATTAAAACAATTTAATTTTTGGCTTATCACTAAAAACTGCTTGTGGTTTAATTACATTCTATTTGTTGTAAGGAAAATTTAATTGTAATAGTAGTTTTCTATCGTAAAAATATTTAATATTTTTTGTGATATGGTTCAATAGCCTATTGAGGAGATCCCTAGGAAAAAAAGCGCCACAAAGGAATTATTTTGACAATAATATTTAGTGCGGAGGTTGGGGGAGGGGGCTCAAATTTTGGGCTCGTGCCGGGCGCAATACGGCCCAAATCAGTCTCCTCCCCCCCCCAATATTTTCCTGTTTTACTGCAATTTTTATATTTCTAAATGGCAACAGGCGACGGGAGTCGTCTTTCCTAATTGACTATAGAAATATAAAGGAACCAAGGGCGCACTGGGTACTCTGAAAGTGCCCGAGTCCTATCGCCCATGAAGGCGCCGGCCGGGGTGTGGATGGGCGGCGGCACAGTCCGACCCTGAAAGGAACTATAAAGAACTTCACTTAATAATTGGCATTTTTTAAAAAGCAAGGCAAAACAAAACAAAACAAAAAAAACCTTCTTGTTTTACCAATATATGCACAGCTTTATAATATAATGCATTGTTAACCGATTGGTCTTTTCTTTCTTTCTTTGATATTCTGTTTGCAGTTACTGCTCATAGATGGCGCTAACAACATAGAGCTTGTGTTGGTGATCTGTACAATACACAGAATATAAATCAAAGGCAGAGACTTATCGGATGGGCCAATGGTGACCCCAAAATGATAAAGTTTGTTTATTATATATTGAATATTTCTTATTGCAAAATTTGGAATTTAAAAGCTAGTGCAAAAAAAAAGGGCCCAAAATATGACAGAGCTCAAAGCCCCGAATGAGAGAAGACGCCATTGGTCAAACGCAATCATTCAATGAAAATTACAATTCAATGTTAATGTCTAGAGACACTAATTACAATTCAATGTTAGAAATTTAGGATACTTAGAAGCAAGCTGAAGAAATGAGTGGGGTATGCAAGTTTTTTAATTATTGGATAAGATAATTACATGATTAAAATAAAAATTGATGAGTGGAAGCAAATCTTCAGTTATTTAGCTTATATGACCTCCTTCCTTATTTTTGCTTATCCAACTTAATATGTGAAATAAACGATGCTATATGAAATATATGAAAATATATGAAAACTTAATATATGAAATAAATAATTTGAGCAATAATTGAGCTTTAAAGAGCAAAATCGCGCGCATTCTGTCTACCAAGAGAACATCGACATATATTGCTTATTTTGAAATAAAAAAATACAATATCAAAGAACTTTAAAAACATTTTTGTCCGTGAAACTTGCATATAATGAGTGCGGTGTCGTAACGAAGCTAATACGCCGGATATTTCATGATAACTAGCGGATAACTACTTGATACGCTAGATAATACAGTTACAGAAGTTAACTTTCCCACCCATCTCATAATGCTACTTCCATAGGTATTAAGTTATTTGTGCCTGTGGGGGCTCGAGACGCCAAATAATTCCAAATAAATTAAACTTTTACATATATTGTAATGTATTATTTAATACGTTCTTGGATCCTCCCAATAATTTTGAATACTCTACGTTGGTGGTGGTTGCTTCTTAATATTAATGAAGATCAGTCACGTCCTAACAAGGGGCGAGAGGGGAGTTTTTCGCTTTCCAGTCTCGGAAGTGAAGGAGCGAAAGGTATATATCGCCCCCTCCCACTATCCAGGAATACTATTAAAATTTTAATTTCAAAAATAACATTAAGCATTGCCACTAATGTAGCAAAGCTGAAAGAAACTTAGATTTTAATTTCATTTCTTGTCAATAAATGTCAGCACCATATCGTCAATAATACTGCTTTGACAGTGCCCCTGGCGTATCTGTTCTTAAAAAAAGAACGGTGTCTTTCTACCTTTACATTTTCTTTCAGTATTTGTGAAACTATCGATCTTAAAGCCTGGTGCTCTGCGAAATCAGTAGAAGTGTAACTCTTTCAAATGGTTGTTATGTGATGCTTTTTAACTTTTTAATAAACTAATTAAAAATTAATTTATCTCATTAACATTTTATAATAACTGTTGGTGATTCATGGCAACAGATGGTGTCATGAGTTTATGAGCGTAAAAGATCTCTCGCCCCCACTCTCCAAAATGTCAAGTCCCTGATGAAGATATTATACGGTATTGTCAAGCTGATTTTCTGATGTGCTAACTGGCGGTTAGGAAAACGATCACAATTAAGCCAAATTGACAATTTGTCGCTAGAGTTCAACTCAGTTTTACAAATCTCGTACAAGTGCAACCAAAATAAAAAATATTGCAGAGTAAAATAAGGGAATGAACTCTGTTTTGAACCAATTTGACGGTTTTCTACGATGAAGATCATCCTAAGTTACCCTAAAATCAGAATATATAAAATCTTACATGTGTTGATAAGCTCTGTTTCTAGACGATGTGATGACTGACCTTCCTATTAAATATGAAAGGTGAATTCATACAAATGCGCAATCTGTAAAATTGTCAGAAACTAGCACATTTAAATTTAGCCCCTACAGACCAAGTATCCTTTAGATTTGACATACCTGTTTTGCTGCTTCATTTTTTTTAAACTAGATATTTGTTTTTGGTTCTTTAGGTTCAGACATCTAAGCGATGGTTTCTATTCAACGCAATTTGATTGTTAAATAATAGAGTTAAAAAAATCGTGCGTGATTAACTGTTATAAAGAGTATTGGTGCAGTAAAAGTATTGGGTTTCTATTATCCAATATTTGTACTGGTTTTGTGACAAAATGTTAAAATGTTATTGAGCTGTGTTTAATTTTTAAAGTATTTTACACTTAGCACACTTTACAATTTGCGAATAGGAACTACATGCATCCATCCAAGTTTTTAGACATCAAACCTTACTGCAAATAGATTCCCAGGTACAAAATAATGCTAATAAACCTTTATACGTATTAATAAATGTGCAATTTTTTGAATAAATGTAAAAATATATTCCACACATGTGACTCTATGTGCAATATACAATATGTGCAAGTATGTGCTGTAAACAATTAATGGGAAATAAAATTAATGATTTGGTTATATTTCTGTTGCATGTTCCAGAATGTATCACGACCCTAAAGAAGTAATTGATGTATTTATTAATGTCTACCAAATGACGAATAATGTCCATGTTTCTGCCACTAAAGTCAACGTAAGTCTCCAAAACAATCACACGGAACTACATTTAATGGAACTTGCATAAGAATAAGGAAAGAAAATTATTTTTTAATATGATTGCTCGAATTCAGAATTCAGGTTGCGTTGGACTGGATACTTCTATTTGGTTAATTAATAACTCACTTTCCAAGAATCCCAAATAGTTAAAGGTATTTACACATAACGTAATCTAACCCCATAATTACGATAACCTTATTATTATTTATAAGAAAATATAATTAAAGGGAACAATAATTTGTGGAAATAATTGGAATAATAATGAATGGAATAATAATAATTGCATAAGAAAATATAGTCTTTTGCTCGTGGATGTCAAAAAAACAATCAGAAAATCGTGTCACTGGTTAAGATCAGGAAAGTAATTCAAAGACGAGAAAGCGAGTAAAAATAAGGAATAAAAAGACAGTACAGTGACGTGCAAAAAAAACAAAAAAAGAATACATTTGCAAAGAAATAGGAAAAAAATTATAGAGATAGCAGATTAGATAAGTTTCAATAAAATTTCTGTTAAGACAAGTACAGTATTCTAGCACGAATATATTATACTAGTACAATAATAGAATTTCGATTATCCGAATTTCGCTTAACCGAAATGGCCTGCTGCAAATATTATGTTTTTTATTAGATATGCTTTTAATGTTTTCAGCAAAAATGTTTATATTTGCTTTTGAGTTTACTCTGGTCTTGAGAAGGATCGATACAGGATAGATATTAGATATATACAAACATATATATACATGTTACCGGCAAAGTTTGAAATCCGGCATTCTATAAAATACCTAGGCATTTTATAGAATGCCGAAAACCGGCCGGTAATGTATGAAACGATTAATATTTCACACATTCCCTAAGCCTTCTATAGAATACCAAATGACAAACCGGCAAAGTATGAAATACATCTGATGTGGAGAGATTTCCGTTCCTGCTACCTGTTGTGTGTGTTTAAAGAAACCAGTGACGCACGCGCATGCACAAAGTTTCGTCAAAAATACATGATTTCTGTGGCCATGCTAGTAAAGATGATGAATTGGATATTTTATGCACTCTTTATTGAAAATGAATTTGGAAAAAAAGTTTCCTCCTGCTTCTTCGAGAACTACTGTGCGAGTTCCTTCCTATTCTTAACGTCGACACGGGACGAGGTGATTCGAGCAATATTTTGGTAGTTGAAATGAGTGTGGCAGAGGAAGATTTCTACTGACTTGGAACTTCTAAGGCAATTTTAAAACAACTGTATGCGAGTTCACAATTCACTTTATGCCCTAAGAACTTGCTTAGAATTGAAGATATTCCTGACCACGAAATTCCTCTCCGGTCAGTTGTAATTGCTCAGTCCAGTGGAAGCGGCCAAGGATTCGTCAAATGTATGTGTAAAACGAAGTTTTTTAATGGCACTCTTTCATTATTTATTCAAAATAATATTTGTATTTTTGAGGAATGAACGTTTTTTAAATAATAGCCTTATCATGACTTTTTTTTTTTCATACTTTGCCTAAAAACGCAAGCATTCTATAAAATGCCTAGGTATTCTATAGAATGCCGACGTTTCATACATTGCCGGTAACTTATATACATTTACGTATCTATCCATATATGATACATGCAAACATATCATTATTTCCAAACAACTGTTAATACCTCAACTAACACAAACGTATAGTTTAGGACGCTTCTTTTAATTATAAATATGGTAGTTTAGTAATGTGTAATTAAATGTGTTTTTGAATAATGTAATTTCTTTGAACTGAAAATTGAATTTCTGGATTATCCAAAATTCTGATTATCAGATCTCTTTATGTCGCTTAATCGGAGTTGTGCTGTTCTAAATATTACACAAAATCGTATATTTTAATTAAACACTGACAAAATGAAAAAATGACGCACTCACACACATACATACACATACGCGCACATATCTATACAGTAAAACCTCCCTTCACGACCATATTTATTCAACGACCACCTCTCTTAATGATCACCTTTTTTCTGCAAATGGATTTCATTCCCCTATAGACCCGGTGTTAAATGTATCTTCATTCAGGGACCACCTCTCAGAGCGACCGCTTTTTTACGGAACTGACAGTGGTCGCTTTAGGGAGGTTTTACAACATATATATATATTGATTTAATAATTAATGTGTCATGAAAATTGACCCGTCTTTCTAAATGTCTGTAATATCTGTATTTTTTCAGGTCTGCAAAGGCTAAAGAATTATTTTAAATTTAAATTGCGTCTCCACGTACACTAATCTTTTTTTTAGTGATAAGACAAAAAATTTGTGAAAGAGATGCTAACATAATGTGTTACGTTTAGTGACTTAGTTTAATGACTTGGTAGATGGGCGTTATGCTTCGAAGTTATATTCAAATCTGAGTCTTTGGACGAGTATATGAAAGCTTGAGACGTAATCAGAGACACTAGTTATGCAGTAAAACCTCTCTTAACGACCACTCTTTTCTGTAAACGGATTTTGTCCTCCCATAGACCCAATGCTAAATTTACCTCCATTCAGAGATCAGCTCTCTAAGCGACCACTATTTTTACGGAACCGACTGTCGCTGCCTTAGGGAGGTTTTACTATATTTCTAACATTAAAGTTTTACCATCTTCGAAATATATTAGACTATATGTAATTATCTGAGGCTCATTTAACGATTTTCAAATAATTTTCGTAATTTATTTAATACGTAAGCCATTAAAAATTTCTTTTAAAGAATACCTAACCCAAGAGCAAATTTCTAAACAATCATGTCAAACAAAATATACAAATAAAGTAGAATTGAATAATTTTAATAATTTAATATTTGCTTTGGAGTATATTCACTGAATGGCAGTGAAATTTTCTTCATAAGACTAAATCGTTCGCAATTTGAAATTGAAAGTTATGAAGTCATCAAAAATTTATTTACCATACATAATACCATTACCATTACATAATTAATTTTTTAATTATAATTACTTTTCATAGATTTATTATTTTTTAATCTATACAGAGTTTTTCACACAATTATTGATTCTTTAAAAAATATCGACAACTTCATTGAGACAACTTTCTATTTTATGTGCATATATTTTTTTCCATACACACAAAAAACATTTCTGCTTAATACATAAATATAATTTTATAATTTAATAATAATATAAATCTGGTCATATTTTATAAAGGAAGTGTATTACATTTTAATTAGACGTTTTCTATGCTTACAAAATCGCATTCAAGTGGATATAAGTTGAAAGTATCAAGTCTTTATTTTATGACCTATACAGCAAATAAACACAAATAAATGGTCGATGTCTTATTACATATATATAATAAGGTAATACAGTTGAATTAAGTTAGATCAAAGCTGAAGGAACGAGATAAATTTATTTCAAATTAGAAAAGAATTAGAAAAGCTTTAATATGGGTATTTTCAGCGTCACAATACGGTGGGAATGTTCGAATTATCCACAAATTTGGATTAAACATGTTTAAATATATATTCACGAACTTGAATTAAACATAATTAATGATATTATTCACGAATTTGGATTAAACATTGTCAAATTGTCCAAGAATTTGAATTAACCATGTTAAAATTATCCATGAATTTGGATTAAACATGGTCAAATTATCCAAGAATTTGAATTTAACATGTTTAAATATATTATCCACGAATTTGGATAAAAGATGATTAACTATATTATCCAAGAATTTGAATTAAACA
>QLNU02015359.1:43555663-43566243 GCA_006491805.2 Dysdera silvatica | reverse complement strand
AACAAACCCCCGAACTGCGGTCCCCTCGATGTAGGTTCTTACTCGTGGTGAGAGGGACACTCAGAGAGATAGTGCCGTTTACAGCAGATCAGTACCTCCGGGTCTTGAACGCCTACAACCCAAGCCAAGGTTAGACGTTGCCGAGGGCCGAATGGTACTGGGGGGTTATAGAGTCGCGACGGCCTTCTCGGGGGGGGCGGGGGGTACAGGTGAAACTCTGTTGTAATTAGCCTTTCGGCTGTAATGGAGATCACGCAGCCCGTGACCGTATACTTTCCTCCAGTCCTTAAAAATAGCATGAATTTTATCAAAAACAAAATAACAACGAAGGATGGACCTGTTATGAAAAAAATTATAAATGAAGATTCAAGTGAGAGACAGAACAATAAAATCCTTCCGACGTTTATGTATTAAGATTTAGATATATCATAGATCTTTACATCTCTATCGTAAAGAATATAAAAACTCAGATCTGGTGACCAACTAATTGAAGTAAATAGCCCCTAAAAATTTGCTTCCCTACTGAAAGTTCAACAAATGCTCAATATAAAAATCAAAGTATCGCCACATTCCATATTAAATAGCTGCAGAGGTATAATATCTGAAATAGATTTAAATAACGTAGTGAAGAGGAAGAAATAGTTTCAGAACTTGCTGTAACTGCTGTGTTACTGGGTGTAATAGCTACTAAATGAATTACAATTCGAAGAGAAGGTCAAATTATCAAAACCAAACATATTATTTTAACTTTCAATAAACCTCAGTTACCTAAATTCATTGAAGTCCTTTACTTTTCATCAAGGGCACCGTTATAGGGAAACAGGGGACCAGTCCCCCCTCAATGTTGGGATTAGCGTTCCATGTCCCCCCAATTTCAAACAAAAATTTTATAATAGGTAATGCGATTCAAAATTTTAAAATATTTTCTTTTACATTTATTTTTTTAATCTAATATTTTTCGGCGTAGTGTATTTAGTACGAAATAAAAAAATACGCTTTGTCATTTATTTGATGTAATTAGACCTTTCGTTAGATTGTATTATATAGCTCTCTTTTCTGCATTCCAGCGTTTTCATTGACGTGTTATTATTTCAACTTTCAAACGGAATGTTTTTAATAACGTTACAACTAAAACTATAGTTTCTTTATTTTAATTTCTAAAGCTCAAGCAACATTTTGACTTAGTAAGCTCATTATCAACGACATAAATTAAAAGGTCTGTCTCAAGGCCGTAGCCAGGATTTAATTTCGTGGGAGGTCAAAAAATTTTACAGCATGTATTGATACAATCACAGCATGCAAGGCCGTACACAAGTCCCATTAAAAATATAGTTTGGGGGGAAAGGTCGCTATGATCCCCCTTTGGATAAGGGCATGGACTGTCACCACCAGAGGTCTTGAACGTTTTTCAGTCCAAGGGTCAATTTTGCTTATTCTCGCTGGCCTGTGGGCCACACTAATGTACAAACAATATTAAGACTAAACAAAGGCGGAAAAAGGGAGAGCCCCTGCTTCCACCTAGATCAACCCTTATTGCCGTTTTTTCTATAAGACTTTTACACTGCTTTTGTACACCCACCTGAAAGTATTTTCTGAATCCATCTTTGGAACTTATTATATATATATATCACTTGTAAAATACGTATGGAAGCAAAAAACATTTACAATACTTTTAGTTGTTAATATATAAAGCGAAATCAAACCTTTTAGTGTGATTTTTGGCACTGCTTATTATTAACAATCCTGTCAATATCCGGTCTTATTTTTGATGCAACCCTAACAGTGTTTTCAAGGTGAACGTCAGTTATTCTGGTCCCAACTTTTGAGTTTACTAACTTCATTCTTGAAGAAAATAGCTGTTCACAAACGCACTGGCGTGTGTGATGGGGGAGAGCTGATGGGGCTATAACCAGGGCATGGTGTGTGCCGCATTCTCTCAAAAAATTTTGAAAAATACAGAGTACGCGGCGCGTGCTCTCAAGGTCTCAAAAAAGTTTTCGTATTTGCTGGTTTTTGGACAACTTTCAACAAAGTTCGGCTTTTTTCTTTTTTTTTCTAGTCATTTACAAACTTGAATGGAAACAAATGAGGAAAAACATCCTGAACTCCCCCAAGCCTCAAAATAATATCCTGCGTACGACCAGGAGAGGAATGAAAAACTGATGAAAGTGGTAACTGCCACCTTGGGCTTGGACCAACGATAGACGACCAGTCAAATGACAGTCAGCTCGGCGCTGTGAGGTCACCAAGTCCAGAGTTACCCCGCAATTTCAATACTCCTTAATTAAGACAACACTGCATACTCTCAATAAGTTTCTTCAGGACAGTCCTGATTATAACCTCCCATTGCGATGAAATGTTGCATATGTATATAAGAATACATGGAATTGTAGCTCGGTACCAATCACCATTGTAAGCCTGTAATTCATGAATTTTCTGCATACGCTTATGCGAAGATGTAAGTACTCCCAAATAGCGACATCCGTTTTAGAGCATGCAGTCAGATGGTTGGGAAGATGTTCTTATCGACATATTTAGAATAGAATTCAACGAGTCCTAAGTTGAATTCCTTTAAAATCACTGTTGCACTGCAAATAAATAAAACTACTCCTAATATCCATATAAGCCTGAGAACTAAAATGAAACACGATTGCGGAAAATCACGTATTACTTTAGTTCTCTAGCGTTTTAAGATATTTATTACGAAAAATGTGAACGGAATAAAATAGAGTGAAAATCGGTTATAACGACCTTCAAGGGACCGTGCAAATTCGGTCGTTATAAACGATATCTTTTTAAAATCATAGCCTATAATAATGCACTCTGTTGTTTTATAATTTTTTTGACAATAAAAACTATTAAATTTTTGTTTAAAAATTGAAGAAAAAATATACTTAATTATAATGAATTTAATTTCCATTTATATTATGTTATAGCTATACTAAGTACATAGTACTTCCTTAGTTTTTTAAATTGAAAAAATTGTAGAAAATACTACTAAAGTATATAATGTAGAAAACAAATCTAATGAATAATATTTATTATATTATACTAATGACTTCCGAACAGTGCCGGTTTAAGAGTTTTGTGGGCCCCACGCTGAAAAAATAGAATGGACTCCTAAAGAATATGACCCTCGTGATATTCAATTAATAAATCACTTTTTAAGTTCACTATCTTTAATATTCAGATTTAAAAACAATAAAAAAAACCAGACATTTGTAAATAAACAAATTTTGATAACTAACTTTAAATTTTAATGACTAATTAATCCAGGTGGTTCTGCTTTATGACTGTCAAGTCGCGTCGTTATATCCGATACGAATTTCCCTAATTAGAATCTACGTAGACTACAAAATCGCCGTCGTTATATACGATGTCGTTATAACCGACCTACGAGGTGTGATCAAAAAGTAACAGGACTGGTGCTCAACGCTTAAGGAAAATGCACGCAGAGTGACGATGCTCGGCAGATATTGACCTTGAACCCTCCCACACATGCACCAAAAGTCACAAAGTCATAGCTCCCACCACTTCTTTACAGCAGCGTTTTGAACAAATGTCGTACTGTGTTGTGGGGCATTCATTATGGCATCGAATATTGAACAGAGAATCTGCATCAAATTTTGCCAAAAGCTTGACGATGCCTATGCTGAGACCAATGCAAATTTGAAGAAAGTTTATGGGAAAAGAGTATGAGCCGCACAAGAGTTTGTGAGTGGTTTAAATGTTCTCAAGATGGCCGTGAAATTGTCGAAAGTCATGAATGTCTGGGGAGGCCCTCAACCAACAAAACTGATCAAAACATCCAAGATGTGCATTCAGTTGAGCGTAAAAATCATTGAATTGCTATTTTTGAGTTATCTGAAGAGTACGTCATAAGTTACGGTCCAGTTCAATCTATTCTGACTCAAGATTTGAGTATGAGACGTGTGTTTGCCAAGTTTGTGCCAAAACTGCTATCTGCAGGCAAAAAAGAAGACCGGCTTTCAACTAAGCTCTATCTTCTTAAATGGCCAAACATTAAATTCTATAGGTCCAACACCCACCATATTCTCCAGATATCGTCCTTTGCGACTTTTTGCTCTTTCCAAAAATTAAGTCCCACTTGAAAGGAAGATGATATCAGGGTGTCGAGGAAATCTAACAGAATGCTACGAGGGAGCTGCTCACTATCCCGGAAAATGTGTTCCAGTCTTGCTTCCAACTATGGGAAAAACGCGGGATGAAGTGTGGGACTTTAGACGGGGACTACTTCGAAGGAGATTAAATGCCAAATCTGCAAGCACGGTAGCTGTTTTTTTTTATTTTTAGCCCTAGCCTCGATACTTTTTGATAACACCTCGTATTTAGTATGGGGTAGAATAACAAACCAAATTTCTTGTAAAAATTCCGTCGTTATGCGCGGCTGGTCTTTATAAATGATTTTCACTGTACATAGATTTAAGATTCAGAAGAAGCAAAGGGAAGTATTTTTGTGTGAAATAATTTGTACTTTTTCATGATTTGGCAGGACTCAATTGGCCAGCGGGCCGCGGGTTGAAGACACCTGCTCTAAACATCAGCGTAATAAATACGAAATTTAGTAAGGAGCATTGTATGCGAAAATGAAACTGGAAATGTAACTAGAATATTAATTTTATGGTAAAGTGAACGTCATCAAGCAGAAGCACATTTAAATTAAACACTGCTTTGTTGATGTCTGTTATCCCTGTAAAGAGTTGTTAACAACAAGGCCTTAACCAGAAATTTTTTCTGGGGTAGTAAAAAATGTTTACAACCTCGCTAATGAGTAAGTACTGGTAGCAAAAACATTACGGAAGGGGGGACGGGCCTTTGGGACCACCCTCTGGCTACGGCCCTGTTTAACAACAAGCTGCCTTCTACTGAAATACTGTCCCCCTCGGCCAATAGCTTTATACCGTCGGCGCCCACGCGAGGCCTCATAAAAGAGAACCGGCATGTAAAGAGAAGCTTAGAACTACAGGAAATGATCGCTATATTCGACCCATAAAAATCTTGTTCACTATAAACGATAGAATTCTATTGCACTTAATCATTATACCAAATAAAATTAACGTTTTCTTCGCTATATCCAGAAAATCGCTAAATGCGTGCTTGTTACGGGCCATGTTAGAAGGGGGACCCGTCTCCCAATGCTTGTATTAGGATTACATGTCCCCCCCTCCCAATTTCAAACGAACAGTTGATAACAGGTTACGTACGTCGTTCAAAATTTAAAATATGTTCTTTCTCTTTTTTAATCTAAGGAATGCGGTTATATTTTTCGGCGTAGTGTATTTAGTGCGAAATAAAAAAAATGCACTTTGTCATTTATTTGATGTAATTATACCTTTTGTTAAGGGGAGGGTTACAGGCTTACAATGGGGGGGGGAGGTTACAGAGCTACAACTCCATTGTATTTACATGTATACTATATACAATTTCATCGCAATGGGGGTTACAATCATAATCGCGACCACCCCCCCCTTGCGTATGACAACGCCACCCACTTCTTAAATAAAAACGTTCATTATTAACCAGAACGAAAAGTCACTCATATCGACTTTATCAATTCATGGATAAACCCACCGCAAGGAAGAGTATCTTTATACAAGGGAATCATTATCTTTACAAGGGAGGTACTTTATCGTTACAATTTAAGCTTACATAATAGACTTTTTGTATAGAATAAGCATGTACAGTTAGAATGAAATTTTGCACCATATTGATCGTAAGTACTAAAACCACAAAATAGTGCAAAAATTAAAATTAATAAAAATAAAATGCAGTGATAAAATAAATATTTTTATCAAAAGGAAAATAAATATAATCTTAAAGTTCGCAAGATAAGACAAATAAAAACAATTAGCATATGCAGTCATCTCTTACCACTGAATTTAACTATGTATGTATTTATTTTGCATGTAACCTACATAAGACGGAAACCTGCATACTACGGAATTTTTTTCCGGTCCCGTGAGTTTCCACCTTAGACAGGTTTCACTGTGTATTACAATGTAAAATATGTATGGACGCAAAAAAACATTTACAATACTTTTAGTTATTAATATGTAAAGCGAAATCAAACCTTTTAGCGAGATTTTTGCCACTGCTTATTTTCAATAATCCTGTTAATATCAGGTCTTATTTTTAATATTGCTGCTTTATGAGAGTTTCTAAAGTGAACGTCTGCTTTTATGGTCCTAACTTCTGATTTTATCAACTTCATTTTTGAAAACAGTTGTTTACAGATGTATTGGCGTACGTAGGGGGGGGGGTTTGAAGGGGTTGTAATTCCGCTTTAAAAACAATCATATGGCTTTGATAAGAAATTATACAGTCATTCGAGAAGACAACATGGACAATAATAGAGGTTGTGGAGGAGCTGCTGTTGATGTCAATTACCAATTTCCCTTCACACACAGATAACCTCAATACCTCACTACAAGCAATAGCCATTCGCCTCTCAATAGCAGCTGAAATCACAATATGTTCTACATACCTTCCACCAAATCAGAATATCGATTTGAGCTCCCCTCTGATTTGGTTAATCAATTATCAACCCCATTCTTGCTTCTTGGGGATTTTAACTCTCACAGCACTATATGGAGCTTTAAGAACACCAGTCAACGAGGATGCACAATTGAAGCTTTTGTTTACAACTAGTCATTCACAATGATGGATACTGGAACACCCACACATATTCACCCTGCAAACCAAAGTTTCTCAGAAACAGACCTTTCAGTTTGTTTACCATCTCTTCTCCCGATCTAGGCATGGGAAGCCAAACAAGACCCGTTTGGAAGCGATCATTTCCCCATTGTCCTGAAATTCCCTAGTTGCGGTGTTTTTACACCATCACAGAACCCAAAACGGATAATTGAAAAAGCTAACTAGGAACTTTTTTATTTCAATTCCAAAAACCTTGAAACATTTCCCAAAAACACCAAAATCTTGGTGGAATCACGACTATAAAATTGCTTCCGAAGATTAAAAAAGGCATGAGGTATATTTCGCCGATACCCCATGCAAACAAATTTAATTGAATTCAAAAGAGCCAGAGCCAAGGTGAGATCCATCCGACAAAAATCAAAAAAAAGATTTTTGGGAAAGGTATATTTCTAATGTAGCATTTACAACAAATTCAAATGTGATTTGGGATAAAAATTAAAAAATAAATGGCAATTCTATTTCACATCTACTTTCGATCTTAGAGAGCAATGGATTAAAAATAAGTGATGTCCAGGGAATAGTTTATTATTCCATCGGCCACAGCTTTTCCAAACGTCTCAAACAGTCCCAACTGCATTCTCTTATTCCAATCCATAAAAAACATCAAGAAAAACGACTTCTCAATTTTCGTGAAAATACAACATCACCCTATAACATTCCATTTACATTCTTTGAATTAAAATACGCATTACATCAGTTCAAAAATACCGCCACTGGACCTGATCGAATCCATTATGCAATGATCAGGAACATGGTTATCAAATCCGTTGAAAATATTTTAGTTTTATTTCATAGGATTTGGACAGAACAGTTATTTCAAGAGGCATGGCGAAAAGTCATTATCATATCCTTTCCCAAATCAGGCAAAGATCCAAAGAATCGTTCAAATTACCGACCTATTGCCTTGACAAGTTATTTCTGTATATTAATAGAAAGGATAGTCTGCAATAGGTCGATGTATTATCTAGAAAATGAAACCATTTACCACCCTGCCAGAGTGGCTTATGTCGAATGAGAGATTAACACTAGATAACCTTTTAATATTAGAAACCTCCATAAGAGAGGCCTTTGTAAAAAGGCAACATCTTGTATCTATATTTTGCGGTACAAAAGAAGCATATGATTGAATTTGGAAATATGGCATCCTCAGAGATCTCCATCAATGTGGCAATATGCTAAATTTTATAAAATTTTTTGGAATACAGAATTTTCCAAGTGTGTATTGGAGCCACTCTTTCTCACAATGTCCTGCAAGAACAAAATGTTCCCCAGGGCTATGTTTTAAGTCCTGTTCTCTTTATATTGAGGCTCAGTGGTGTGGTTAAAGACCCACCCACCCCCACTGGAAAGTCTTCATAATATGTTGATGACCTGCAAATTTCTTGCAGAGCAGGCAACATCCACCTGGTTGAGAGACAACTTCAGTTGGGTTTAAATAAAATAATAGAATGGACACATAACAATGCATTTAATTTCTCAGCACAAAAAGCTGTTTGTGTACACTTTTGTTGCAAACGTAGTTTGCATTTAGATACGGAGCTCCGACTGGGAAATGACATAATCAGAGTGATTCAGGAGACCAAATTCCTTGGAGGTTATCTCCGACCACTTCCTAACTTTCTGATCCCATATCAGACATCTGCGGGACAAGTGTTTTAAATCCCTTAATATCCCCAAGGTTCTGTTTCACTCGTCCTGAGAGCCGATCGATGCGCATTGCTGAGATCATTAAAGACATTAGTCCGTTCTAAATTAGACTAAGGTTGTCCTATCTATGCCTCAGCATGCCAGTTGTTACTTAAACAACGAACCTGTACATCATGAGGGTCTATGACTGTGTACTGGGGTCTTTCGGACTTTCCCAATCACTAGCCTCATATACTTAAGCCCCAGAACCTCCATTACTTTTACATCGCCAATGTTTGTCTTTCAAATATTATTTTAAAATTCTATCACCCAAAGACCATTCTACATCGCAATCACTTCATCAACCTCGCTTCATTTCACTTTTGAATGCTCGTCCATCATGTATTCCAACCTTTGGTATGAGGGTGGAAGATAATGCTAGTGAATGGGGTATTTCAAAAGCCATGGTAGCTGAATCGATGCCAAACGTCATTTCTTTCTGGTTTGATATTGGCACAGACATCTGTTTGGACCTATTTATCTATTAAAAAGACAGTATGTTAGACATTGCCTTTCATCATGGATTCGCTGATCTGTCTAATAGGTATGAAGGTTACTCTTTCATTTTCACAGATAGATCAAAAGAGGATGACTATGTCGATTCGGCATTTGTCTGTGGAGATGTCATACAGAATCAACAACTGCCAAAATCCTGCTCAATTTTCACAGCAGAAATCCTTTGGGAATGGCAGAAAGCCATTGGGTTGGCTCTACAGTATAGTACAGTATCTTGGACAATTCCTTATCTCCAACTGTCATCTGTACAGATTCACTCAGCGTTCTGCAAAGCCTGACTTCATTCAACGTCTCGCATCACACTGGAATCCACAGAGTTCATAAACAGATTGTGGATACAAACAACTCACAGTATTGTGTGAATTTCTGTTGGGTTCCAGGCCACGTTGTTATCGTCGGCAATGAACAGGCTACATTGCTGTGAAAACAGCAACTGCAGAACCTGAGTGTATTTCCATTCCATTTCAAGATTTTAACACTCATGTCTTATCCCATCTGTACAAGAAATGACAGTTGGAATGGGACAAGCAAATTTCGAATAAGCTTCACCACATTAAACCTCGTATTGAGGTGTGGCAGTCTAGCTATAGAAGTGACCGTCGTAACGAGGTCACTCTGGCTAGATTTCGCATCAGGCATACGTGTTTCTTCCATCAGCATCTGTTTAAGGGAGAAGGTGCCCCGATGTATGTCACATGTGGTGAAACATATGTCTTACATGTTTTATGTATTTGCCCCAATTTTAACGAGAAACGTTCATTAGCTTTTAATCAAAATAATTTTACTCTTCATGACATTTTATGCAATTCTTTTAATCATGAACTCATTTTTAATTTTTTTTATCTAATATTGGCTTCTCCTATCTAATCAGATTTTTTATCATTTCGTTTACTACATTTAACACACTACATCCAATATATTTTTACCATTTTAGTTTTAATTTATTCTCATTTTATACGGTATGTACAATCTTACCCTGATTGGCGCAGAATGACCCTTGCTATCCTTGCGCCATAAAATACAACCAACCGACCGACCGACCTATTGACCACACAACCAACCGAACTACGGCATTTTTAATATTTTTTTACCACCACTGGGAATGGATTCTAGGAGGCGACCCCTAGACAAATGCCTTACCATTGCATTATCGCAGAGCCCGCATCGTATATCTGTTGAATGACCAAAGTTCAACATTGTGTCCGTACAGGTAAGGACCCTAAAAAAGGAAGCTGATACATTAGGCATTTTGATGCCTAAATCGTATTACCAAGTCGTATTTATTGGCGACATTTTAAAAGTTGCGCCAATGTTTACATTCGTCTGATAATCGCGGATTGTTATTAATTAAATTAAAATAGCGAGCATCGCGCCAAAGCGGAAATCCTTTATCGCCAAAGTAAATGATACCGAAAGTGTGCAACAAAATGGCGGCTGATGTGTCGGCCTATAATTCCAGTGGCTTTACGTACAAGCGTTCCAGTCCAATAGAATGAATCATGAAAACAGTATCCGCGTCCGTATCCGGGGGTGGGGGTGGGGGGGGTGATCGCTAAGTAAAGATTCGAAACATATTACTGTGTTACCTAGGAACCTTTATCTGATGGTAAAGACGGACTGCGATTTGTTTGTTTGTTTGTTTT
>QLNU02015359.1:43474787-43555563 GCA_006491805.2 Dysdera silvatica | reverse complement strand
AATGATTAAATATGAAATTAAAGATAAAAATGAAGTAGATAAAATTACAGTTATGTTTTGAAAGTAATGTGTTTCCAGATTATAAAACATGATGTTAACCCTATAAGGCCTCTTTCTTTCTTTCTTTAAATCTGGCTACATAATTCTCATTTATTTACAATTTTTAATTAGTTAAAAGCAGTTATTGAAAAAAAAAATTCAATCTCTTCAGAATGAAAATGTTTACCAATTAATCACAATAACAATTTACTGTCATTCATGACTAATTTTAAAAAATTCTAAAAGAAAGCAACATTTATATAAAAATTAAATTACAGAAACGATGATACATGTATTAAGATGCACAACGTATTTCTTAAAGTGCTTAAAAATGCTTGTAAAAATAAATACAGTCGAACCAGGGGCAGACTGGGTCCTCTCAATGGACGCAGACCTTGAATTTTCGGAGGACGCATCAGTCCGAGAGCCCAGTCCATCCCTACAACTTTCAAAGCCCCCTCCCCCCTGTAACAAACATTTGGCTACGAGCCTGGTCCAGCCAGTTAGCTCTTTTTATCCTTGGGCATAAATAAAGGGGTAGACCACAAGATAAAGGGCTTCTGAACACATTCCCTTAGAGTCCCAAATTGACAGAAAGCTTTATTATTCATTTATATATTTTATACTATAAAATACATAATAACAAACAGTTATTTTGACACTGGCGTAAGGTTTAAAAACACGACGTTTCGGGAGCCAACTGCTCCCTTTGTCAAGTGAAGGCAGAATGAAGAGTTCGTGAAAGTCCTAAGCTTATATACCCGCATGTTGGGAATCCCCATCTGACGCCATTTGGTGCGGAGCATTTCCAGCTGGGGAAACCCCAATCGGGGAAACCCTCGCCGGGAAAGCCCCCGCACCCGACGATGTCAGATGAACACCCCCAACTCGAGGTTTTGCAAAAATCCTGTAAGGTTCTGGTAGAGGTTTTGCGATGTTTATTGCACGACTCCTCAAACCGTAGGTTTCCCATGATTCCAGAAAAAGTCTACTCCCCAGATTCGTCACATTCTGATGTAATATTTTCATCGAATGCCAATCTGGTTCGTGACCCTCCCTGAAGACATGTTCAGCCAACTGGTTTGAATCGTCTCCCCTAGCTACCGCACGCATATGCTCCTTCCCTCGTAGACGTATCGATCTTCCCGTCTGTCCAACATACACCTTGTCACAGTCTCCACACGGTATTTGGTAAATAGCACCAGATTTTTCCTCCTCAGGGACGCGATCCTTAACTTTAAGTAATAGATCACGCAGGGTGTAGACAGGTTTGTAGTAGGTCTTAACATTCACACAACTGAGAATTCGAGACAGCTTTTCTGAGACACCCGCCACATATGGCAAAACCACTGATGTCTTCCTAGTCTCATCCTCTACATTCCTGTTTCCACCACTAACACCACATTGGTTACGAGCGATAAATTTAGTCGGGTAACCGTTCTTTTTCAACACGCTTTTGTTGCGTCGTAATTCAACATTGCGAAGGTCATCATTACAACAATGTGTAAAGGCTCGTCGGTGCAAGGCTCTAATGACAGATGCTTTGTGTGATGCCGGGTGATGAGAACGAAAGTCAAGATACCTATCAGTATGTGTTGGTTTCCTAAACACCGTAGTCAACAGTCGCCCATCCCATCTCTATTTATCCGAACATCTAAGAAGGGTAATGAACCGCTATCTTCTTCTTCTAATGTAAATTGAATATGAGGGTTCAAGCTGTTCAAATAGAGATGAAAATCAGTAACTGAAGACCTTGGTAGGATAACGAAAGTATCATCGACGTATTGCTTCCACACCTGGACACAGTAAATTCACTCATCTAAAGCACTGTTTTCAAATGCCTCCATACACAAATTTGCCACCACACTCGAAGCAGGTGACCCCATCGCCGTACACCTCTTCTGTCGGTAAAATCTATACTTGAAGCTCTGTTTGAATTCAACGGTAGATTTTACCGACAAGGAAAAGAAGCATATGCGTGCGGTAGCTAGGGGAGACTATTCAAGCCAGTTGGCTGAGCATTTCTTTAGGGAGGGTCACGAACCAGATTGGCATTCGATGAAAGTTTACATCAAAATGTAACAAATCTGGGGAGTAGACTTTTTCTGGAATCATGGGAAACCAACGGTTTGAGGAGTCGTGCAATACACATCACAAAACCTCTACCAGAACCTTACAGGATGTTTGCAAAACCTCTAGTTGGGGGTATTCATCTGACAAGACAATAAAATAAATAATCATCATTGTTAAAGTAAAATATATCTCCATACTTAACAAATTTGCTGATTTTCTCTTACACGTTTGCTTAAAATCAATTGTAATTGCTATTTAGCAAGCAATTAAATAATTATAAAAATTTATATTCTCATACATCACATAATTATTCTGTGGGTATAAATAAATATTTTTTTTACTTCAAGAATTCATTCTTCCAAACTCTTAGGCATAGTTCCCTTGAAGAATGATGACTGGTTCATGACATGTTGTTATGATTTGAAGGTTCTTCGCCAAATTTAAATAATTGTTACCAGATTTATTTAAAATATTTTTCCTTTTAGACACCATATGACCAGGGTGAATTCAAAACACACACACAAACACTGAAATTTCATTTTGTGATAAAGCTTATGAAACCTCTAAGCTGATTACATATTGTACTGCTGGTTTTCATTAAAAAGCAAATTAATCACCTTTTTGGCTTAAACTTACATATACACATCCTTGCCTTTACATATTTACACTTGGATCTCAACTGTTCAGCTCTGATCAAGAGAAAATAAAATCACCTGGCAGCTTGAGGTACATATGGTACCATTTTAGGTCATGACCAAATTGTTCATGCAGTGGCTAAAAGCTTCACAAACTTTAATACCAAAACTGCCATGATATCACAAACATTAGCAAACACAACATGCTGAATTCATGGTGGTCATTCAAACAAAATACTTGGTCTGATATTTTGCAGGCAAAATTCAGATCAAACTCACAAATTTCTATCAAAACAATACTATTGCTTAATATTTAGCAGAATAATACTAAAATCTGCTAATGTTACAAATGTTTTTACAAAATACCTACAGGGTAATTAAATAACTACTAAACTCTAAATACTACAGAATTTTTTTTATCAGTACTAAAAGGTAAAAACTGAAGAGACTAACTTGTTCACTATTTGAACAAAATATTAGTCAAGATGATAACTAATTTGCTTTGTGTATTATAAAAATGTATTTTAAGAGAGATTGTATATATACTGATACTGTTAAATTGTCAACAGGTTATGTTAACCTCAAAATTTACACTAATCCTAAATAATAAGGATAATAGTGTTAATTCATGAAGAATTCATGATCATGTCAATTTATTACTTCATTGTTGTCATAATATTAAGAAAAAAAATAAAAAAAAAGCTAAATTAACTAAGCAGGAGGAGGCACATAACATTTAACAACTCTCATTCGTTCTGCTATCTTTTTTGGCTTAACTTATTATTCCCACTTCTACTCTGAAAAAAAAAATTTCTTGTCTTGCGACAATCAATTTTTTTTCCCCCGAATACATAAAATATTTGTTAGGGTGAAAATTGAAAATTCCCTTTTTAAAATAACTAATTAAATCTAAACACCCATGAGCAGATAAATAGATAATTAAATAAAAAATACATACACTCTCTCTCTCTCTCTCTCTCTCACTATGTATAAATATATGCTTAGATGTTGTTAAGTGTTTTTGTTTTTTCGATATTCTGCCGCCTGTTATTTAATTTTTTCAGATGGAGTTGTACCTCCAATTATTTGTACACTGCGTCTATAACACTATGCCAGATTAATTAACGTTCAAGAGGAGACACCTCCATTCAAGAGGAGACACGTTCGTCCAAAGAAACCGTCATCATGGGCATAATAGGAAGTAAACAAGTTTCCTGGGCCATCCATGCATACAAACAAAATCAAATTCTTTGTAACTTCTTTTCAAGAACTTTAAATTTAGTTGTTTTTTATGTGACAAACGAAAAGACTTGTTAAAAATGCCTGTTGAATTAACAAAGGTGTAAAATTTAAATTAATTTGATTTTTACTAGTAAAAAACACTCTTAAAAAAATTCTGAATATAAATAAGGCACTTATAATTAAATTCCTTTTCTTTTTAAAAGTAGGACCCCTTAACATACAAATCCACCTTTTTGTTTTTTTCCTACCTATCATATTTAATTTTTTAAACCCATTTTTAACTTGCAAACAAAAAAATTTTGGCCAATCAGTGTACCTAAAAACTGCTATTTCGCTCCCTACAATATGGCTAATATCCATCAGCAACCGAAACCTATAAAAACTTAAGTTCAGACGAAATCCCTGGTCGAAAGGAAGTAAATGAATCATCACAGCAATAAATAGCCAACTCGTTGCACGTGCATAAATAGGTCAGGCCACACACACGTGGGTCCAGTTCCAGACCACCACAATTGGCCAACAATTGCAATTTAGGCAGGCGAAATTGCCGTCTAATACGTTAACAAAAGCCAAATGAAAAAGTTGGCAATATATTGGCGAGAATAAGGATTTTAGCAGTCCTTACACAAAAAAAAAGTCTTCAAGATGGTGTTACTTTAAAAACGCTTACAAGTCTCGCTCCGAGAGAGAGAGACAGAGAAAGAGAGAGAGCCAGAGAGAGAGAAATTTTGAAACACGAAGATGAACAGTGGACTCCAACCTACTCCAAACATGGGCCATTAAGGGTGTAACATGTAAGTTAAAGTTATCTTTCTTTCTCTTCTATTAATCGATAATTATAAGTGCCTCCTCCCTCATTAAACTTATAATGAAATGTATAAATTTTTTCTGGTGGTTTATATACCCCAGTATGATTCTCATAGTGAAATGAGTATTTGAATTATTTTACTTTTTTAATTACTTATATCAGGTTTAAATACAAAAAAAATATGCCAAGTGAAAAATTGATAGTAGGAAGAATTGTTAATAGCTCCAAATGCTTATATAAATGGCACTGTTATATTCTAAAGGAATTAGAAAATATATTATCGTGTTTATAATATAAAATAAAAGGCAGTAATTATTGAATAATTGTTTCATGTCTGTTTTAAAGAACCTGGTGTTTTTTTATTTTGTTTATGTTTAACACACAACGCGTTTAGAAAAATAACCCTAGTTATTCACTTAATTTTTACGGTCTTGCATTTGAAATTTTAGGCAGAAGTCAACCAATGTTTACTAACCACTATCAACGGCCAATTTACAAATTTATTCTGGATAAACAAATTTAATGTTATGGAAATTGTGTTTTAATGTTCTCAAATAGTAAAAATTAAATCAATAAGTAAACTAACTAAAAATTTAACCAAACTAATTATAAAATACCTATAATAAATCATTTACATTTCATTAATTATAATTATAATATACTTCATTTAATTTTCATTAATTATTCTATTTCACTTTAAATCATAATTGATATTAATCTTTCTAAATCATAAATAATATAACAATATAAATAATTTTAAATAAACTAAATAAATAAATACTAAAGTAAAATATATATTCAAAATCCCTCTGGTTAACACTTTTCTGTGTTGACCATTATTTGGCAATTGTGTTATCCCTGTGAAGGGTAATAATATCTTACATTACAGTGTATGTAAAATCACAATTTAAGATTATTGGGGGCTCGGGCCCCACGGGCCCATATAACTCTACGCCTATGATTGTTGTACCGCTGGACGTTGGTGGTGATAGTTGAGAGGGAGGGAGATATAGGCAAAAGAGAGCGATTTGGTAGTAAAAGGATGGGGGCGGTATTTTTAAATTCTCGCCTAGAGCGACAAAACACTTAGAAACGGCTCTGCGCCCGCTAAAACCACTTAACACTCCTTTCCGCCAGCCCAATATCGAAACACTTCCCCCACGCATGTATATTTTATTTTAAGAAAATACTGATATACTTAAAAAAATTAAATGTTAAATGGTTTTGAAGTAAGATGCATTTAATGTCAGTATATTCAAATGTATTTAAAATCGCCTTGTTTTAATTTGTGCAAATTTTTCATTGGCAGTATCGAAATCTACATTAAAATCTTTCTCAAACAGTAGCGTAGCAATTCAAAACGGGGAGGGGACTCAAGTGGTTTTAATGACGATTATGTGATGCGGCCTTAGAGGAAATAACGTGGTTTGATATCCACAATGCGGGGTTTGAACTCCCTTAGCCCATCCCTTGCCTACTCCATTGGTCTCAATTGATACTGTTGCCAGGTTACTTAGTATTTCTTGACTCATTGCACATCTTCGATAGGTTTTAATTAATTTCAGTTTTGAAAACCAAATGTAATTGTTTTCGAATATGGGCAATTGAAAGGACTATTTGTAATAATCAAAATGCCAATGTATTTATTAAATTTTTTATTTCTGTAGGCAATTGATAATCGATGAAAATGCACTAAATAATAATAATAATAATTTATTAAAACTCAGATGGATACAAACACTTATACTGAGAGTAAAATCGATTAATAAATCAAAATCACAAACATGGCACATACAGAATAGTACACAATATAAATCCTAAAAAGGAAGACAATATAAAAATTGAGACAAGTCAGTCATGTCCAGAGCAGATACAAATTCTCGGTAGCTAGCACAACATACAAGCTCAGCGGGCAATACATTCCAAATACGTCCAACTCTATTTATATAGTAATAAAAACGGGAATTTGACCTTACAGTTGGAATAACGACCCTTTAAGGATAGCCCCTTGAAACCCGAGGAGAGGCCATAGCTATCAGAGGTCGGTCGTGATCAGAATATATCATATCGCGGATCAATTTATAGAATAGCTTCAAATCAATTACAAGTCGACGACATTCGCATGAATGAACCCCACAGAGAGCCAAACGGTCACTATAAGAAAGATCCCTCAATCTAGGTAAACGTTTAGAAAATCTTCTAAGAGGAAACTCCATGGTCCTAATATCCCTAAGCTTATAAGGATTCCACACTGGAGATGCAAATTCCAATGAGGGAAGAATATATGTATTAAAGGCTAAAACTAAAGTAGAAAGATTACACCTGGAAAATGCACGTAACAACATATAACATTTATTATTGGCCTTTGAAACGATTCTAGCAGAATGGTCAGAAAAATCATGGCGACCAGATATAGTAATACCTAAATCAATGTAATAACCAACACTGCCCAATAATGAACCACATACTATATAATCTAAGTCCATATTTAATTCACCAAGATGTAAGACAGATGATTTTTCAATTGAAATGGCCAACTTGTTTAACTCGCACCATTCCCCCAGTCTATCATAAGCTGATGCAAAGGATTGAACACTTCTATAGAACTTTAAATCATCAGCAAATAAATCAGAGGACAATGGTCGCAATATTTGAGGTACATCAGATACCATAACAAGAAAGAGAATAGCGCCGAGTGCAGAACCCTGAATGACGCCACTTCTCACAGAAACACTCTTTGACATAGAACCAGAAATTTTAACACTAAATGTGCGATTTGCCAACAAATCTGCAATAACACGAATTAAGTGGGGTGTAACACCGAGGGAGGATAACTTCCCAATAAGAATAGAGCGCATAACTCTATCAAAAGCCTTCTCCCAATCAATAAATATCACATCTATAGGAGTACCATTCTCAATAGCTAAAGTCCAATTGTTAACACAATGTAACAACTGAACCACAATAGATCTACGGGACAGAAAACCAAACTGTTCATTGGGAAATGCACCCAAACCCTCTAACATTGGAATTAGAGCTCTTGCTAAGCATCTCTCGTAAAGTTTGAGCACCACATTACTAATAGAGATAGGTCTATAATTGCCAGGATTAGATCTATTACCTTTTTTGAATATAGGTACAACAACAGAGTTTCTCCATTCGTTAGGTATGCAACCGGCCAAATAACATTTGGTGAAGAGAACAGACAGAGCATGATGAAGAGGAGTACCCATTTGTTTAAAAAAGCAAATGGGTACTCCTCTTCATCATGCTCTGTCTGTTCTCTTCACCAAATGTTATTTGGTGAGCAAATATAATAATATATATAAGCAAATAGATCATATTCACTAGGTTTATTTTAATGAGGATATGCTATGAACATCGCTACCCCTTGGATATACATATATGATGTTAACCATACAACGTTTCTCAAAAAATTTAGCTACATGGTTTTTATTTATTTACAATTTTTAATTAGTTAAAAGCAGTTATTGAAAAAACACAACAATTTTTGATCTTTTCAGAATAAAAATGTTCACCGATTAATGACGATAACAATTTACTCTCATTCATGACGAATTTTTAAAAATTAAAAAAAAAAAAAAATCGCATTTGTATAAAAATTAAATTACGAAAATGATGGTACGTATTAGGGTGCTCAATGCAATTTTTAAACTGCTTAAAAATATTTGTAAAAATACATACAGTCAAACCAGAGGAGGACTGAATCTTCTTAAAGGGCGCACACCTTGGATTTTCGGAGGGCGCACTGGCCCTGTCCGCCCCTGACGACAAATAGAAAAAGCGACTCAAAGGATATCAGCAAAGTAGAGATTATGTCGAGAACTTGTTTGAGAGTTAAATGAAGAGAAAGTTTATTAGAAAATTCTAAATTATTTTATTTTTAGTTATTTTATTAAAGGACGTGACTCAAACACATTTTTTATATTGATCCAAAACTTATTCACATTATCTTGCTTTGTTCTGCAGAAGGAGTGTTTTTCACCAATCTCATTCTCACCTAAGACTCAAAGGGGTAACTAGGAGAGAAATTTCGACTTAGAGCTTGAAAAACAACGCATAAATGAAGCTAATAAGAAATGAGCCATATAAAAGAAATATTTTACTATTAAAATATATAGGAATGAATCGGGGCATAAGCAAAACGACGTATATCTTTTTGGGTCTAACGTTCGCATTATTCTGCTAGGCTTAACCCTCGCATTATATTGCTTCGTGTAAGGCTTAACACTCGCTTGCCTATTGCATTTTGTTAGGCCTAACCTGGCACTATAATCACGATCGCACTATCATTTCACATGAATCTGATCTTTCAGCGGCCCTTTTTTCCGCGGCGCATTTTTCTGTTTCCCCTCTCTCACACATTGCTTTCTTTGCACCTGACCAGACTTTCTCGAAGTGACATACTATAAATTCGTATTCAAATTCTTCATTATATATTGAAACAAGTTGTGTAATATATATTTTGTGAATAAGAAAATAGTTAGATAAATATTACGTTATGACAAAGGATTTTCCTAGTTATGGTTACCATTGAAGTGATTGAAACCTCGAAAAATAAGCCATGTGCTCTACATATAGGTATTCCTATCGAAAGGAAAGAATTTTTATGAGTTGTTACGAAATTTAAAAAGTGAAGCCAAATATAATGATTTCATTTATGACAGAAATTTCCTTCATATGGAAGGAAAGAAAAAAAAATACGTTAAATTAGATGAGGGAATTCGAAAAAGTACCTTTTTTTGGTTTTACGGCTCAAAGACTACAGTGGTCATGCTGCGCCGGGACCTACTGTTTTCCGAGGAATCCGAACCTCTTAAGGCCTAGGGAACCAAACCCCGGACTACAGTGAGCAGTGCGATCTTTATGAGATCTCTGAGTAAGCGTTCTTTGCACTGCTGGGAGTCGAACCCGGATTAGCGGCGCACTAGGAGAACGCGTTACCACACTGCGCCACCGCAGGGCGAAAAGTGCTAAACAATATGAAGTCGATAGCAACCTCAAGGAATGCCTTATGAAACTATCCTACATATAAAAGTTTGACTAAATACAATAGAATAATAAATAAGAAAAAAGCACAAAGGGAAAAAATAAAAGTAGATGAGGAAAGCAATTTTCTTCCTGTGACTTTTAAACAAGCCAACGTAACACTGTTACTGCTGTGCCAGTCCTAAACCTGTAAAAAGTGTGAAGGGAAGTCGAACTTTTTAAACGTAGATGACTGTATAGAAGGATAATGAGAAATATAATTTACCAATTTTTGCTAAAGTATAAATTTGCGACTACTTCTTATATATGCAACTTCCAAAAATAGCCACTGTTATAAAAGCTAAATACAAATTATTATTTTAAAAACAAAAGCACATGACGACGTCAAAATAAAATATTAAAACACACAATTTATTTTATAAAAAATTAATAAAAAACTTAATGATTTACTATTGAAAGTAACTTCCGCATATAGCGGGCGCGAGCAATAAATATTTTATAAAGGGAAGTGTTTAAGTATTACCTGGGTGGGGTGGGGTGGGGTGCTGTTCGTCGTATTTTCCTCTGTTAGTCAATATTAATTTTTGCTTGCTAGTGGGGGAGGGGTTGAAATGAGTAAAAAATTGCGTACGGAATACTTGAAAACTCCCCAGTATTTGTTTTATTGTGCAGTGAAATCTGACTCTATAATGATTAACTTGTCCATAACGGTATTTTCCGTAATCTAAGCAGATTTCGTATAACATGATCTTTATTTATACTTTTACATTAATTGTATTACAAAAGAATACAACAATTTATCAGGGTTCATTTATATAAATCGAACACTACGCAGATTAAATCAAACAACAATATTAATCAACCTTTATTGGCGTAGTGATACCAGCGCCGATGTTATGGCGTGATTGAAGTTTTACAAATTTTTAGTGTTTCGTATGTTTAATTCACACTAAAAAAGTTCAAGATGTTTAATTTAACATGTGTTGCCAAAATCGGTGTCCGAAATTTACCCAGCATAATGGCTTTATACAATAATTTTCACCACCTATGGATAAATAGCTCAAGATAGAGCTTTTTTGTTTTTGGAGAAAAGGAGACGCCATTCTCACTCTAGATTCAAGCCAGGGTCCCTCCGTTGAGCCCGGAGTATTTTGACTGATAGACTAAAGAAGACAAGAACAGCTCTCACTTTCTCCGTATATAAGGGTGTAAGATATTATTACCCTTCTCAGGGATTACACAATTGCCAAATAATTGTCAACACACAAAGCCTCCGGGGCGAGTTTTTGTGAGTTTTCGCGGGGGAATTTATTTTTACTCAATAATTTTCGACACCCACGTAGCCACATGCTCAAACTAGAGCTGCTTTTGTTTAGGAGAAAAAGAGACACCGTCCTCATCCTAGGTGAGAACACCAAAAGTCACCCCTGTTCGGTGGCATTTGTTACCCCGTACAGGGAGCAACAATGAATTTAAAAATATTGAAAAAAACAAAACAAAATGGAAATATAATCTAGGAAGTATAACAACGTTAAGAGTATTGTTTGAGGTTATGTTTAAAAATGATTTTAGTGAATTTAACTTAAAAATGTGATTTTGGCGATTAAAGTTATGGACTGTATAAATTTATGACGAAATTATCCTAAATACAAATAAAGGTTTATAAACTTAATTTTAAAACATACACACTATTAAAATATGTGGCCCAAAGCTTCGTCAAAATATGGAATTGATGGCATGAAAGTTAACAATCAAACTCAAAACAGTGTTGCCAGAATCAGTGTCCGAAATTTACCCAGCATAGTGGCTTTAATTACCCTAGCGGCTTAAGTAACACCGATTTTTGGTAGTTAATCGTCACGTTATTTTTGGTTAAATCATAATATTGTGGTAATTAATAGCGTAATAAATGCGTATAAAATGCGGTAATAAATAATTCCTTAGTTTTCATATTACATTGCATGTAACTGTTAATTATAGTAAAAAGAAAAAATATGTTTTAAATCATGACACACAAATATTGATGTATATGTAGTATCCAATGATTTTGTGACTAACTATAGAAAAAATTATATTTTAAATAATGCTGCATATAGCAAAAAAGTGTGTGAAGAAAGCTCCAAGTAATCGTGATCAAGTGATTATAATCGAATATAATAGATTACATTTTCGCGAAAATTACATCTGTAACTTTAATCGAATGTTTTGAAGTAGCTGTAATCTGCAATATAATCATAATCACACTTTTAAATTTCATTTAATCAAAATTTTATTGAATTTAAACTTCAAATGACCCTGGAAACGACCCCTAAGTAAAATATAGATAACGAAATCCCCACCCCCCACCTTCAAGACAAAAACTTTTGTTTCAAACTTTTTTTTGTAAGACCTTCATTTTTTTTTAGATATTTCACAGTATCAATTTAATATGGTCCACCCTGTATATATTAAAGAACGTTTATTTTAATTGGAGAGGTACTTATTTTGCAATGTCACTCTCAGTGTGCATCATTCAAAAAAATCTGTTGCAGGTAATTAAAGACTATAAATACTTAACTGAATTACATTCACTTCATGAAGGAATAACACACGATTTCATCAATCGCGGATACAAGGGGGTCACAGGGGCAGAGGCTTAGCCAGGGGTAGATTTTGGGTTGTAACCTTTCCATCGCAATGAAATTTTGTATATTTAACATAGGAATATATGAATTGTAGCTCTATAACCCATCCCATTAAGCTTATAACCCTCCTGAATTTTCTGCCTACGGCACTGCACAGTGATCACGAATTCCAAAAATATATTTTTTCACTGTAAAAAATTCCAACTTTCATGATAAATGAAGGGTGTTATTCCAAGACCATGGCAAATTCTGTCCTTCATCCTCACAAAATGGAAGTCTGTATCCGCTCCTGGAGTTTATGAGGGTACACTGAGCTAGAGGGCATAATTGTGACATTTTATATGAAAATAGTCATTTTTAATTAAAAAAAATATATATATATCAGCTAGCCGACCCTGTGGATATAATGATGTGTCGGCGAAACGACCTTGTCGGTGAAATGACGTGTTTGCGAAACGACCTGTCGGCGAGACGATCTGTCGGCGAAATGATCCTGTCGGTGAAATGACGTGTCGGCGAAATAACATGTCGACGAAATAACGTGTCGGCGAAACGACCCTGTCGGTGAAATGACGTGTCGGTGAAATGACCCTGTCGGCGGAATGACCCTGTCGGCGGAATGACATGTCGGCCAAGTGGTGTAGGTGAAGTAACGTGTCGGTGAAGTGACTGTCGGTGAATTGAACGCGACCGAAGCATTTATAATTCAGCGGGTGTAGATTTTGCTATTGGTTCCTTATATTTTCTCTCCGCCACCGAGGTAGCACTACATAAGACAGAGCCTTTCTCAAGTCACCTTTAACTGCTCAACAACAACGAGATGGCACTAA
Organism: Dysdera silvatica; assembly: GCA_006491805.2. Lineage (NCBI taxonomy): Eukaryota > Metazoa > Arthropoda > Arachnida > Araneae > Dysderidae > Dysdera > Dysdera silvatica. The sequence goes on along the minus strand of QLNU02015359.1, from coordinate 43,542,302 downwards.
GGACAAGTTGGGCCAGGGAATGTTGTATTCACAATACTTTTTTTATTTTGTGTCTTTACTTTTTCTTATGTATTGTTTTTAGTACTGTTAATTAAAATTTTTGGTATATAAGCTTATTATATTGTATACCAAAGATACAAGATAAACGTGAATTGATAAAATCACGAGAGTGTACGTGAATTCATGAAATTTTAAGAATATGAGTCCACAATTATTTCGATTGTTTTTCATAATAGTTACCAGTTAATTCTTATAAACATTTTGAACGTAACCATGAATGATTTGGCTCAACCCACAATGTGCCTTAAAGCTGAAGTACCGGCGGTGTTATCACAAGCCAAGGATGCTTCATGTGGTTTAGTCTCGTCAGTAGAAGCGGCCAATCCATTAATTTATAGGGCGTTTCAAACACTCAGCCACAAAAATGGATTCGATGTTGAAGATGTCAAGACTTTCCTTTACCAACGTTATGGCTTGAATCTCGAGAATGACCAGTCTGCTATCCAGACTATCCTGAATCGTTACTTGAATAATGGCGTGATCATTCGTAATGGTGGTGGCCAGTATAAAGTGGCTGCACCTAGACGCAGGAGAAAGAGATCGAAAGGTGGATCAAAAAAAAGGAGCACATCCAAGAAAAGTAGTTCCAGAGGAAGAAAAAGCAAGCGATCAAGAAAAAGTGGGAAAAAACCAAGGAAAGTTACGAGTGGTAAGCGGCGTCGATCCAACAGGAGGAGGAGAAAGGCAGCCAACCTCGAAGATGGTGCTTAACTTTAAAAATTCATGACGATTTCATGTCTTCACTTTTCGACACATTTGAGAATTGAACGTTATAATAGAAATTTTACAATCATTTTCGTTAAGGATAACATGGTTCACAAGTAAGAGACGTTACGCATCTTCTCCCATAAGACTCGGCCCATTCTCTTGTACATAAGATTAATCAAGAAAGCATTTTTGATATCACTTTTTATTAACGGTTCATGTAAAATAAAATTTTTAGGTAATATCCGTTGCAACATGACCTTTGAATGTTTTTGCGACGTAGAACTCATGAACAAACCTAATTAGTTTGTTTTCAGTCGGATCTAGATTTAATGAACGTCTGGTTTACGAATTTAGGCTCTAATTCCGATGTCGTAACCCTTGACTTTCCACATTTACTGATTCAAGTGAACGCGGTGCCATGATTATCTTATATTTTAGCGGGAGGTTGCGAAGTCATCTCCTCACAAGGCGTATACTAATTCAGGAAAAGTACTAGGTAACAAAATTGTCTAGAAAGCTTTTCAAAATGGCGGATGGTCGCTACGGGCGTGCATTTAGTCATTAGCAGTATTTCCTTTTCGACGTTTTTTACAAAACCCAACCCAAAAAAATAGGGGCCAAACGATGAAAACACGACTTTCGAAAATGGCGGATACCTCACAGGCTATAGCTTTTGCTATTCTAGATAGTCTGAAAAATTTTTGGCTAAGGGTTACGTTTAATGTATTTGTACCCGAATTTCTTTACTTGTGAAATTTTTTCTTGGACGCTAAACTATTTACGCTTTTAAACATACAGTGGAACTCGTTCATAACGAACATGGGTAACAATGCATATGACGATCTCCTCTTTTCAACGTCGCCTAAACGAACGCCAATAGCCTACAATGGACTCGCAATACGCATGCGCGGCCGCAATGTTGGAAATCGTGAAATGTAGAATGTTTTGGAATTGGAAAAGTCGAATCTTTTGAAATCGGAGGACCCATTTTCAGTGCTTTCCTTGTGTCAGTGGGTATCTATACCCGCGGCAAAACTAACCTGGTACACTGTGAAGTCAACGGTGACCTATTCACGACCGAGCAACGAGTATTCATTCCCAAATTGGCGAAAAATGAGATAGCCCTCAATATTATTAGGCTATTTATCGCCTAATTTGGAATGCAGAAAAACGCGGTTGCCAAAATTCCACGCGCCAAATTTCCCGCCAAGCGAACGAAGTCCTCTGAGTGGTCAGTTACTTGAATGACGTCAGCGCTCGCTATAATGATTCTTTTTCCTAAATTTAATAAATACCAGATTTTAATTACACAAATATGCCTATGTTTTATGTATTTGAGCATTATTTTAATGTTTTATGTACGAAATGTATCTTCTATTAACTCTGTTAACGTAAGAAAGGGCGAACTATATTGCACTGGCGAAATCGTACTGCTCTGTGCCTTATCAGTATATCACGTTAGCTTTGCCACGAGTATAGTGGGAGGACTTCCCACTTCTGGATTTTGGCAATTTCTCCTTAGTACAATAGCCTCCTGAACCAGCAGTTCTTGTAAAAGAATCGGGTAAAAAAGACGTAATTTAAAAAAAAAAAAATCGTAGGAATTATATTAATTAAAATAATTTACCTTTAATTTCAGTCATCCGTAGTTTGTGGCAAGGGTAGATCCATAATGTTATTAAGAGGGGGGGCGGTTTCAGGGATCCTCATCGGGAAAATTTTTAGTTTTGGACTGTTAAATAGTTTAGGTAAATGTTGTTATATTACTAGCCTTCCTTTATATTCACCAAAATATTTAATTTACGACAATGAATTAAAGATGGTCTTTTCTTTAATTAAACTATATGGTTTAGGGTAGATTATAGTCAAGTATGACAGAAGGATAAGCTAGTAAAGGAGACATATACAATAACCAAAAACGATAATTTACAATGTAATTAATAGAACAAGTTTAAATTTAAACTACAAAAACATCGTAATTATTTTACTTTTTTTATAACAAGCAACTTTTTAAAAAACTTGAAGTTTATAGTGCAAAGTCGAGCCATCTTGGTTTCTTTGAAAATTTGTCAATCACTTTATTTACATCAATATGAATGTCTCTGTGAGTGTTTATTTAAAGTCTCTTCTGTCATCCGCGTTCGAAGCCAAGTTTAACGGCGCTTCAAGGATAAAAAACTACGTTCTGCTGAAGCAACACCTACTGAAAACGTAGTTTGAAGGGCGAGAAACTTGTAGATTCGTGGAAAAACGTCTGGATCGCATTTCTCCAAGACTTAGAGACTTTGGACACCAGTATAAGACTTTTGTTTATTACAGTCTTAACAAACAACACATAAAATATTCTTCATCGTCTTTAATTTTTTTTCTTATTTAACCCTAGGGGGGGGCAATCGCCCCCTCCACCCCTCGCTGGATCCGCCCTTGATTTGTAAAAGGGAAGTAGCCTCAATAGCGAAAAAACGACGGGGAAAAAATACCAGCAACTGCACTGTCCGCAGTCACAAAACCCCTTCCTAAGATACAACGTCAATGATGACGGGGTATGACGCAAGTCCAACAATCAATATAAACTAAGGCAGAATTCTAGGGGCTCTTATATAAACTGTGTCTGGAGCGGTTCAAGAAGAAAAGTCGCCAAGGGGACCGTCAGATGCATTATGACCCGAATGCAGATATAACGAATTTACGGCTATGGTGAACAAGTAATTTTGGTTAATTCAATTCAATCTACAATATGGATGTGGCGCAGTATAGCCTAGATGCTCTTGCGCCATAAAAAATCCAAACAAACAAACAATACGGATAGTTATAGCGAAGAAAATCAGTCAGTCCCTTCATGTGTTCGTTATAAACGAATCCGACCCTATTTTCTAATTAATAAACTTTCCATCTAACAAGACTTTCTGACGGAAACTTGCGACATCATTAAAATGGGAGTCCGACTGTATTTCAGTGATCTTCCTTGATACGACATAAAGCACATTTGTATCAATTATTGGAAGGAATATCTGAGCGAAGTTATATAAAATAAAATGCGACGAGTGTAATATGTAATATCAAACATGTAATATCAAACACTTAGCAATTGGGACTAGGGAGGAAATGTAAGGCAGTATCACGAATTTAATGTGCTGTTACAACGATGTCCAATGGGTTTTTTTTTTTTGTTTTTTTTTTCAAATATCACTTAATTTTTTTCAGACACTTAACATTTTACCCTTTGACCTTTTTTGTCAAACTATCAGTTCACGGCGAAATTGTCAATCATTTATGGAGATATTATCTTATGCGGTTGATATCACCTTGACCCACAGCGCGCAGCTGGTTCCGAAGATAGTCACCCTCTCAAAATATGACTGTGCATCAGTGGCGGCTTGTCGGGTGACGCGAGTGAAGCGGCACTTCACCTAAAACAATTGGATGGTCGAGCAGTTTTTTTTTATTTAAATTCTAATTTTCTTTTTACTTTTTTGTCAAATTTAAAATTTGATTAGAAAAATAAAATTCGAAATTTTATTTTGAGCCCACTATTTTTTTTTAATTTAATTCCTTTAATATAATTGGAATTACATTCAGGAACGAAAATCTACGTTTTTAAGGAGGAGGAGGAGGATTGTGCAAGGGTTTCATTGGGAAGGGTGGCCGCCGGTACGTTTTTATGTCAGCGCTTTAAACGCGTTAAACGCACCAACGAAATATTGCCCGCCGAGAAAAAGGGCCGTATGAAGCGACAATAGAAATTCAGAGCTTCGCTTCAAAACGGAAATGTTTTGCGAACATGGTTACCATGGCGATGGAATATTTACGGCGAAAGCAAGTACTGTCAGAGAAGAGAAATTTTTATCGCATCATCATGTCAGCTAGTATTGCCAGATCAGAGGTTTTACCTCTGAATCTAGAGGTTTTGAATGGGGAAAAAGGTAAAAATTACCAAAACAGAGGTATGGCTTGATCAGAAATAAAAATTGAGATTTTTGATTACCACAGAGGTTTCTAGAGGTAAAAAATTTTCTGTGGGGGTGTTACTGGTCAAAGAAAAAAAATTAAATCAAAGAATTGAATAAAACTTTGATTCAAACTACAAACAGTTTAGTGTTATATCTGTTAGAATTATTTAATTACCCTGAAGTATTTCGAGGCACGTTGAGTGGTAACAGTAGAAGCGTGTAATTTCGTTGTGTTTTTGTTTCTTAAGGGGACACAGGACCTTTAAATCTTTAAAAAATCGATTTTTTATTTATTAGTTTAAAAAATAATATCGATTTTTGGCAGTGTTTTAAAACAAACCGCATCAAAATTCTTCAATTACTTCTTGCACTATTGTATAAAATAAAAATAACTATTACATGTTACCTTGTTACCAAGTTCCAACTTGAACACTTTTTTTCTCAAAATCACTTTTTCTATATTGCGCAGAGATTATCTTCAGATCTATGCGCACTAGAGTTCTGAAATTTTTAATATGCTTTTATATCATAAATACCTATATTTTAAAGCCAACTGACAAAGTAAAAATATATTTTCAATAATTTAAAAAAATATGATATTTAAAATATGTCGATTTTCTACGTAATTACTATATATTTATATAAATCGAACATTACGCAGATATTATTTTTTTTTTTAACTTTAAAGACTTATTTTTTCCATATTTTCTGGTTTTAAGTTAAAGCTGATGCCTTTCTTGGTAATTTGTGTGTGTTTATGTGTGAATGAAATGTTTATGCGTGATAATGGGAACCGTATCATTTACAATGTGAACAGAAGATATATACACATTAATAAACCTGTGAAATGAGTAAATTCCGCCTTTCTTTTCCCCCTTTCCTTGCAATTATATGCTACACTGTACCGCACCATGATCGTTTTAACACACCAGAAGAATAGGAACACTATTCAAAATTTTTTTATTACTATTGTATAATTTGTTCTGAGTACATATTGTAAAATATTTTTTAATAGTTTTCAAACCTACACACACACACGTGTGTATTTCGATTGTCTACCTTCATATCTCACACACACACACACATATATATATATTTTTTTTTTTCGTAATAATTACTGATGTGCCCATAGGCGTAACTTGAGGGTTAAATATAGCGTAAACTGGGAGGAGGGTTAAAAAGAAAACCCAAAATTGTATAGGAAAAAGTGCGATTTTGCCGCTTTTCTAAAAAAAACCTCGCCACATTACGCTTACAGATTATTGGAAAGTTCATTAACTAATTAAGTCCCTACACTTTTTACAGTTGAAATTATAATTCCTCAAAAAAATATATTTAAGTTTTCGAATTGATAAACTGTAAAGTTGTACCACTTTTAATGCAGCAATGGGAAAATTTCTTACAAAAATTTCTTATAGAAAATTAATTATTTGTCCAATTAAACCATTCGGACACAGCCAACTAGGTGATTCGGAATTCTTTAGAGTCCGTAAAAAAAAACCCTTTAATTTTGCGTCAACATTACGTTCAGCGAAATTGGAATAAAAAAAAAAAAATTAAAAAGTCGGTGATAATTTACTGTCTTACTTTTACGATTTTCAACAACGTCACAAATTGAGAACGCCGAACGTAAAATCGTGTAAAATAGATTAATACAAAATTTCAGAGAAGCTCAGAAAATATTCATGTTATTTTTTATGATTATCATGGTCCTAAGACACGTATTCACTGGAAATCATTTATGAATTTTTTACTTACGATCGCATCGAATAACGAAGTTTTGGCATTTCTTATATCACCCCCTAAGGAAACAAACAGAGTCCGTGCGCATGCGTAGCTTATCAATACGTTTTCTGATAGGGTGCTGGAACTCTTCCTAGACGCTTGTCCTTCCACTAGCCCAGTGGTTCCCAACTCAATTTAAGCCGCGGACCACTTTTCCACTTCAATTGTACCCGCGGACCACTTTGAAAAATTCTCAAGAGTTGCAAGACGTTAATAGAAAAGAACCGGTCTTTTGGAAGAAATGTCTTTGTACAATAGTTCTTTGCAAAAAAGTAAACAGAAAAGAAATAATAAAATCTAACGAGAATACGGTCAAACCTCGTTAAGACGAACACGCTTAAGACGAATTACTTTTAATACGAACCGTTTTCTGAAATTCCGTCAGATTGTAGAATATTACAAATATGCAATCAATTTCATTTTTATAATTAATTTTAATATTTAATAAATAATTTTATAAGCGTTTTTATTAATTATTATTTCTTTTTAAATAATGACCCGTCTCGCGGACCACTTGGGACTCTTTGGCGGACCACCAATGGTCCACGGATCACCAGTGGTCCACGGATCACCAGTTGAGAACCACTGCGCCAGCGGCTAGTATATGTGGCATCACCACAATGTGACTGGCGTTTTTTCGTATTTCACTTCATCTTGGTCTTTTGGTTTGTTCAGTGATTCCTATGTTAAAAACTGAAGTATGATTTTATTTGCATTATTTCGATACCTTACAGTTATATGCATTTAAAAAAATAAATAAAATTGTCGGCGTGATATAAAATAACGGGGTATAGATCGCCCCATAATGAAAAATTTCCGCTACTCCCCTTTCTGACTTGACGAGGAGTGGGATTTAACTTCCATACGTGATACTGATCAAAAAGTCACGTTGAAACGTTGGCCGTTTGTGGGATTCTCTAAATATGAGTAGCAGTTGCTTGCCAAAATTTTAACAGTCTGTTGGTTCACTGAATTATTCAAGTTTTATAACTGGTTCATAAATGTCTATAAATAAGCCATACGGTGGGTTGGACCCCCACCCTCCACACACACACAGACTAATCGCTCTGCAATATTTGCACATTTTTTGGTTGATTTTTTTTCTGAAAAAAAAGAAAGAAAAGAAATACCGTGTGTTTTGAAAGCAACTCCCCCACCCTTTTGAGAAACCTAGGTGGGTGCCTCTAAACTGTTTCACCAACAGTCCCATTATTGTCTTCAGTACATTGCAGAAATGGCTGAAGAGTTTGGGAGGACCTATATTTAAAGCCTTTTTTTAAATTTGAAAAAAGAAAATGGAATATATATTTGGGGTATTTAATATATATTATAAATACTGATCATACTATATTCAGTCAATGACTCAGTATCTATAATAGAGTATGGCAAAGCCAGGACAGTTGAACTCAAACTTATCAATATTACATTGCTTTTAAGAATTTATATAATTATTAGGAACAAAATTATTTACCACTATAGTAGGGATTATAATAATAATAATAATAATTTTATTTTTCCAAATACATTTTGATTGAGTTACATGATTTACTCAGGAAGGAACAGTATATTAATATTTTTTATTAAAAACAATAGTCTTTATTTTTCTCTAGAACCTTTTATGATCGTATCATCTGTATGATCTTTTTCTTTACAAAGATGTCACAATTATCTAAATTCCTAATTTGTAGTATTTAATTTGTGTAACATTAAATTATTAAAAATATTATGTCTAAATTAAACGTTCCATTATAAAGTATTTGGTTCCACTTCGTCTATAACAATATTTGGTGACAGTACAGAACACATACCCTATTGGGGTGTGCAGTATTTTTTCATGGTCCCTATATATACAGAGTGATTCAAAACTAATGGAACAAACTGAAAGGGGTGGTAAAGGACGCCAAATAAGCCATATTTGGCAAAGACCTCATGTGTGCAAACGAGCAAGATAGTTGTTGATACAATTCCGGTGAAGTTAACTAATTTTAGAAAGTCACCAAATAGGGACAGCCCGACGTCTTTTGACATTAAATAATTTTAAAAATTCTTGAAATGGCACATTGTAGCCATTTGTGGAAACCTTAAATGCAGGATCCAAATACTAAATTCACTGTAGTGCCTGAACGGCTAATTTTAAGAAAAGAAATCACTGAACAAAAATTGTTTGTTTTGATGTCCTTTACCTATTGCACATACTTGGCAGTTCACAACTGTGTGCAAAAAAAGGCAGTTTTATGCTTATTTTCACTATATAGTAACACAGATCAGAAAAGGAAATTCCAGATTTTTATTTGTCTATGCTGTATTATTAGGACAATCAATTTATGCATAATTTTTTATTGTTATAATGCCCTACATAGCAATGACATGGATGTCAACAGTAATTATGCCCCACAGCCAAATTGGATCGTTTGCAGATATGGGGATTTTGTCAGATATGGCTTATTTGTCATCCATTACCACTCCTTTCACTTTCCATTAATTATCAATCTGTTCCATTAGTTATCAACCACTCTGTAGGCAGATTAATATAGCTATAAATATACCTTTTTAATTATGCATGCTTTTTCCTTTTAATTATAATCAGGGACTATGGTTTCGTCCTTCACTCTACTTACTGTACAACCCTTATATTTTATTTTCTTGTAGTTTGCATGTGATTGTTCACTTGGTTAATAGAAGTCGTTTGTAATCTTATGTTATTATCGATTCTAAAGTCAAGTCAGAAAGCATTTTGTTTTACTGGACAACTTAATATTTTGTCGTCAAAACTAATTTCGAATAGCATTTACCGAAGATCTAGCGTAATTCCTCTTTCAATTTCCAAGTCTACTGTTTCCGAAACTCTGGTAAGAAAGTATCTCTACTGTTTAATGTATTTAAATGCATATTATACTATGTGGTGTGACTGCATGAGACATTACCCATATCTCACACTCTCCTCTGGAAATCGCTAAAAATTGCACTAGATGGATTTGTAACATAACATAGTGTGACGTCACAATGATGTGTATGATGCAGGGAGAACTGGTTTGAGATGCCATTATCTGTTTACTTCACATTCGTACGTCTGAGTGTGTGAATGTTTTATTTTTTTATGGATTACGTATGCAAGGTGTGATTGAGTGGGCCATGAAAGAGGTTAATTGCATCTGAGTCTGAGTGTCCAAAGTGCAAGAAGCTGATGAAAATGTCTGCATGCATACTCATTTTTTACTTTTTTAGGATTGGGGGGAAGAGGAGGGGAGGATTATTGTGTTTATATTGGGGGTGGGATTACGAAAATCGCAAAAAAACGCTGTAAACAACATGTCGAGAGGAAGAGGAGGATTATCGTTTTTTATTTAGGGTTGGGGGGAGGGAAGGAATCACGGAAATCCCAAAAATGCTGTAAACAACATGGCGGCTAGTCACCTTGTGCCGATTGCCAGTTTTGAAAACACTAGCTAGAATTGATGTGGGTAACGTTTTGCGCCTACTATGTTTTGTAAGTCCTGTTTAGTTTCAGTTCTCTCTTCAACTAAATGTAGTGTTTCTTTATAACAGAAAATGTCTGAATTCGTTTTCCCAAATGATCAGCCAGTTGTGAAACTAGATTGTGAAAAGGCCTTTAATGCTCTCACCGAAAAAGAGAAGTTGTATGCACATTATATGTCCCGTGCTTGTTGGTATGGGGGTCTCATAGTTCTTGCCCAGGTATTTATACAGTCATTGATCTGTTTTTATGCTTTTAATTAGTTAAAATGTTCTTGCTTTGCTTTCATCGATATTTTTACACTGCAAAATCCACAAATCTCTTACTCATTACATATACAAAAATATTAAACCTGCACACATAAAATCAGGGCTGTTCTTGGCTGGGGTGTCAGAGGTGCGCCCATGGGCAGAGTTAACATTTTGCCACCCCTTGACTACTTCTTTTGGTGCCCCTTTCTACCCATCTGCCCCCTCCCAAAATCAGTTGTAGGGACATAAAAATTGCTACATTCAATATACGCCAAAAACTTTTGTATTGACAGTAAAAATATTGAAAAACTTTGTGTGGAAAGCATTTGGAGAGACCTTCATCCAGCAGTGGATAGATAATGGTTGAATATGATGATGATGATGATATATATATATTAAACTAAATAATATAATGTATCATAATTATGCGAACATCGTGGAATTATTCAGATTTTTTTGGCTGATTGAATTTCAATATGTGAAACAAGATAATTTGGCTTGATTATCAATCAATCAGTTTATTTACATGTATGAATGAATTAGATACACAAAAACATTATTAATCAATTATTAATGTTAATTAATTAATTATTACTGTTATTAATCATATATTAACGTTATTCTATCAATTTGTGAACGCGAAAGGAACGTAATATAAAACAAATGGCCCTGAAATACACTAGAAATATTAGTTTTAAATGATGTCAAATAACAACCTTGAAAAGTTGAACATAGCTTTCGTTTGCTTATCATTTAGGCATTCATTTTAATTTCTGTTCCAATTTAACTTAAAATTGATAATAGCTGAAATTTTACTTATGCATCTTTTTTTTCAATTTTATGATCATAAATTTAAAAGTCCTTTCATTTTTCATGATATAATCTCGGATCAAGGGGGGGGCAATCGCTCCTCGCCCCCCCCTGCATTATTATTGCATTATTATTGCAGTTGCTGTACGCAACTGATGTAAGATCGTTTTTAGTTCACGCTATGATTTTAAAGAATAAATTTTTTTCTGGAAACTATAGTTTTCCGGAAAGAAAACATGTGCTAAAATTTTTATTTAATTGTAAAAATTAACCTAATTATTGAAAATATTAAATGAATATTATTGGGATTTAACCTAAATATGTTAGTATTGTTGAAACAAACACAAAATTGTGTTTATTTATAGTTTTTTTAAAGAATATTCAAGGGCAGTCAAAATCACCGCAGTCGCGATTTTAGGTATGATGAAAATGCTGCGGTTCTAGTATTAAAGAGTATTGATGCCCTATATTTGCCTGAGATTAAATGTGACCTTTGATTATTAGGTTTTAGATGCAGTTAACAATTTTTCCATTCGTGTTACTAATTATTTCAATTAATGCTTACAGACATCGTCAGAAAGTCCTTTGATTTACGTCCTGTTGCAGAAATTATTCCGAGCGGAGACTATTTCTGAACTCAGAAAAAGAGCCATTTCTAAATGTGATTTTACTGAGGATGAATTTACAGTAAGTTCTTTTTATTTTTTTTAATACTTACACGTAATCATTCGGTGAAATCTCTATAATTTGGCAATCTGACATGTCTCCAGTGATTTGGTAACAGAAGTGGAAGTGGAGGATCAGAAAGTTTTCATAAGAGATGTGAAATAATGAAACATTTATGTTATTAATAATTTTTTTTATTAATTTTAGTATTTTTTTAATAGTTTGTGTTGTAACTTCAATGCTTTAAAAAGAATGATTATTACTATCAAAGAGATTAAAAAAAGGATAAATGGTACTGGATTGATTTTATTTTGGAATTCGAAAATGATTCAATACACTATTGTTCTGTTGCCGATTGCAACTGTTATGATGATAATATAATGATGAAATTACTAATCATGAAAAATGTAGTGCGCTGTTAATTGTAAGTGCTTACAAGTTATGAAATCCACAATTTTAAGTCACTACAATTCATTATATTTGAAATTCTCTACTTTAAATAATTGTGTATCATTACATTTATTTAGTATTGATATTTTTATAATTCTTGCAGACAGATACAATTGTAATTTACATGTTACTGATCAACTATAAACAAACTATATCAGAGTAGAGTTATACAGTGGTAAAGCATCATATGTATAAAGATTATTGCTTAGATGTATAAGGCATACAGTATTATTTTGTCCTAAGTTTATTTCAGTTGCTGCAGTTGTTACGTTCCTTGGTTAATATGTTTTAAGTTTATTATTATGTTTGTTAATAACTCATTGTAGATTTAGATCAGTGTTATGAACAATTAAAAATGATTTGATGATTAACCTGTTGGCTATACCTGATGTATGGTAATAATTATATATGTATACACTGATCGGCCAAAATATTAAAACCATACCTTTATGTAATGCAAATTAGCATGTTTGCAGCCAACACATGCCAAGGTCGTGAATGACATCCGGAGTCAAAGCTCTCTATTTGTATTTCGTTTCATTTCAACTTGGAGAAAAGCAAAGTATTTATTTAAGCAAATGCTAGATCATTTTAACAAAGTGCCTTGGGAAACGCATCTCTGAAACAGCAATGTTTTGATGACGAATAGGTGATATACTTTGAGACATCAATAAGGCATGGAATGGCCTCGATGCTATGAGTCAGTGTAGGTTACCTTGTCTTATCCCCAGCAATAGGAGGGCTACTGTGGCTAACATTCGTCCATAATTTCAATCGTGGTGAAGGATCCCAATGTGTCCAAATGCATAATTCAGGTTACTCTCTTAGATATAGGCTCCATAGCCACAGGCCTGTTTGTGTGTCTGTTCTTACATTTGATTATTGTAAATTCTTTCAATAAACACACAATCATCAACATTGAACTGTGCAGGACTAGAAGCACTGATAAGAGGGACTCGGCAGGCGATGGGAGTGTGATGCTCCGGGTAATATTTTGTGAGATACGTGAAATTGTTATCTCTGTAAAATGGTCTCCGATAACTGATACATGACTGAATAGAATACTGTGTATTGTATTCTGTGATTGAGATGGTGTCTTTCAACAATACAGTGCTCCGTCATACTTCAAAGAAGGTTCAGGACAGAAGAAAGTTCCTCTACTGTCATGTCCCCCCCCCACTCCCAAATTCACATGACGTAAATCCAATCAAGCATTTGTGATTTAATCTAGAGAAATGGTTATGTGCAGCGTCATCCCAACAATGTAATTTATGGGAACTGGAGAATTTCCTGTTGTAGTTATGCTACTAAATATTGAGGGGCAACTATCACCATCTTTTTAGATCTACATTTTGTCGGGTGTGAGCTCTTTCAGCGGTGAGTGAAAAAGTTATATCTTATCAGGTAGGGGATTTTAATATTTTGGCTGATAAGTGCATATTAAATGTACAAAGTAAAATTCCAATGACTTATTTGACGTATTTTTTTTTCTTTCAGGCCCTTTTGGTCTACACATCTGGAATTTTAAGTAATATGGGAAATTATAAAGGCTTTGGTGACAAAAAGTTCGTGCCAAATTTGCCAAAGGTAATTATATGGACAAGCGAACACATTCCTAAAGCAAATTCCATGTTTCTGCGAATTTAAAAATATAAATTTGGGGCATTTGCGTGAATTAAAATGGTGTAGTTTTATATAATTTGAATATTCTGAATCCAAAAATTAATTTTTTTAATAAATCATGAAATAAGCTTAGACAAAGAAAAAAAGAATTGTGCAAAAAATTTTTGCAAAAATAGCTATGCATTTTTCCATGTGTGTCTTCAACCTCACCACTGAAACTGAAACATTGTATTGCCAGCTAACACATGTACATATTTGCATTTCTTGGTGCATCGCTACTTGTATGTAATATATCTTATAATATTTTTTGGTGCATAGTTACTTATATGTAACAGCAATATGTGATCAGGTTATAATTACGACCTGGTTGTCCACATTCTGATAAAATGCAACACAAATATGTTGGAAGATTGCCTGTACCTGTTATATTCTAGGTTCAAGAAAGTTAATTCTTGGTTTCTAAATGTGGGAGAATCAGCACTGTTTCAACTGTCCTATGCATTGAGCCTTGGAATCATCTAATGAGATAAACAAGTTGCCAAAACTCATCGGATAAAGGCAAAAGCCACCCTCCATGTCGTATTTATTTTACCAATGTGTGATCAACCTGGTTCTGATGACATGGTTAACACACTCGCTTGTTACGAGATCGAAAAGTATCTTTGCACCTAAAACTGCAAATACGTTGCATTGCAACATACAAACGGCATATAATTACGATGAAGTATTATAATTTTATTCAAATACTTTCAAATGATCATTAATGTTTACTATATGATGATGAATGCCTATCTGCCATAGCTACTAAAGTGCCATGCACAGATGACTGCTTGCCATTAACAAAGATATTGCAGGAACGTACAATATTGGAGCTTGCTATTAATTTTATTAGATAATTGTTAAATTATTTGCTGTGTTGCCAAGTATGCCGTCTTAAACCCAAAAATCGCCAGGTGTCATCTCAAAGCTAGACAGAAATGGTTGAGATCAATCGATTCTTTTTGTTTTTTAAGTGCATGCTCCCATTCTCCTATGGACATGTGGTGGCATGGCTGTAATGCCATGTTCATCTAACATGCCATTAATTTGGGTTCAGCTCTCAGTGGTGCAAAAAAACCAACAACAAAACAAAAAAAACCCCAACCTGTTCACTGTAGTCCGGAAGTTGGTTCCCTAGGCCTTAAAAGCTTAGATTTCTCAGAAGAGCGTTTGTCCACTGTCCTTTGGTAGTACAGTGTCGGCACATTTGTCATCATGTCATTGACCATATTTATCACCATTATGCAACAGACCACATTTATCATGATCATCATGCCATGGGCCACATTTATCATGATCATCATGCCTTTGACCACATTTATCATCACGCCTTTGACCACATTTATCATCACGCCATTGACCACATTTGTCATCATGCCATTGACCACATTTATCATCATACCATTGACCACATTTATCATCATCACGCCATTGATCACATTTATCATCATGCCATTGACCACATTTGTCATGATTATCATGCCATTGACCACATTTATCATCATGCCCTTTACTCGACTTTCAGTAGTTTCGAAAACTGTGTGACATTTCTTGCCCACTGTAATCCAGGGTTTCACTCTTTTGGCGGCAGAGATTTGGATTCCTCATAAAATCGTAGGTCCCAGCATAACCTGACCTTTACTGTCCTTGCACCATAAGAACACAAATAATCTAATTCCTTTCCTTGTATCTGTAATTTCTGTGGATCTCTTATCAAATCCTTCAACAGTAATTAGTGAGCATATATCATTCCACAGTCTTTGATGTCGGTTTCCAGTGTATCGCAATAACCTTTTCCTTTGTTCTTTGCCAAAGGATCTAAGGTTTTCAGGAAAGTGATTCCAGTGTGAAAATACGAAATGGAATTTTGAAGTCAGTGTAACCAGAGTTTCCGAATGCATCTAACGTTTCGTTGGCAATATTTATTTATTTTGTATCCTTGTTTATCAAGAAACTTCTAAATAACATCTCTAGCATTCATGCACAAACCTCATCCCCTCTACTAATATGATTTTTTATACCTTATATATATATATTGCCATAAGTTCTGTCCCTCACAAGAAAAGTGTCTTATCATAAAAAAAATATTGTAACATTTTAGAATATTTATGTTTATTTTACTTCTAAGTCATAATAGATTACATTAAAAAGTAAAACTACTCAAAATATTCACCCTTTGCTTTTTACACACCTCTTTAAACAGTTTGGCCATTAATCTATTGCAGCATGCACCACATCGATGGATATTGAAGCCGCTATCTTGCTCAGTTTTTTTTTTCATAGCCGAGATATTTCTGTGAGGCTTAGAACAAACCCACTCTTCCAAAACATTCCACAATCGATAGTCCATTGGGTTGAGATTGGGGCTTCCAGAAGGCCAATCTGCAGCAGCAGTAAACTCTGGTAAATTCATCTGTAGCCAACGTTGTGTGGTCTTCGCTTTGTGTGTAGGTGTTGAATCCTGCTGGAAGACCCAATATTGTCCAGTAAACAGAGAATGATTCAGAGGTTTTACTATCTTCACTGAGACATCATTTTGGTAATTGGCTGCATTAGTTTTGATACCTTTCTTGCAAAAATGCAGTTTTGTGACCCTGTTGTAGCCGGCTCCCCACTAAACCATGACTGAGGCCGTATGGTTACCTCTCTCTACCTTAGGGATCTTCTTAGATTGATTGATTGATTGTTTGGCTTTTTTATGGCGCAAGAGCATCTGGGCTATACTGCGCCAAAAGGATCTTCTTAGACGATTCTCGAGAGTTGTGTGCATAGACTCGGTTATTTTGGCGGTGGAACTTTTCTTCATTTGTAAAAATTTTTGCATCTGTAAACAAAATTTTGCGGTACCCATTGTTGGCGTGCTTCTGAAACAGCTGCTTGGCTCTCGTTGCGTTGGTGTTCCGTAAAGTCGCTGTAAGACGCTGTCCTGTGCTTCTACGTTAAGCACCAAAGCCCAAGTCTTCTTTAATAATGTATGACATGGTTCTGGTTGGAATCTTCTTCTCCCTTGCCTTGATTATCTGTTTGCGGAGAGGATTTCGATGAATTCTCTGTGCAACTGCTTTAACGACTTCTGGCGTTCTGAATACACACATGGATGACCGGTTCTTTCCCTGTCATCGACAGAGGAGATTTCATAGTATCTGCTGATGATATGATAAATGAATTTCTTGAGAATTTTTAAATGTTTCAGAAGTTGAAAAATATCATATGGGGATTGGTTGCACTTATGAAGAGTGATGTCTGCGACATGGTTTCGTTTTATGCTCCATTCCATTTTATATTTCGTTCGAATTAATTTGAAATACTATTATTCACGAGCTAATAAACTTGCTCACATGCCTTATAACAAATGCACGCTGAAAATTGGGGAATATAATGTTTTTAAACTATTTGTTTGGCGGGACAGTATACTAGGGGACAGTATACAGGGACTAGGTATATAGTAAAAGTCCAAAAATAGGGATCACCCAAGAATCCACTTTTTTTTTTAAAACATAAACATTTTAAGACCTTTAGCGCTTTTGCGAGAACACATACATGTTCATTACAGATGAACTGGGACCACACACATGCCATTTTGAAATATTTTGTACTCATTTTGATAAATGAATCATTCTGTTGTTGTTAAAGAATCAATCAACAAAAATTTGCCAATTCACCTCTCCTTTACTTATCCTTGCTGAAATTTAGTATTACCGCCTCTCCCCATCTAAATCTAGACTGCCCATATCTCTGAGCAATCCGTCTTTTTGGCCCTTCACTGTCGCTGTGAAATACATTACATTCAGTAACATGGATTGTTAAGATTTTTGAAAAAATGGCTACATATGAAAACATGAGTGATGCACTGCACAATAAAATATTTAAAAATGAAACACAAACACAGTTTAATATAAGTTGAAATGACTCCTCACAATTGTTTCGATGGAACAAAACATTCCACCTTCTTTAGAAATTTCTCCAAACTGTTCGGGCAAATTCCTGAAGAAAAGTAAAATGTTTTCTTCCACCGAAACAATTGTAAAAAGTTGTTCCAACCCATATGAAACTGTGTACGTAATTCATTTTTCGAATTACATAATTGCTTAGAATGTATGGAAATTTTGTGTTTTTCAAATAAACAATGCAAGAAATATGTACAATAGAATTTTTATATATTGAGGTTTTTGTGAATTCTCATGGTGATTGCCTAGAAAAATTGTTTCCATATACCGAAAAAAATTGTAAATATTGTATTTTTTTAAGGCAAATTAAAATTTTTTTCTTCATTAAACATTCTAAAACGTCATGGTTTCCTATTTGCTGAAAGTGTTGCTGACAATTAATTAATGTTAACACTTTTCATCACATCGAATCAGCATCAAAATTTGTTGTACAGCGAAACAGAAAATTTGCTACACACATATGAATGCAACATAGACTTTTTTCAATGCATCTTCAGCACATTTTCCCTCTCATCAATTTTTGTTTTTAATTATCTTTGTCAATGTAATTTGTATGTAATAGGACATATTCACTTACTTGTAGAGAAGAGTGCTTTACTTAGGAATTGTGTGTTCCCAAATACAATATTCTACACAATATACAGCCTTCATCAAAAGTATTAGGCACCCGAATTTTTCTACTTGAACTGTGGATATGTTACATAAGGTCAACCTCATTTGTTTATGGCTGCATACATAGTAAAAGTTGAAATTACTTGTTACTGCATACCACTGGCATGTGGGGGGGGGTGTTGATGGGGTTTGTAACTCACCGAACATTGCAAAAAATTTTGTATATTTAACATAGGAATATGTGAGTTGTAGCTCTGTAACCCGCCCCACTGCCATTGAGCCTATAATCGCCCACTTGTAAACTTTCTGCATACGTAGTTGAGGTTGAAATTACATACATTTAGTTGCATTAATAATTTAAAATAAAGGGATTTCAGTAGGGAGCCTAATATTTTTGATCAAGGCTGTATATGTATAAAAAACGTTGTTTCTTTATATCGAAGTTTTTTTTTATGGAGTCGTTGATTTTAATATATAAAAGATCTGCTGTAAATTTAATTAACAGAGAGGAGCATATGACAGACATTTTCTGACATCGTATTTGAATTGAATGTATTATCATTATTATATAGACATTAAATTGATTATTGGTACGATTGTGTCATAGATCAGTGTGTTCTTTGTTATATAACATAAAAAAACCCATCATTTTACGTTAAATTTCTTGCATTTTTAGGAAAAGATTACGAAGTTGGTTTTGGGCAGCAAGGCTGCTGATTTACAACACAACGAGGTTATAATGGTGCTTAGCAATTGCATAGAACAAATCTTTTCCCTGGAGGATGGGGTGAAACAACTAGGTTTTCCCGATGTTGTAAGAAGTGTTTTTGTTATAGAGTATATGTTCTTCAGTAACGAGGAGTGTTTAAAAATTTTGTTTAAAGCTAGAGTATCGAGAAAGATTACTTTAAAATCAGAATTTTTTCAGAAAATTTTGAATTCTTTAGAAGTTTTTGAGATAATATTGTCATTATCAGAGAGGTAATGAAATCTTTATATGAGATCATAAAGAAATCTTCCTGCAAGGCAGTAAAATCCCGTCTCTCCAAACTTTGAATACTTCCCCTTCCATTTTCTCCATAATGTTGGTCCAGTGCCAAACACACGAATGTGCAAATTTGTGCTTTTCTGAAAATGGAGCTTAAATGTTTATACCGGAATACGAAAATTAAAAGTTTAGTTTATAAAACTGATTACTAGCAGAATATTTACTACTAATGATCATAAAGTATGTTAGTATCAATATATAACATTAATTTTTTTTTCAAAAAGAGCACATTTATTTATTTTGTAGCCTTGTGGTATCACAGTGTGGTAACATGTTCGCCTAGTGCGTCGGTAACCTGGATCGACTCCCAATGGTGCAAAGAATGCTTAGAGATCTCATAAAGATTGCACTGCTCAATGAGGTTTGGTTCCCTAGGCTTTAAGAGGTTCAGATTCCTTGGAAAACAGTAGGTCCTGGCACAGCATGACCATTGTAGTCCTTGAACAACAAACAAAACAAATATTTTTTTTTTAAGTATTTAAAGAATTAATTGAAAAAAACCAAAAAAAAACCTGAACACATTACATACACACCATTCATGTTTTTCTCTTACTTACTTAGAAGAAAAACTAAAACTTACTAAAACTTAGAAGGTCAATGCTAAAGTGAAACACAGTAAACTTACACACATTTCTTGTTTGGGTATTGTATGTTTCCAAAACACATTTTATTCTTTTCATAAAAAATTAACCTGTAAAAAATATAGAGTGATGGGCGGGAAGTGATGGGCATGAAGGGGTTTCATACCAAATAACTTCCCAGTTTCTTGTTATATGGAGTCTTATTGTTCAGGAATCTCTTTCAACACCATTGTTCTAATTAATGGTTATTTCCATTTAACAATAGTATTTTACAGTTCCGGCACATTCTTCATAGAATTGCACTCGTTCCCCGATTAACATCTTTTTCTGTTTAATGGCGTTTTTTCCATCCCTTGACAGTTGCTAATGTAAGAGATTACTGCATATAATTTTTTTTTTAAATTTGCTATTTTCTTTTCTTTGAATTACCCTTTAATAATTCATTTTCAGGGTATTACGACTTACCTTTCAAAGAACTTTACCAGCGAAGATTCTGATCTCATAAATAGATTTATGAAAGAGTGTGTAAGTATAAAGTACATTTGGGTTCAGTTGTGTGGTGTTACTTATTGTAAAAAAAATTTTTTTTTGATTAGAACACAGATTTAAATTTTAATTAAGAATTTGTTAGTTTAATTATGCTATTTAAATAATTTGTATTTGATTTACACACAGATACCAAAGTTGTTTTAAGCTTTAGGTACATTTTATTTTGTAAATAGAATTAAATTTATGTAATAATTTTAAATTGTAAATAATCAATAAAAAAAGGCTGAAAGTATATCGAAAGTGATCGATTGATATTATGAATGAAGTTCAGTTATTTAATTAAACATAACCAGTTAAGTAGTCAAGAAATGGGTTCATAAAACATGTTTATTTATGCAAGTTATAAGAGTTAATTAAATATAGTATTTCTTAGTAATATTTTGAGTATGTAATAAAGAGAAAAATTAAAGAAAAGGTACATAAGAAAGTGATTACATTCTTTTTAAACTTGTAGTTACAAGGAGAATCCTAAAAAGTAATTACTATTTACTTTTTATATTTTTTAAACGTAGGAGAATTATAATGATAAAAAATTCATTACAATAAGTACTCTTAGGTGCCTTTACATCAAATACGTCGTTAATAATCAAAAATCCACATGCTTTCGGAGTGTGCGGGAGTACATTTAATCCTGTAATTGGATTCAAAACGTTAAGAAATTTATTTCCATTTACTATTTCACCAGTGATTAACATTTAGTGTGTACATTCCTTTCGTAGTACTTTGTATCTTATTTCTAAAAGTAATCTTGTTTAGTCTGATGTAAATAACCCCACTCCACAACATTGCTGTTAACATTTCAAATAGTATTGTATTTAATATATAATGAATATTTTTAACTATATATATTCAATAGGTATTTTGGAGTTTTTTCGCACATGAATTAAACTTTCTCTCCATTTAATAGAATATTGAACCATGGAATACCAGGGTTTTCAAAAGTCTTGATGAAACAACTGGCAAGACATGTTATGAAATAAGAGTTGCTTCTGCTATCCCTTCTGGTAAGTTCCCCCTCACTTCATCCATATGATAATGACTTTGTGGTTGCAATAGTGGTTCCTAACCTGTTTTGGCATGTGCCATATTTAGGGTTTTTTTTATTGTCAGCATGCCACTCATGCCATTCTTTTGCCCGACTAATTAGGCATCACATAACATGTTTCCTTTAAAAAAAAAAGTGTCAGCATACTATGTAATACACCTCCACATGCTATTGAGTGGCACATCTGTCTCAAGTTTGTTACTGCCATAATGTTCAAGTGCCATAGTGTTTACACTGCTCCAATGCCTTTGAACTCATTGGGTTTTAGATTTCAGTCCTAGTGAGGTTAGCTGTGTGTGTAAACATAATCTGGTTGGAAGGTCACATTTAATCATTAGTCCCATCCAAAATACCATGAAGTCAGGTTTTACCTTAAGGACTTTGAATTTTTGTGGCACATGAATGCAAAAGATGATGCTGCGACATTTACCTTAAGTTGAAACTGTTCTCCATTGGTCATGAATTACAGAGCATGATCATTATAGAGTTGTTGCAGCTTTTCTTTGCTGTCCGGGCAGGCGGGTGTTGGTTCCAGCTCGCTTAAGACGGAGTGATTGGGACATTCATTTTGGCCGCCAAGTGGCGGTGGATGGATGCCTGCTTCTGCTATTCTGGGACCGGACTCCGCCCTCCCTCGTAATTCGGACTTCGTCGCTGGGGTCGTGCTTGGCCTTCTGTCCATGACGGGCGTTCGTCATTGTCTTCGTCCGCTGCGATCGCTTGGGGGCCAGCTTTCGCAAACAGTGGATGATACTTTGGCATGTGATGCCTGTCCGGATTGTTCTGGTCTCGTGCGCCCTGGTTGCGGGGAATGATTTTCGCCTGTTCGCTGCCGCTCGCGGCACCTCACCCACTCAACGGTGTCCGGTGGTTTCCCGTAGGAATACCGGCCGGCCCGGGGTGTTCTTCCGCGCCATCCATCTATTTCGGCCGCTCTTCGGGGCGGACTGATCGTGGGTGGTCTCCGGTCGACGTTGAATGACGACAATCATGTGAGCTGTGCGTCTCTGTACGCCTGTTTCGATCGACAATCCCCTGCAATGCCCCCTCCCCCCCAGTGTCCCTTCTCGGTCCACTGGTCGTCATTTTATGTGACAAAAGCCTGTCTGGGAATACAGCGCTGCCCCATTCGGCGGCCACCTTTCCCATTACACTTCTTGCACAAATCACTCACACTAGAGTTGTTGCAAAGAACGTAAGAGAACATAATAAGAACCCCAAAGCAGAATATTTTGCAATGTTCTGCAACAAGCCTTCAGCTGATCAAAAATGTTTGGCAGGAGATGCATGTAGATATGGGCATTATATACATTTTTAAATTCTATAAAATGTAAATTCCTTTTTTAATAGAAATGCAGAAAATAT
Source organism: Dysdera silvatica (assembly GCA_006491805.2). Taxonomy (NCBI): domain Eukaryota; kingdom Metazoa; phylum Arthropoda; class Arachnida; order Araneae; family Dysderidae; genus Dysdera; species Dysdera silvatica. Next base: position 43,519,338 of record QLNU02015359.1, on the reverse strand, counting down.
TTGCCGGACTGATTATTTATTTATTTACTTATGTGTATTTATTTATTTCAAGATAAAAAAAAAATCACCCTGCGATTGTTCTGCAGTAAAGCTGTTTGTTATGCAACGTTCTTCGCACTTTTCAGCACATTTGGCTTTGAGTATAAGAACGTAAGCATTAGAAAGTTGTTGGTAGAGAAATATAATTTTTACCATTCTGAATTACATGAATTGCATTTATTTGTTAGGCCTATATCATGCGCCTATCAAATCATAAAGATGCTATGACGGGACACGTATACAGGACTTGATTACTGACTAGGCCCGGGCCTAGGGCCCCAGTTGAAGTGGGCCCCGAAATTGCGATTTTTTTACTCACTTGACTTTTGTTTACTCACTTTTGATCGACATCTAGAAAATTTTTAGGTAAAAGCTTACTTTTTTTGGGCTATTTTAGATAGTTTACCAGAAATTTGAAGAGTTTTATAATGAGTATACGTAAGTACTTATTTTTTATATACTTTCAGCTAAATCTTTCACCGTGCGTAAGGGGGCCCCCCATATAATACTGGGCCTACAGCCTTCATATGTCTTAATCGGGCCCTGCACATAAATGCGGGAGTGTAGTACAGCATGTATTCGTTAACCCTTCACTCTCGATGCACTGGCATAGCCTGGAAGCGTGAGCTCGTTGTTCCTATAAGCTAGACTTCAGCAGTACTAAATGAACAAACCATGTTGGAGTAAGGAATCAAATCATTTTTGGGATTTGAAGATACAATTAATTCATTCATTATGATCCATATCGCTCATCTTATTATGACATCAAGCCTGATATTAGTTTCATTCTGCATTTGGCTTTCCACGGCCAGGTAAGGACACAGCAATCCAGAAGGCTACAGGGTTAGGCCAGGAATCCCCTTCTTCCCTCACACAAAAACCACTCTCACTACTTTCTCCTTCTAGTCTCGACAGGAGACGTTTCTGAACCTTGGGAGAATTCAACTTTAGGATGCCTCTGAGTGTCACAGATGATATATTTCCTATTGAAGGATGTGTAGGTAATCTTATTTAAGGATTTACAGGCGATCTTAATATCAAAATCTGCATTTTTTATTTTTGACATTGAAGCGTCAGTCGAATGCGCCATAGAGGTAATTAGTTGTGCAGAATATTTGGGTTTGAATCCTGCGCTTACCATTTTTTCTTGTAAATCCCTGGACTTGGTTTCCTGCGTGACAAAGATTCAGCTCCCTCAGAAAAACACAAGTTCTGTAACATCATAATAGTTGCCTATAAAATACAGACTTCTCGCCATTCAATATCGGATCCTGTTTGGGGTTGGGTTTCGCAGACAGCAAACTTTTGGGTTCCTCAGAAAACTAACAGGGTTCCTGCATACCTAGGAAACCTTGAAATGTCAGGGAATTTGAAATCGTCCCTAAAGGAAAGTCAGGGAAAAATGAGATACTTTGGTCGAACCTGGGAAAATCAAAAGAAAAATTTTTTGACTTCTGTGTTTTGAATGGCTAAATCTCCCACGAATGTGAAACCATTTTTTTTTCTCCACAACCATGGTTCAGTTGAAAGTTGTTTGCGATTGACTAAGGAATTACTGCCTGAAAAGTCGTGCAATTTTTTTTCTCTAATATGGGTCGGAACCCTAAACTGTGTTCTCGAGCTGTAAAATATGAACTATGGAAACTGTTTTCTGAGAATAATGTTTCACTTTCAGATAATGTGGAAGATGAATTTTTTGGTAGTCATAATGTCAACGGTCATAAAATTTCGATAACACGAGGCGACTACTCTCAACTTCTTTCTTTGGTGAACAAGTCGCTTACGGAAGCAAAGGTAAGAGATAGAACCATTGCTTCAAACTGTGCATTGTTGCTGCATTTGCTCGTTACACGTAACCATTACATAATATATTCATTACATAACTTTAAAATACAGTGAAATCTATCTGTAACCATTTTCTATGGACAGGAAAAAGATATTGTTATAGACTAAACCTGTCTTTATCTGTCAGTACCAGGGACTAAGCTGTCACCAGCAACTCGTACCTCGGATGATTTCCTGGTCAGTCGTTTGTGGAAAATTTCAAATTACCTCAAATTCTTTACCAGTTTTTTATAAATTGGTGCTATCTTTCCACGCTTATCTTTTTATTTTAGTTTGTTACCATCATTTATATGAAAGAATTTCTTTATTGTTCTAAACCAGTTTCTTGCCATAACTGTCAGAACACTATGTACTTTTAGATCATCAACAGTACTCTAGTAGTGATTTTCTTTCGGAACTCAAAGGCAGCCACTCAAAAGAAGCAATCCAAAATATTGTACAATGTCTTTATCGAAAACGTCAATTGTTTCACCTTTTTGGCTTGCGTACAGCTTTGTCATGGTTGCCAAATTTTCTAAATATGTTCCAGGGAGGATTTTATGAAAATTTTTAATTAGTGCAGGACTTTCAATATTCGGAAAGGTGTTTTTTTTTTATCAACAGGGTCTTCATCAGAAAAATCATGAATCAGTTTATCACTTTTTTTCCATCTTACTAAATCAGAATCCATCCTAATTCTTTTAGTGGATTGAGATAAGTTGCCACTATTTTTTACCTTTACTTGGGAAGTAGATGACCTGCATTCTGAAGATAATGATGCTATGCTTCTCTCCTCACTTATTTCATCAGCATATTTTTCTTTCAGAAGAATCTTTACTTTTCCTGTAATATCACCACTTCCATTTGGAGGAATTATGCAAATTCCAGCGTCTGAAAAATATGATTCATCAGATGATTTAAAGTATAGAAATACTCAAGAGATGCTTCCATAGTAGGGAAACTAAAACGTTGAGGGTGGGACATAACGCATTCAAAACAAGCCAGCTTTCTAACACAGACGAAAATACTCTTAGAAATGTCTTCAGAATCTCCTTTTACTTGATTCACAGATGGCTCCTATGAATGTGATATGGTTAAGGAGTTCAAAGAACATCTATCATACTCAAGATTGGGTAATAAAATTTTGTCCCCCAGCACATTCCTTTTCTCCTTAAACAGTTGCCATGGTGACTCACTATGTTCATTTTTTGAACAGATGACTTACAGCGGAAGCTGTAAACAGGAAGCACAGATAAGAACATATATACAATTTTCTATCAGAGTTTGGGGAGACAATAAAACGAAGCATATATGACATTTTAAATGAATTGGATGTTGTTAATTAATTGTTGATATCATTACATATTACCTGATTAATTGTTAAATAGCTGATTAATTAATATGCTTATTAAATAAATATAATAACTGTAAAAATCTAATCATATATTAAAATTACATGTAGAAATCTGCCATTTTTCTACATTATATTTACAAATTTCACCAATTTCATGGGAGAGGGGTAAAAGTAAAACTTGAGGTCAATGTTCCCAAGTGGGAATATTGGGGAATTTGTGCTAATAATTTACAAATTGAGCATTATTTTTATAAAAAAAGCGACATTTAAAATATTGTTTGAATTCCTCACTTTCATGACGTGCAAAAATTTTCAAAAATTTTAAATTCCATGATTTTTTATTTTTTTTTCCCTCTTCATTACCAACCAAGGTGAAAAGCTCAAAAAATAGTAAATTGCAATAAATTTTAAAATCGAAATAAATTAATTTATAAAAGTTTAAATGACTCAGAAAAATCTTGAAATTATTCAGCTTTGCTCAAACCAATTTTTATTATGTTATTCTAAAATTGGAATTTTTAGCAATTTTTTTGAAGATTGTGTTCTCAAATGGGAACATTGGCATCTAAACGATCAAATCTGATTTTTTGTAGAAATATGCTACAAATGAGAAGGAAGTGAATATGATTGATGGATACATTCACAGCTTTAAAACTGGACTTGTGGAGTCGCATAAGGACGGCTCCAGACACTGGGTCAAGAACAGGAGCCCGATAGTGGAAACGTACGTTTTTTTTACCATAATTTATTACAGATCATCAATTTCAAATTTTTGTGTAATCTATCAGATTTTGTTTTATTTTAACAGTTTGCATATAAAACATTTTTTAAACAAGTGGATTAGCATACGAAATGTCACACATCTACAATTTATATTTAAAACTATTGTTAAATGAGGACAGTATTTACACCAGGTTCAAGCACATTGATTTTTAAACACAGTGAGCCACTGGACTGTCTTGAATAATAATAATTTTATTTCCATGCTCATACTTAATAGATTAATGTAAATAGATTAATAGGTAGATCGCCGTTAATAGATTCCATTCAACATTTAAAAAAAAGTTGACTTATTGGAGACATGCAAGCCATGCTGGGAAATACGTAAAAATGTACGTTAATTCCTGTATTTCCAAGGTTACACCTGTAGTTAATTTGTTCTAGTTCAAATATGTGTTTTTACAAGAGATTTAAATCTAAAAATATTTCTGCAATTTTGCAATGACTCCGGCCGCCGGTTCCAGTATATAATACCATAAAAATTTATGTTTTTTTCTTCCATTCTAGTCCTTATTTTAATAGGTTCATATTTCCCCATTGGTCTTATAGTTTTAACATTTACTCTTTCTTTTCAAATTATTGTATTAGTATGTTTACCCAACTGCTTTTGCTCATATATTACTTTCAAAATATTTAATTCATGCATTTCAACAGCATTAAGTGTTCTATATTTTTTATTTCTTCTCTTTGCTGATTTGATATATTTGTTGTAATTGTAAGTGCTCTATCCATAATTGACTGTACTATCTTATTTTTACTAGTTCCCATATTTCCCCAAACACAATTTACATATATTTAATGACTGTTTACTAATGCATAATAAAGGTTTATTGAGATATCCACTGGTATTTTGTCCATGAGTCTGGATATAGTTCCTGCTCCTCCACCCATTTTTTTACATACTGTTTCTATGTGTTTGTTACTAGGGATGTAAATATTCGATGGTTTAGGACTCAGTGAAATATGTTTGCATCCATCATGACTTGCTTTGTTTTTATATACTCTTGTCAAAAATTTCGAACATACATGTTGTCTCTTTCTATAAACTACTGTGTGTGGCCTGTTGTGTGGGCATATCACTCATCTAAAGAATTAAGTCACGAACTTGAAATGCGAACATTTGCTGGCATATGACCCAATGTATTATGACATACTTGTTTGCATATATTTCTCTCTTTTCAAAAACTGTTCCACCCACACAAAGGCAGATTACTCCTTGAATATGCAGCATTTCTTTTTGCAAAATAATTAATAATACTATAGAAACAGTGTGCAAAGATTGTGTTAATGGTACTAGGATGCAGTCACATTTTTACGAACCTCTAATTTATGAACCGCACATTTTTACCAACTCACATTGTTCCCAAAATGTAATCTACAATACAAATACTTTTATTTTTCATGTTCAGGTTTGTTAATCCTGCATATGGAAGAATAGCAAAACCTAATGTTAATTCCCTCTCTCCCTATCCTAATATTTGTTTCAAATAATATATAAATATAATATATTCAAATATATATAATATATTCAAATATATATATATATTCAAATATATATATAATATTCAAATAATATATATATATATATATATTAAATAATCATTTGTTTTAAATTCAGTCTCTGATGTAATGTTTTTCACTCATTTGGTATTGCATTCCACATCTTAATACCACAATAATTTATATTACGGGAACCCATGTTAGTTCTTACATTTTTAATTTTTAAAGTTTTCCCTGATCGAGTATTTTTGATGTTTCGTTTATTTTCTACATTTATTACTATAAAAGAAATCTCTTAATTCTCATGTAGGATTTATTTTTGAGATCCGTATGAGTTCGTAAAATTGAGTGTCTACTGTATAATATTGTATTAGGGTTCGCACATAACCTGGAGAACCTAGAAGTGTCAGGGAAGTTGAAATTGTCTCTGAAAGGCAGGGAAAAACAAAAATTTTTCTTCAAACTGGGAAAAGTAAGGGAAAACCTTCCTGACCTGTTCTGAATAACTAAATGTTACTTGAACATGAGGCTTTTTACCTCCGAAATGGAAATTCAATTCAAAGTCTTGTTTGCCATCAGTCGGGGGAATTTTGTCTGAAAAGTCAGGGGGAAAAAAAACGTGAAAGGAGTCAGAGAATTTTTTTCTGCACGGTGAGTGGAAACCTTGTTGTATATTTATTTACAAGTGAACTCATTTTAATCATGTTAAATATTTTAAGGTATATTGGATTTGTCGAAACGTACAGGGATCCCACTGGTGCAAGAGCGGAATTTGAGGGTAAGTAGTGCTTCTAATTGAAGCATTCATGTGATCGGAATTTTTATGAAATGGTAATGTAAAGAGAGAAATAATGCTTTCATCGTTTGTTGGTTGGTTGTTTTGCAGGGTTCGTTGCCATGGTAAATAAGCCCATGAGTGCCAAGTTTGAAGAGTTAGTCCGTCAAGCTGAGAACTTCTTGCCCATGCTGCCTTGGCCGAGTTCTTACGAGAAAGACAAATTCCTCAAACCTGATTTTACATCATTAGATGTTTTAACATTTGCTGGAAGTATAATACCCAATGGGATATGCATTCCAAATTGTAAGCAGTGGTTTGTAAATAAAAGCTTGACTAATTATATCTTTAATATTAATGATGTGTTTTGTAACATGAGGAAATTTTTTTGCTATATTATATAGCTGCAGCTGAAAGCATGATATACTTAATTTTACATTTATTTCTTCTATATATTTTTTATTATTTTTTTGAAAATTTAAAATTATCTACATATATCACCTATCTTCCTGTCAGTTTGCGCATATACAGTGGAACCTCGATTATCCATCTCCCAATTTACCCTCTTTCTCGCTTAACCGTTGGCATCAAATTCAAGTTAACGCCACTAAGCTGTCGCCACCACACTCAGACTGTAAGCGTCAGTATTGCCTTGCCCACCAAGTCGTTTGTGTATGTACCCCTTAAGTTTATTGTCACGCTAGTGCTAACAATTGTTCGAAAACAATGAGTGAAAAACATTAGCGTATTTTTGATCTGTCTGAAAAACTGGAGATCATAAAGCATGTATGAAAGGAAGATAGTTCAGTTAGCATCTCACCAATTTATGACATAGGCCGAACAACTGTGAATGACATTAAGAGAGATGCCAACAAAATTGAAAGTCATGTTTCCAAACTTACTTTTGATGGCGACTGAACAGCGAGGAAAACAACGAAAAAATAATCTTTTGAGTTGCTGGATGCTGTCGTTTATCAGTGGTTCATTTAAGCACGTTTTCAAAGTGCTCCCCTTTCAGATTTAAATAAACTTCGTTTGTGCCTTCAGCAAATTTCACAACGTATTTTTTTTTAATTGTATAATTTTAATAAAAATGTACTATATTGTACTGTAAATTTCCCCGTTTCCGCTTAACCGTCTTTTCAATTATCCGTCAAGGCTCTGGTCCCGTGACTAATAGATAATCTTACTCTAATCATGTCTAATAGATAATCAAGGTTTTACTGTATATATATATATTATTTTTATAAACATAAAGTAATGGGAGGCAGACACATACTGGCATTTTTACATGGCTCAATTATTTGAAACTTCTAAATTTTTATTCTCTCTTCTTTATGCGCTGATAATGTATGGTCATTATTTTACTTGTACGTGTTTGATCTTGGACATTTGCATTTCATTGTTAGAAGGCCCTATCAAATTAACTTGTGGTTTCAGATTAATTAGTGAGCATTCTATCAATGATTGCGTAATTCTATGAATCGTGCAAATAACTGTTATGCTATGAGTAAGTCTGGGGCATAACAGCACAATCCTCTGAATGGTTGAGTAGTTATGAGAGAAGCTGGGTAATTCTGAGTAGCTTCATAATTTTGTATGTGGTTGAGCACCCTGTGGTTACCTGTGTGGCTGAGCACCCTGTGTATGTGGTTGAGCACTCTGTGGTTACCTGTGTGGCTGAGCACCCTGTGATAATGTGTGTGAGTGAGCATACTGTAGTAACGTGTATGGCTGTGCACCTTGTAGTAACGTGTGTGGCCGAACACCCTGTGGGGTAACGTGTGCGGTTACCATATGAATAATCCAGGTTTAAGCCCAGAAGGTATCCAGTGCCTTTTTTTCCCCTACAAGTTCTTAGTACAGGGTTTCATGCCCCAAGCAAAAGGGGTTTGATTTCTCGTAAAACTGTGGATTCTGACATAGTGTGGTCTTAGATGCCCTTATCTCATAAAACACAAATAATATGAGTAAATAATCCTCGGAGAGTAACTGCATAATTCTATGAGTTAGTCAATATCTTGGGAGCAACTGGGTTTTCTCGAGAGTAAATGTATAGTTCTATGAGCAGCACTGAGTCATCTTGTGTGTACTCGATGTAAAAATTTTTTTAAAAAATTATTGAATAACCCTTTCTTAACTTTTTTTCCAAACTTGGAAATGAATTTCATTACATTTCAGAAGTGATTTTTAATGCAATAGGAATTAACCTTTTTTGTCCCGTTTTGCTATAGATACCACTATTCGCCAAAATGAAGGATTCAAGAATGTTTCATTAGGTAATGTGATTATGGGAACTGCGAAAGTAAAAAACATCAATTACCTAAACGAAGAGGATGAGGTTAGTTTTTTCTTTCGCTCTCATCATTTGACAGGTGAATTATAATTAGGATATACGGTTTTTTTTTTAATCATTAATGATACATTGGTATAATGGGGGAGGGGGGGGGAGCTAGAAAAACTTAGCCCCTCCCTGTAGAAACGAAAATTACAACTGAATTTTATCTTCTGTGAATTTAAGTGAATGGTTGAGCCCTCCTTTGAAAAAATTGATCCCCCCTAGACCTGGAACTTTGTTACACCACTGCAAATCATATTATACAACTTAATCTGTGTCTGTAAAAAATGGAGATGAATTAAATTGGCATTGTCCTCTTAAAGTGCAGAAATGAAACAGCATTTTGTATTTCCATCTAACCTATAGTTTACTAATACGTTTACCTATAGTATGTTAATAGTAACTTAATATATGGTTAAAATCTATATTAGCTTAATATTTAATCACAATATATATAAGGATGACTTAATATAATCAAGATATATATATATATATGATCAGGATCTATATAATATAGTTTAATGATGATGATCAAAATCCTCATAAGAAAGCTCAATGCATGATCAAAATCTATATGAGGTAGCTTAATAATATATGATCAAGAATGTGCACAACGGAAAGTTAAACGCTCCATTTAAAAAGTATTGGCAGCAAAGTGAAATTCGTTGCAAAAAAAAATTATTTTTTCAAAATTTTGCCCCCCCCCCTTTTTTTTTGTTGTTGTCGATGTTAACTCTCATTTTGAAATCCTGTGAGCACTGACTTGTATATAATATATTATATTACTTGTATATAATATTACTGTAAAGTATAGATTATTCACGTGCGGATTAACGTCGTGAATTATGAACACTTTATGGTGATGAAAAGCCAAAAAATTTTGAAGGGACCGGTGATAAAAAACATTTGGTGACACTTGACCTAGGCCACAAATTATGTGTAAGCTAAACTAATTTTATTATATGAATCATACTTATGGAAATTAATTATATATTTTTTGTGCATAAATAATTCTTTTGACGATTGATCTATAGCCCCCCTCCCACTTTTCTTGGTCGCATTTGATTTTTAGTGTATAATTTTCCTTTCAGACCCTTTTTTTTTATTTATGTTCTAGCAATTGATCCAGAAGCACAAGATCGGGGCATACGAAGCTCACATTGGACTTCACGAATTGTTAGGACACGGGAGTGGTAAATTGTTTATTAAAGCCAAAGATGGCAGCTTCAATTTCGATCAGTCCACGGTTCTGGATCTCGAAACAGGAGCTCAGGTATGGATTTATTACTTTAAACATGGGTTATGCAATAAAATTCTAATTATTAGAATTTCTATAAATCTTGCTCTTTTTGATAATTTGATAAGCGAAAGTTCACATAATGAAGCATTCCAATAAGACACTAAACGGGTGTAGTTGTATTATTTGTTTAGCCATTAACAGTTGTTTTGTCATAAAAACGTCAGTCCATATAAAAAATTTGTATATCACATAAATTTTTCAACTCATCAAGTGTCCGGAAAACTATTCCAAGTGCTGAAAATCATTGAGTTTGCCTTCTATAGACCATTTACAACATTCAGCTTATGCTGTGAAATCATAGACGGCATTTCCACCCCACCCCCCAATTATTCCATTTCAGTACCAACACATACAAATTTGGAGCTCCATAAGTCTTTGCTTGCCAAATCCAGCAAACGTACTCTAAAATTAGCAGTGTTGTTATCAATCAAAGAAAAATTCGATCCCTTTTTACATTAGAATTAAGGGTCTTTGTAATGAAAGCTAGAGTCGTTTTATCATTTCTGAATTCCTGAAAACCTTCAGCGAACAGAATAAATTTCTTTTCAAATGAAACCATGTCTACTATTATGAAAGCAGTATTTCCTTTGCCTTGTAATTTAAGATCAAGATGATTCAATTATGATGTAGTGTACACGAGGAAATACAAAATTTGGCTGCCCTACATACTATCTGTTCAACCATTCTTCCTATTCCCTCTGTTTACCCCTTCATGCTCGTTTTTCCTCCCTGATGCCATGCTTCGGGCATTGTAGTGCTATAAAGTTTTTCTATGCCTATAAAACAAATCAAATCACCATTATGTGAATAAAATCTTTCGAAAGTTTTAAAAAATGAAGCTATAATAGTTTTATTTCAACTTGACTTCGGAGCCACATGTACCTAAGCAAAGAGCAGCAGTTTGCCAATATCTGATCTAGAGTACTCACTTTCCCATGTGATTACAATTACAATCAGATCCTACGATGGTAACACATTCACCTAAAGTTCCATTAACCCGGATTCAACTCCGAATGATGTCTGAAGGAAAATGCTGACTAACTACTCACTGTAGTCCGAGGGTTGATTCAGGGTGTCCAGCAGACTCCGAGTAATCGTAATCAAGGAATTATAATCGACTGCATTTTAGAGTAATCACATCTGTAATTGTAATTGAATGTTTTGAAGTAGCTGTAATCTGCAATATAATCATAATCACACTTTTAAATTTCATTTAATCATAGGCGTAATCCTAATCATTTTTTGAAATTCTTAGGTAGTCGTAATCATAATCGCTATGATTATAATCATAATCATCATGACTATAATCGTAATCAAACTGATTATTTCTGTGTGCAAATAATCGTGATTATAATCTGTTATCATAATTATAATTTTTTTTTATATGGCTTCATAGTCATAATCGAAAAATGAAAATTGACTGATTGTAATCTTAATCGTACTATTGTAATTGTATAAACTGAGTGTAATCGTGGTCTGGTGTCTACTGATCTGGAAAACCTGGAAAAGTTAGGGAAACTGGAAATGCAAAAATCTAAGTCATGGAAATTTGATTTTATAGAATTACTTATGGCCCATGTCTGTAATTGATAATTAACAGTAGTTAATTATTTTGTAATTGATGATTAACAGTAGTTAATTATTTTGTAATTGATGATTAACAGTAGTTAATTATTTTGTTTTCAGTTTGAAATTTCTTTCATGTATTCTGTTCTCCGGATTGATAAATATTTTTTTTTAATTGATAAAAAATAAATTCGTTGATTGATAAATAATAAATAAAATAGATGACAATAAAATGTTTTAGATTTATAGAAAATAAATGATGGATATAATAAAAAAAATGATAGTAAAATGTTTAGATTGATAAATTTTTTCATGCATTATGTTTCCTAGATTGATAAATGTTACGAAGAAGGTGAACGTTTTATGCAGTTTTTGTCCTATAAGCTCAGCTATGAAGAGTGCCGAGCAGAATGCGTTGGCCTCTACCTTCTGTTGTTCCTGCTATCCTTAAGTAATATCTCCATTTTTTCTTTTTAATTTAGAATTAACATTAATTGCACATTAATTTCTTTTCATTTAAAGTTAATGGCTTTTTAAAAGTACCAGCTTCATCATGAAGAACGGTTACCCTCTGGTAACCGATTAAAATTAAGGAAATTAATACTTTTAATCATATTTGATTGTTTCCTATAATATATATTAGTTACCATACCATAGTGATAATTACTATTAATAGTTTTCCCAGCGAAGAATATTTACTAACCATTTATTTGTTCATTATTAGAATCTTTGGCTATGAAGGGGCAGAAGCAGAAGATATTACATATGTCAACTGGCTAAATATGTGCCGATTAGGCATCGAGCAGTTACAGATGTACGAGCCTGAAACCCAGTCTTGGTTACAGGTGATGGGATTCGAGATTTTATTATTCACATTCTCTTATTCAGGATACACATTGTCTTCCCTGAATAATTGTAATAAAAATTTAATAATTAAACCTTTAATTTTTATTAAAATTATTTAGTAAGTTAAATAATGCATTTAATAAATAAAAATGTTATAATAATCATGCAGCATTAAAAGTGTTTGCCTAATGTGCGGTTATCCCACGTTCGATTTCAAACTGTTCCAAAAATAGAACGCTTACCCACTAACTTCTCACTGTCGTTTGGGGGTTGGTTTCCTAGGCCTTAAGAGGTTTGCACTCTTCGGAAAAACTGTTTTGTTCCAACACAGCATGACACTTGTTGCCCTTGTGTCACAATACGTAGACCGATTACAATAATTTAAGTGTGAAATATACAATAAATTTTCCATTATTTAGATTGAGTCTGAAGTAGATTTAGCAATTAGAGAAATCCAAATAATGAGGTGTAACAAATGGTGCATTGGCGAACATTACGAAGTCAAATGATCTTCTAGATGAGAGATTGTGAACTCTCTGGGTGATCAGGGGCCAGGTAATTGGAATTCTGCTTTCAAATCACTATTCGTGATATCCCTAGTTTGGAGGTCATGCTTAGCTGTTGATCCCATCTTATGCAGTCCTTTGATATATCACATAAACTGATGTTTTTTTCAACCCAGGATTGATTTAGATGCTGCTGTGGAATGTGCATCGGTTTCTTAACTACTGTAGTCTGAGGTTTGGTTTCCTAGGCAAAGGAGATTTGCATTCCTTGGAAAGCTGTAGGTCTTGGTGCAGCATGATCTTAGTTATCCTTATGGCATAAAATGCAACAAAAACCACAGAGATCTCATAAAGATCGAACTGCTTACCATAGTCCGGGGTTTGGTTCCCTAGGCCATAAGAGGTTCGGATTCCTCGGAAAACAGTAGGTCCCGGCGCAGCATGACCATTGTAGTCTTTGAGCCGTAAAACCACGAACATTACAAACCAGTCCTTTCAAAATAACCAATTCTCGAGTCTGTACAAAAAAAGTGTAAACCGAATGTGAGATTGTAAGTTGTGAGAAATTCAATGAAAATCAAGTGAATATTATTAGAATTGACCTTGCTCGGAAATGAATGAATCACCTTCATTCATTCATTGATTGAATGAAGGTCCTTCATTGTCCTTACAACGTACAAAATCAATCACCCCTTTTTTTTTCTGCCAGTCCGTATTCCAGGCATATGCATGGTCTCGCCTTGTTTGAAACAGAATTGTCCTTGTGTCCTTGCACCATAAAGATACAACCAACTATATTCCAGGATTTGATTCCTCATGCGACAGATACTCGAATCTCTCAGAAAACCATAGGTCCTGTCTCAATCATGACCTGGGTTGTCCTTGCACCATAAAGGAAATAAATATCAATATTAAGGTGTGCCAGGTTTTATTTCGTAAGGATTGCTGCACTGCATGGGCTTCCAGGACTCAATAGATGAAATTTACGTTTTTGTGTTAAAGAAACTTTCTAAAATATCATTTCTGTGATTTATGCCTGTTCAAGAACAATTACAATTCATGTAAGGTTATATTCAAAGTGTCTGCTGTGTCTCTTAGACCCATGTGATGATGTGCACACTTTGGTTTAATGGTGGTTCCGTTTTCAATGCCTACAGGCCCATTCCCAAGCTCGCTATGTCATCTTGCGGACACTTTTAGCTGCTGGAGAAGACTTCTTGAGGATAGAAGCAGTGGAAGGTAAAGATGGTAAACCCGATCTTTTACTGTCCATGGACCGATCTAAAATCTTGAATGTAGGGAAGCCAGCGATTGGCACATTTCTCCAAAGGCTACAGGTCAGTATGTAACAATTGCCAGATATTTAAAATATTAGTGAACCCGGACATTTTTTTAACAATCAATTCGTTATTTTTGTGATAACCCTTATGTACTGTTAGTAAATTAATACTTCTCATGATTCTGAATAGCACGAGAGTTGACTGTTATCATGTGTATCTTTATGTCATCATTTCTTACTTATGATTAAGCACAATCATTTTTATTTGATAACTTTTTAATTTACCCTCGATGTATTCAGGGCACGTAATTATCCACCAAACCGTATGTATAACCTCCTGTTTGGTACAGGATGCCCTTGGTTGTCCTTGTGTCATAAACAGTCAACTAACTGTGAATTACACACAAACGCACGGTTCAAAGAGAATCGGGTGAAAGCGAAAATGGGTCCTGGAATATGTTTCGATGTATAATTTTATACATAACTCTGTATCTTACATGGGTCTAAATTACTTTTCAAAAAGAGCAACAGTGAAACAAAAAAGATTGTTTTCTGACTGTGGCACATTCCTTTTTAGAAAAGCATGTAAAATGTTTACAAGCTGCTTGTGAACTTTTTTGGTTAGTACGAGGTGTGATTAAAAACTATCGGGACTAGGGCTAAAAAAAAAAACAAAAACTACAGTACTTGCAGATTTGGCATTTAATCTCCTTCGAAGTAGTCCCCGTCTAAAGTCCCACACTTCATCCCGCGTTTTTTCCATTGTTGGAAGTAAGACTGGAACCCATTTTCTGGGATAGCGAACAGCTTCCACGTTGCATTCTGTTAGATTTCCTCGACACCCTGATATCATCTTCCTTTCAAGTGGGACTTAATTTTTGGAAAGAGCAAAAAGTCGCAAAGGACGATATCTGGAGAATATGGTGGATGCGGGACCTGGGGAATTTAATGCTTGGCCATTCAAGGAGATCAAATTCAGCTGAAAGCCGGTCTGTTTGGTCTGCAGAGAGCAGTTTTGGCACAAACTTGGCAAACACACGTCTCATACTCAAATCTTGAGTCAGAATAGATTGAACTGAATTGTAGCTAATGTGGTACTCTTCAGATAACTCACGAATAATGGTTCGACGATTTTCCCGCACATCTGAATGCACATCTTGGATGTTTTGATCAGTTTTGTTGGTTGAGGGCCTCCCCAGACATTCATGACTTTCGACAATTTCACGGCCATCTTGGAAATGTTTGAATCACTCAACAACTCCTGTGTGGCTCATACTATCCTTCCTTATAAACTTCCTTCAACTTTGAATGGGTCTCAGCACAGGTGGTGCCAAGCTTTTGGCAAAATTTGATGCAGATTCTTTGTTCAACTTTCTCTGACATAATAAATGAGACAACACAGTACGACGTTTGTTCAAAACTCTACTGTAAAGAAGTGGTGGGAGCTATGACGTTGTGACTTTCGACGCATGCGTGGGAGAGTTCAAGGTCAATATCTGCAGAATGTCTTCACTCTGCGTGCATTTTCCTTAAGCGTTGAGCACCAGTCCTGTTACTTTTTGATCACTATGTAAATAAATTATAAACTCACCCATAAAGCACAGATAACTTACGATTGCAATAAGCATTTGATATAAATTCATGCAAATAATATACCAACGGTGATTATATATATACCAATTACAACTTTTGAAAATGGTGAACAATTTTGTTCGTGAAAAAAATAATCATTTACAACCTGTAAAGAAACATAAATTCAATGTGGAAAATTTCAGGAAATCAGAAATTAATAGCAAGTCGGTTCTCCTTGCTTTTCAGTAATATGTATCATTCTGTCAGGCATTGTTTGAAGTAGTTTTCTTAAAAGAACTAAGTGCATGTCGTCCCAGGCATTCGAAGTTGTTATTTGGAGATCATTCACACGATAATATTGCTTGTTGCGCCAATATGCAGCCTTTGCCATAAAACCCCACACATTTTCAACTGGATTCAGGTCTGGAGAACGCGAGGGCCATGGAATGACATCAACCTTTTCCCATTCAAACCATTCCTTGGTGGACATTGATGCATGTACACTGGCATTGTCCTGTTGGTGCTTCTAATTCGGACCGTCTGAAAGAGGCCCAGATGGGATTAAGAGATCATACATTAATTCCTGATATTTTTGGAGTTCATAGTGCCCTGAAGGAATACGATGTCTGCTTTTCCTCCTTCTCCGAATTCTGCCCACACCATCACTCTGCCACCTTCTTGATGTCTACTCAGCTTTACCTTTGGCTGAGTGCGTGGATCATGCCAATATGATGAATATCCATCAGGGCCATCCAGGCAGAGACATTTCTTATCAGAAAACACTATTTCATTCCACTCAGGGTGCCGTTTCACCTTTTTTTTTTACACCAATTGAGCTGATTTAACTTATGACTAGTAGTAAGTTTCGGTTTGCTTTTATTTTCCTGAACTTTACGTTCAAATTTACATTTAAACTTTTCCACACAGTTTGGTGGGATACTGGTGTTGAACACATGTTGTAGACACATGTTGTACACATGAAATTTTATGAGTGGACACCTGCTCACGAGTGGCAAGAGCTTGAACGTGCCTGTGGTTCCGGGGTAACAGTTTTGGTGGTCTACCTGACTTTTTTTGGTTAAATAATCATCAACCTTTTTGATGACATTTTGCACAGAAGTTTGCGAGTGTCCTATTTTACAAGCTATTTCTCTTGTTGACTATCCTTTGCCATGCAGCAAATATATTTTTCTGACATCCTTTTCATTTAGTTCTTTTCCTCAATGCATACTCACAAAACGCAATTTTCATCACAACATTGGATCCATATGATAGCCTACATGTATCATATGATGTGTATAAAACTACACATGTGCAAATTAGTTAACAGGCTCACGGTCTGTGAATTTGCATGTTGAGTTTATATTTTCTTTACAGGTTGTAAATGATTATTTTTTCTTATGAAAAAAATATTTCACTATTTTCAAAAGTTGTAATTGGTATATGTACCTAATCACCGCTGGTATGTTATTTGCATAAATTTATATCAAACGCTTATTGCAATCATAAGTTATTTATGTTTTACCGGTGAGTTTGTAATTTATTTACATAGTGTATAAGATTCTGTTCGATCAGCATGTAATCTTTTTTTTTTCTCCTTCATATACCTACGGTGCACAGAGGTAATGCATTTGTTTTGCTATTCCATTAACTTGGCCTTGTTTCCAGTAGTACCGAATGTATGCCATTTTTTTCTGTCTACTAGGACTTGGTTGGCTCATTAACAAAGGTTTAGATGATCCCTCGGGAAAATTGTAGATCTTGGCCATAGTATTATCCTTGCATTGTTAAACACACATTTTCCGTTCATTTTTTTTCTAACTGATCAGCATATAAACTGTTTTCTGAAAAATGCATGAAATGTTTTCCTAAATTACATGTAAATTTATTGCTTACTGATCAACATATAAATCTAAATAAAAAATAGAGAAAACTTCTTTAAGCATAGTTGAAATTTTATTATACAAATTTCAGCACGTTTGAGATGGACTTTGTACCCTCGTCAGGAATGGTCCGTGTGGTATAGATCTTCAGTTTATTGATCAACAACCCAAATAACTATTTTTTGACAAATGTATGAGTTTTTTTTTTATTTATTTATTTATTTTTTTAAACCAGTGCATGAGCTGTTGCTTGAATGCAAAGTCGTGTAAAATTGAAAACTATCTGCAAACAAAAGTATTTGCCTTTTGAAATTTTTTTAAAAATTTCTGCAAAATCTGCAAAGTCATATGCGATATGCGCACACTTTGCAAAACATGAATGAGTTAATTTTAAAATGGATTAAAAAATTACTTGTTAAAAACACAAATTGAAACAAAACAAAAACAATAAAATAAATTAATTTTTTATCTGTTAATACGTTCGTTCTCCCCCATGTTCACCAGTTTTTCTTAGCAGTAGATATGATATAAGGCATTTTATTGACAAGTAAATGTTGCGCAATTATTTTAGAAATCTCGTCGTCTCATGCGGAAAAAGAGAAATATTAATTATTTACAATCACCTTTTTTTTTTTTAATTTACCTGGTGATGTCTACTTCAAAATTTTAAACCCAACCATAACTTCATTCAATTTGTCTGCATCATTTTCGTGAATAATTGTTTTTCATTGGCTTTATTTCATTATGATGATTAATGTACCAATAAACACATTTGCTGATTATTTTTTATTACAATAATTTCGCAGAATTAAGCCATGGTTAATATGCGTGTAAATGTGCATTTCTATGAACGTTATTTTTTTTTTATCATTAAATCATAGTAAAAAAAAAGGGGTGTATCTTATTTCTCTAAAATTTTCTGCAAATTCGTAAAACTTACTGGGAACAGTGTTCAAGCATTCGTCTACATTATGTATTTGACACTGCCTGAATGTATATAAGCTGCTTTCTGCGTAAACCAATTACCTTCTGAATCACATAAATTCACATTGTTGAACAATTAAGGAAACTGACAGCAAGGATGATTTTATATATATATATATAGTTTGTATGTAATAAAGGCAAGAGATGTACTATATATATATAAAAGTAGAACATGCATATCTTACAGAATTGTGAGCTCAATATATAACTAAATACTTTTTCGTTTAGCTATACCGATCCACTGCAAATGTTGAAAAGGCGAGGGAAATGTTCAATAAACTTTCTGAAGTTACCGCCGAAGGCCCAAATCCATTTCTGAAGTATAGAGAGATAGTCATGGCACGAATGAAGCCGAGACAAATGGTTATCCAAGCCAATACAATTATTAAAGGTATATTTAATTATCATAATAGCATGCAAATCAACTTCAATGTTTCTATAAATATCAGTTCAACCAAAAGAGAAGTAGTTACTGCAACTAATGATTATTACATTTATAATAATCATTAGTTAATATAATGACTATAAATCATTTGATACTGTAGATTTACTGTAATTAATGGTTATCATGAATTTATTGTTCCAAGAGCTCTGCAGTAGTGTGAAGGTAATACGTTCATCTATCAGTCTGTCACACACGTCTGATGACGTGTTCTGTTTTTGTGGCTACTATAGAGATTTGGTTTTATGGCAATAAAGGTTTGAATTTCCTGAGGAATGGACCTATGGGACTCAAGGCAGTATGGCCTCATCTGTCTCATCACTATAAAACACAAATACTGTTCTGAATAAATACTATTCCAAGATGAAGAGCTCAATGACCCCAATGATTATCGCTACTCGAATTTACAGTACTGGATTCCAACCTCAATGCACTTGGTTTTGTACATTTGTAATGGCATAAACTTTTTACTGAAACTTTAAATGAAAATATTAAATGTATCTCATAAATAATTCACTGAAAATTTAGAAGAATCATGTGTACTAAATTGTATATTTTGTCACATAGATGAAAAGGTTGTTCTGAAAACCTACGAGCAAAGCCACGAAGGAATGGTTCAGTCTTGGATGGAAAGATTTGAAGACAATGAAGTGGACACAATTCTAATGGAACTCTGGAAAAAGGATGAACCCCATTTTGCTTCTAAAAACGTTTGAATATAAAGAATGTATATGGTTACGCATACACACACACACACGCCTTGATAAAGCAGAGAGCTCACAGAAGACACACTATTTTTCTGTTTGTAACTGTTTGAAATAAAAACTTTTAATGAAATCAGTGTTTTATTTTAAATTAGAACTTTACATTAAAATTTACTGAATAAGAAAAACACCTTAATGGAAGTTATGAAATATCCAATTGCCAAAGGTTAACATGTTGTTGAAATAGGAATTAATATAATTATTAGCGGGTTTCAATAGATATTGAACCTGCTATTGCTTTTTCTGTCTGCAATAAAAAGGTTAAGGCAAAGGTCTTCCATAAATACAATCTTCTTTCGCTTTGTCATTTCCCATGTTATATGGGGACGGCGTTATGGTCCTTTAATCTTCTATCCAATGCCTCTTCTCTACTCCATCCATACTCTTCCAGATCTTCCGTCACTTTATCCTTCCATCTCAGCAATGGTCTTCCCTCTTCCTATTACCCATTACCACCAGCTTATCCAATACCTTTCCCACATATTCCTCATTTCACCGTTCCATATGCCCAAGCCATCTTAACCTATGTTCTTGTATTTTTTTTCCTATGGGTCCAACCTTGACCGTACCTCTAATTAGGTTATTCCTTAAGAAAAATATGAGCGATACACTGCGCAAAAATAATATTTAAAACAAATTACACACAAACGCAGTTTAATTTGAGCAGGAGAAACATTTTACAATTGTTTCGGTGGAAAATCAAGCGTCCACCATCGTCAGAAAATTCGTCCAAACTGATTTGTTGCCACTAAATCAAAAACGAAAAAGGTAACATAACAAAAAGCCTGATTTGTGTCGCCATCTATTGTGCAGAATGCTAAGTAAAAGGAAAAGGAACAATTATTGTTGGAAGAAGAAATTATGTTGATTGAAAGAGAGGTTTGTAATAAGAGGGGGGAAAAATTGTTCTCAACCGGCTCGTTGACTATTGTACAGGAATTACTGAAGATATGAAAGGCCTCGAAAAAATTGAGATCTGAGGGTGAACGGACTTTTTCAATTATTTTTGCATCGGCAAAACAGAAACGATGGCCATGTTTCCATGAGTGTTTTGCAATGGCCGATTTTTCAAAATCTTGTTTGTGAACGTACGATTGGTGCTCTTTGAGTCTGAAACGCAGGGCTCTACGTGTTTGGCCAACGTAGGACAATCCGCATTCACAATCTATTTTATAAATGCCAAAATTATTGTGGTCAGGAATCTGGTCTTTTAGTTGGGTAACACCAAGTTTGTTACCTGGCTTGAAAATAACACGAAAATTAAATTTTCAGTGAATGGAGGAGATTCTAGATGAAAGATTTGGCACAAACGGAATGCAGATCGTTTCTTTGGTGGGAGCCATTTCTTGGCACAAAGTGGATGTGAACTTGGGAACTCTGGATAGTTTCTTTACTGCGAGGTCGATCACCGACGGATGATATCCCCGGTTTGATGCGATGTTTTGCAAATGTGTAAGCTCTTTGGAGAGCGCTTGTTCAGAAGAAAACAATTTCAGAGCACGGGAGGTAAGCCAATAGAAAGAACACATTTTTTGGGATTATGAGTGTGTAAATTTAGTAGTTAATAGTCAACGAGCCGTTTGAAAATTTTTTCTCCACTTGTTACAAACCTCTCTTTCAACCAACATAAATTCTTCTACCAATAAAAATTTCCTTTTTCAGTTTACGTAGCATCCTGCATAATAGATGGCGACACAAATCAGGCAATTTGATATGTTGCCTTTTTCGTTTTTAATTTCGTGGCAACAAATCAGTTTGGACAAATTTTCTGATGATGATGGACGCTTGATTTTCCACCAAAACAATGTAAAAATGTATCTCCAGCTCAAATTAAACTGTGTTCGTGTGGAATTTGTTTTTAAAGGCTATTCCTTATTTTATCCCTCCTTGTAACAGTATTCATCCACCTCAGCATTCTCATCTCAGCTGCTTCCATCTTCCTTTCATGCGCTCTTGTAATTGGCCAAGTCTCCGCCCCGTATAACATTGCAGGTCTGACTATAGTTTTGTACAATTTTCCTTTCATCCTACCATTTACTTTCCTATCACAGAGCACTCCACTCATCTTTCTTCAATTTAACCACCCACATTGGATTCTGTGGTCAAAAATTGCAGCCTATGAGCAATCCAAGATACTTAAATTTTTGTGCCGATGGTAATCCTTCATCTTGTAGACCTATGCTACTTACGCTTTCTCCATTTAGTGCCACATATTCTTTGTTCTGCTTATCCTCAAACCTCTCTCCTCCATTCCTCGGTTTTCCTTTCTACTTTTTCACAGGATGTTTCGCATAGTACAATGTCATCTGCAAACAGCATACTCCATGGTGCATTACAGTTTACGTCTTTCACTAAAACATCCATTATCAGATCAAATAAGTAAGGACTGAGAGCTGAACCCTGGTGCAGTCCAACCTTTACCGGGAACCCTTCTGTCAAACCTACACTACTCCTAACCCTTCTTCTCCACTTGTTTGTACATTTCCTTTACATGTCTAACATACTTCTCTGATACTCCCTTTTTGCTTATACACCTCCATATCTCTTGTCTAGGTACTCTATCATATGCCTCCTCCAAATCTATGAACATCATATGTAACTCTTGCTTGCATCTCTAAATTATTCTATCAGCTGCCTCAGTGCAAATATAGTTGCATAATATTGTTCCTCTACCTGGCATAAAACCAAACTGTTCAGTGCCTATATCTGTCTCCTTTCTAATCCTCGTTTTCACAATTCTTTCCCATATCTTCAGTGAGTGGGCCATCAGCTTTATTCCTCTGTAGTTACCACATTCTTGCACATCACCTTTACTCTTATATATTGGTACAACAATACTCTTTCTCCACTCATACGGTATCTTCTCCTGTTGCCACAATTTTTTCGTAAGGTCTCACAGGATATCTATTCCTTCATCCCCAAGCTTTTCCATACCTCTACCGGGATCTGTTCCATACCTGTTGCTTTCCCGTTTTTCATTTTCCTAAGCACCGTTTCCACTTCATTTCTGCCTATCTCCCCCCACCTCTTTTTCAATCGCTCTTCCATCATCAAATCACACTCTCGGGTTTCCTTCGTTTAGTAACTTACTAAAATATTGTCTCCATAAATGTAATAATGATATCTATTGTTAACGTAAAACACCAAAATGAACCATACCTAACATATAAAGGTTACTAGTCTCCGCCAGGCCTTAAATGGCCAAGGGGGATAAGAATCCACGGATAAACCAAAATTGGTACATGGAACGTTGAAAGTCCCTACCAGGGAGGAAAATTACATAATATGATAAAAGCAACCCAGCTAAGTATTTTAGGACTAAGTGAAGTAAGATGGACAGAATCTGGTCAGTTGAAAATTGACAAATACTCAATGTGGTATTCAGTTGGCGATACTCATAATAATGGTGTGGGTATTATTATAAACAAGAATTGGCAGGTGCTGATAGAGTCACTCCTTTGAAAATGAACACAAAGCCAATTAAAATGAATGTTATACAGGTCAATGCACCTACAGCAGATGCTAGTGACCAGGAAATTGAAGAATTCTACGAAGGAGTAGAAAATGTGATGGAAACAACAAAACCCCATGAAATTACCATCATAATGGGAGATTTTCATGCCAAAGTAGGAAAAGGAAGAGAAACCAACAGAGTAGGACACAGTTTGGATTAGGAATAAGAAATGAAAGAGGAGACAGACCGATTAGATCAATGTTGCATATTATTAGATTGTGGTTGGAACCACAATCTGCCATAAGGTACGTTTTGGAGCACGTTATCATATTTCTAAACCTTTGACTAATAAGGATGTAATCAATTTGATTTCTAATTAATTTATTTCTACAATCCCCCGATGCCTTCTAGGCATATAATCTTCTTGGTGGTTGTTCACTCCAAGTATTTGCAATGGTAAAGTTGTATTTACTGCAGAATTCTATCAGTCCGTCTGTCTCTTTCATTTCTTCTTCCTAATCCAAACTGTGTCCCTATAACTTTTTCAGGTTTAATCAAAAATCTTGTTTTTATCCTGATTTTTAAGGACAATTTTAAATTTCCTGATAATTCCTGGAATGTGGGAACTCTGTATATAGCAAAGATTTTTGATTAAACCTGAAAAAGTTAGGGAAAACATAACTTCTGTTTTGAATAACTTGCAGTGGTCCATTTCCCATACTCATAGCAACTGTTTTCTTACCAAAATTATGTTTCCATGGTTGGTAGGCCACCAGAAACATGTGTACCACATTTCTTAGAAATGAGGTATTTTACTGACAATTTCGTATGGGAACCTCTTTTGAGGAAAAAAAAAAAAGCCACCCCTATCGTAATCTTGGTGGTTTAGATGGTAAGCCTACACACTTTTATGGTGACATCCATCACCATGCTGTTCATACTGATTAAGGGCTATTAATTCATAGGATGAACCATGATGAGACTAGCCATTACGCATAAAGCTTGCACCCACAGCGAAATTTGAGAAGTGTTGCTAATTCCAAAGGCAAAAAAAAAAGCTAACCAGAAATCAAATGGTTGCACCTGCATCTCAGCGAATGGTAGTATAATTTGCTTCTCGGGGTAGAAGTCATGGTAGGAAGCGTGTCAACAAGCAACTCTGATTCGTCAAAATCAGTCATGTGATCTGTGATGAAATGCTTATTATTATTAAAAAATATGATTCTGCCATTTGCTTTCCTTCCTAGTGCAGCAAATTTTAATGGCCAGCGGTGTAATAAAAGAAAAAAAAAATCTGTTTTCATGGACAGGAAGATGAAGTCAAATGAACAATTTCGGAGGCATGAATTGGAGAAGGCGGGTGCGATGTATTCTTGTAAAGTTGTGCTCAAATGCTCTTTCTGCATGTTTCAAATAGGGACAAGATTGCATACTAGATGGCGTACATAAACAATATTGTATTATTTGTGTTACGGCTCAAGGACAGTAAAGGGCGTGCTGTGCAGGGACTTTAGTTTTCCAAACCTCTTAAGGCCTAAGGAACCAAACTTCAGACTATAATGAACAGTTTGTCCATAAACTTTCTGTTTTGGTAGTTGAACCCAGATTAACGGTATGTTAGGACAATGAGTTATTACTGCACTAATCGCAGGGCCAGAAATAATATTTCCTTGCTCTTGCTAAAACAGAAAAATGACCAGAAAATTATATAATAGGGCAACAGAAGCATGATTATGATTATCTGGTGTGTGTCTCCACATGAAATTGTCGACACATCGTTAAATCTGCTAACTTACGTACATTCAATATGCTGCAATTATTTAGTGGCTGTCTCGGAAAGTGTTTCCTAATTAAGAATGTATTACCATCGAAGTAATTATAAACGATGTGCCAGCTTATATGATTGGGCTTGTGTTAATGTAGATTTATGTATATATCATTAGGCAATGCATCATTCATTTATCACAAAAATTTACATATTTTTTTTAAATGAATAAATGTGCTTCCTTTGTAAAAACTAAAGTACACATACTTCATAAATTTTTTATTAGTTTGGTAAGTACATAATATATATATATGTCATTAATTTATTTCTTATATAGAGTGTGGCAGCAAAAATATAAATGACACCCCCACACAAGAACAATTACAAAAAACCAGTTACCTAAATTTTAGTGGTAAATACTTACAATAAATGCTGAATATAGCTTTCCATTTTGTTTTTACAAACTGTCACTCGTTTTACGAGATTGTGGAATACAGTTGGCAGTATTTCTGGTGTAATAGTGTTGATTTCTGATGTTCTGGTCATATTAAGTCTGATAATGGTAATGGTCTTGAAACTTAATAATATGTTTAATGGTGCTCTCATTAGGTATCACAGAATTGGGAATAAAAACTGTGAATCGTTTATAAACGATTACATAGGATGAAGAAACAAAATAATGTTCAACGATGAATGCTTGTCATTTTGTGCTGTACAGCATAGTGGCTCGCTTTTACACATTGCCTTCTCAATTCCAAATGAACGTAGCATAGATGATGCAGCCACTTACAACTAATTTTCTACAATCCCATGATGGCATTACCACAACAAAGATTACCTCACTTTGCATATATCCCCTCCCAGTTTGATTAAATTTCAGGTTGAGTTTTTGCTGTCACACTATTATGTAGCTTTATATCAACATTATACTATTACCCATATTTTGTAATAGCCTGCTTTCACCGTTTTCCCACATGCGTCGTCTATTTCCAAGATTCTTTATTATTTAATATAATTTATTATAATTATATAAAATATATATAATTAAATTAAAATTTAAAAACTCAAGAAGCCAATTTCTAAATCAACACTAACAAGAACGAACTTCCCCATTCTTTGAAATCAAAGAGCTTTTACATGTATTGTAACAAGGTGTCTACTAAAAATAAGAAAGCCAATTCCTTGACTTTTCGTTGACTATTTTTGTACATTCCTTGACCTTGAAAAAAGTTTCTCTCCCTGTTTTTTACAACTGATAAAATAGCCATATAAAAAATAGCTAAAAATCCATAAACATTATCAAAATATGATGCAAAATAGTTGAAAATAAAAATTTCCCAAATATGACAAAAATACGTAAAAATAACTAAACCAGTAAAAACTCATTAAAATATCGTACAAAAATTACAATTCAATGATTGCATAAAATTTAAAAAATGGGCATAATCATGACCTACAACATCAATTTAGTGCCCTTTTCTTGACTTCCATGACCTGGTAGACACCCTGTATAATATTTGTTTTCCCCCCCAGTTTCTGTAATTAGAATTTGAGATCGAACAAAAAGGCCACAAGAATCATTTCATCAGAAATTTTATTCTATATAAATTATAGAAAACAAATTGACTCCAAACAGTTTATTCAAAGTACAGTTTATCCTTTCGCCACAGATCTTCCAGAATTTTGTCCACTTCATCTTCTTTAAAGCGTTCTACCCAGGATTGAATCATCCCTTCGTGTCCCGCTTCGTAAGTTTTAAGACTAACTTTATCACCTGAAAAATAATTTATATTAACCTCAGACAGGGACTTATGAGATCTAAATACATCAATGCAAAGTAGGAAATGGGCAAACGCAATTATGGTTAAATCAATAATTGCGCGCACACACACAGTAGCGTAGGCAGAAAGTTCATAAGGGGAGGGTTATAGGCTTAATGGGAGGGGTTTGCAGAGCTGTAACTCATATAGTCTTATGTTAAATATAAAAAATTTCATTGCGAGGGGGGGGGGTTACAACCCCCCCAAGACTACGCCTCTAAACACACATAGTAAACTCACCCGTTAACGAATAATCTCAAGGAACTGAGAAAAAGTTGTGAATCGGAATATTGTATAAGTTGTTATTACCCTTCTCAGGGATAACACAATTGCCAAATAATGGTCAACACACAAAGCCACCGGGACGAGTTTTTAAAAATTTTTTTTTTTACATCCTTATATAACAGGAAAGAGAGCCTTGTTCCTGCCCTCGTTTACTGGCGCATGCACAGGGTTGTAACTCTCCTTCAATCGAAACGAAATTTTGTATATTTAACATATAAATATATGAGTTGAAGCTCTGTAACCCCCATTGAGCCCATAACCCTTCTTATAAACTTTCTGCATACATCTATGCCTGGTTCATCTAGTGGTCAAGAAACTCCTGGTTGAAGGGAAGAGACCCTGGTTCGACTCAAGAATGGGGATGGCGTCTCTTCTATGAAGCGTTCGCCAGGATCGAATCTGATGTAATGGCATGACAGAAGACCGTGTTACACCAACGGCATCGCAGGGCAAGAAACTAAGGGCCTCTTCTCCCAATGACTTCCAAGACCAGAGAGAAACCTTGTTAAACAGAAAAAGATATTAATCGGAATATGCGTAATTCTACAAAGCATTGGACAGGACCACAAAATACTGGAAAGATGATGGTTAAAGATGAATAAGCGTTGATTAGAATGACATTGCAGAGGGAGCATAACTTTAATCATAATGTCCTAACATTTTCTTTACAATTCGCATTTTATATTCATTGTTGCCATGAAGATGCCTATGAAGTTACCAGAAAAGAATTCAGAAAGCGTTTTTTCCTCTCAACAATTTTTCAATTAATTCATTTGAATGTCTAGTTTTCAGCCCATATACGGTCTATCTGAAGGTGCAATGACTTGGTCAGTCACCATACACAGTAGCTGCAAACTGGAGCACAATAACGGTGACAATCAATCTATGGTTGATAACTGCAGTGTTAACGGGTGATTCATGCAATGTTCAAACAATATATATGAATATATAATGGAGCTTCAGAATTGCATGATATTCTTACACGGCCCACGTAACACTACACATTTTCTGACAAATCTTCAGTAAAAAAATATAGGCATAATTTTTTTCTTGCGGAAGTGAGTTTGGAATCATGTAGTTAGCCGCCATTTCCCTCATTAATCCATATTCTTGCCTAGTCACTCATCAATGTGGAGTCTTTGAAATTATTGGGGACAGAGGGAAGGACAACACATATTATATACATATGTATGTTACAATACATGTAAAATTATATGGGGGGGGGTCTCATATAACGCTACGCCCACAAAATATTACCTCACTATTTTATATTTAGCCACTGAAAAAGTAATAAATTTGTGACGGCATATTTGCATGTAAGAAATATTACATCATAAATGGATTTTCAAGTAAATTCATGATCATTAATGCAAATAATTAATAGCCGTTAATGATACATACCTGAGATGGTAGTATTTGCTTGTACAAACATTTTTATGGGCTTCTTCCTGGCCAGAACGATCTCCCTATATTTCAAAAATGGATGCGGCCCTTCGGAGGTGACTTTAGAGTATTTATTGAACATGACTCTAGCTTTTTCAACATTTGCAGTAGACCTGTATAACTGCAAGAAAAGCAATCCACTTTACACGAATTATATTATTTTTATAGGTTTATTTTATGTTATTCATTATTATTTATCATTTAAACACATGCTACATTTCCATAAGCACATGCTTGGTGACGTTTTTCAACATCAATACAGCAGTTTAGCAATGTGCAACTTAACATGTTTTTGAATAAATATTACAATTTCTTCGCATCTTTACACTAAATATTGAATTTCCAGATCATTCAAAATCAAATCTGCTCTCTCCTTATTTTAGCTAATCGGGATTCTACTCATGGTGTCTACACAAATTCTGTTTCAAACTTCCCTGACTTTTCCAGACCAAATCTTAATCGATTTCCAGTCACTAATTACAGTAAACAACATACGACAACACATTAAAATTTACATAATCAAAACAGGATTATAAAATCCACCAACACAAACCCCAAAAACATTTGTAACTCAATTACAGTGAAATTAAAAGTACAAAAATTATATATATAAAAAAAATGTATTTCTTTACACTAAAAACTTGCATTAATATTTGCAACAACAATTTCTGTTCTGCCCTTTTTGAGTTTACTATAAACAAGTTTGATCATACAATCGCAAAGCTAATGCTTCATCTTTTATTCCATTTAAAAAGCGTGTATGACTATATATAAGAGAAAGGAGACTCGTATGATCAAAATCCTTTACAGATTAGATACTTTTTGATTAAATTTTTTTTTTTTCAAATTTAATTTATACGTTTCGCAAACAGTCTTTCGTGAGAAATATATGACCTTAATAATTTTATATAAATTATATTAGTTTTGGTGCAAAATGTTAACTTTTGGAAGAAGTTTAGTCAAAAGTACAAGGTTTACAAATTTTTCAGTATGCAATGTGGTCCAAAAGGTATTGCAGGAAAATTATTTTAATAAGTTATTTATTATAACAATGAATTTCAAATTTCACTGGCTTTCCCATTGTTTTCACTATCTGTAGACACCCTGTTTGCCGTGTACATGTTTACCAAAGGGGCAGTTCCTTTAAATAAGTAAAGACATTGTAGAGGAAACGACCATTAGGATTAAATTCAGTGTAACACATTTTAGTATCCAAACTGGAACTAATTTTTTGGTTCGCAACAAGTTCAAGATTGAACCCTAAAACGTCAAGTTTATTTTTAACATGCATTTACCAGTGTATATATATATATATATATAAACATTTTGAGCAATAGCGGCGCAGTATAGCCCAGATGCTCTTGCGCCATAAAAAAGCCAAACAATCAATTAATAAAAGTGCAGCTTACAACACTGCCAAGAAACCAACCTGCAATCGTTGAAGGAATGCTCCCATGGCTGGTTTTCCAACACTCACGATTTTGGAACGATCTAGAGTCAAAAGCAGGTCAGGTTTACCGTCTTGTCCAACAACTTCCTCAATTTTGACAAAATCATTTCCAGCTTCCAAAAGAACTTGAAGAATCACGTAGCCAGCTTGAGAGTGAGCCTTTCGATAAATAAAGTTAAGACATTTACATGCTTCGCATAAATATTGGTACATTCATCAAGTCACTCATAAACGTAATGTCAAGTCCATCCAAGGTTGAGATTTCCAACACCAAGAACTGAAAACATGGCGTGTGCAATTTGTTTGGCAATTAGAATTGCTTACATAGTAAGACGTAAGAAATATACCATGCATTATATGTGAAGAAAGCAAAATTACGTATGAACATATATTTTAAACTATACTGGCAGATGAAAGATTACCTTTACCAATATCTTCATACACTACTTACTAAAACTTGTTCAGACACACCAATGAATCACGTTATTTCAATTCTTGTACAGGGTTGCATTTAGCTAACACGACTTTGATCACTGGGGTCATTGGTTATGCTACTACGAAGGTGGATAATTACTACACTGATATTCTCTGTAATCAGCCTTTTTTTTTTTTATATTGAGGCAATTCTAGAGATTGCATATTTTTTATTTTCCATCTATACTAAAAAGAATGAATTGATCTGGGGAGTGTGTGTTAGTAATGGTCAAAGTATTGTTCATAACAAGAATTCTCTATGAAAAATACAAAACGGCCCGTTGTTAATGCGGTGACAATTACCTTTAGCTTAATTATTATTTAAGGCATGAAAAGGGTAATACTTTACAACTTTACATATGGAGAAACAGAGTGTTGTTCTTGTCTTCGTTAGCCTAGTGGTTGAGGCACTCCGGGCTCAATGGAGAGATTCTAGTTCGACTCTAGGACAGGGACGATGTCTCTTTTTCTAATACACTTGATCTTAAACATGGGTGTCAAAATTATTATTCAATTCTATGGACTAAACAAATGTCATTATTACCAGGAAAATAACACACTCTGCCACAAAGCTGTAGCTATTATGGACTGGCATGAGCTGATTGCTCTACTTTGAATAGTCCTTATTTAATAATTCCAGCAAACACCTTTAAGATGAAATGGAGTGGTGGCTGAGACCAACATGGTGAAGTGAGGGTTCAACTCTGAGGAATAGGGAAGAATTCCACTAGTTTCCACCCATAAATTGTTTACAGGTCTTTTTCAACAATTGTATTGGCGGTAATTCAGTACAGATGTGAATATACCAGATATTAGGCCAGAGTTTTCTGATCAAATATTTGTGTCTAGTGTTTTGATAACGATTAGTAGATGGCATGTATTCATGCATATAGGTTAAACTAACATGCAGGCAGCTTTAAGAAACGTTACCTGAAGCCAAGATTCCGTTTTGGGTTCATACATCTGTAATCGTTCGATGCTCGAATGGCAAACAGATAACCAAATCACATATAAGATGTCTTCAGCCTCTTTGCCTTCAGAACCAAATATCCTAAAAAAAAAACCAAAACTATTGTTAAGTGACTGGTTTTCAGCTTCGGGAAGTTTAAAGAGATCATCACCAAAGGCATGAAGGTCAATGTGACCTGCAAAATAAATGCAAACATTTCTTAACCAAATAAAAATTTTATGGCGAGAGACTGGATCTTGCTTTTGCAGTCCAATGGTAGATGACAAAAGGCATTCGTTTTCATGTTGGGAATAGAACCCAGGACTTACTTGGGATGCACAAAATCGGTCACTAACCGAATCAGTGTGACGATTTTGCCTGTCTTTTAGGGATGGACAAAATAGCGCATTGAATCGGTCAACAGGCACTTTTATTCATTTCTATAAGGTACATTTACAATATTCAATGGCCAACAGGCGATTTTGTCCATCACTATAAGGTACACTCATGATATTCAACGGTCAACAAACATTTTTGTCCATCTCTATAAGGTACACTTATGATATTCAACGGCCAACAGGCGATTTTGTCCATCACTATAAGGTACACTTATGATATTCAACGGTCAACGAACATTTTTGTCCATCTCTATAAGGTGAAACATGATATTCAACGGTCAACAGACAATTTTGTACATCTCTATAAGGTACACTTATGATATTCAACGGCCAATAGGCGATTTTGTCCATCACTATAAGGTACACTTATGATATTCAACGGTCAACAAACACTTTTGTCCATCTCTATAAGGTGCACATGATATTCAACGGTCAACAGACAATTTTGTACATCTCTATAAGGTACACATGATATTCAATGGTCAACAGACGATTTTGTCCATCTCTATAAGGTACATGCGATATTCGGCAGCAGTTTCCCAAACTTCTGTTACTCACACACCATTTTAAGCATTCTTCCATTTATTGCAGATCTCCAGATGGACTTTGATACAGACTCTGGTTATTAACATTAGATCCTGCCGTGTCGCTATCAGTTGCAAGCTAAGTGATTGTATTTTGTGCAACACTGCTTGAACATCAAAAGCATTCAGTGTCAGGTTTTTACAATCCAATATATATTTCTTAAACTACTTAAGGATACTTATGATTGTCAATTTTAAAAGTTTTATTGTCTGTGTCAAACATTTTTTCTTCGCAGACAGGCTTTTTTTTTTTTTTTTTGAGCTGTGATAGTAAATATGTTATTTCAGTACATTTTCTCCTGAAATTTCCTGACGATCCTATGAACCAACACAGGCAGGCTTCCACAGACCACACTTTGGGAAACACTGCTCTAGAGGCATTAATAATGTGATTATATATTATATTACAGTAACATGTTTTCTAGTTGGTTGGAGGAAATGGCCCCAGGCATTTATTTATACTAGTAATCGATTGCATATGAGGAACAGTTGTTTATGCAATAAAATGCCGATCTTCAAAACAGAGAAGCCTCCTTGTTGTAGTTTTCATTATACCCTACACCAGTGGTTCTTCAACTGTGGTCAGCGGACCCCCTGGGGTTCACAGAACCCTATCAGGAGGTTACGTGAGACATTCCCAGTGTTCCACAAGTGTTTGGAAAAATACTAAGGCAAATGCATTTGCTCTTTAATGCTAAAAATAAATTATGAGGGAAGGGAAAATTCCTTCCTTAAATAGTGAAAATCAGTGATAAAACACTAGAAATAAATATGTATGATGCAAATTTGGGGCGTTAAACTTTGAGTTAATTCTTGGGGGTCCGCGAGGGTGAGTGATCTATAAAGGTGGTCTGCAGTCCAGTAAAGTTAAAGAACCGATGCCTTATACCAGCGTTTCTTAAACCTTGGTCACACACAAACCCCGTTTTAAACATGCGTTTGCTCATCACAGACCACCAAAGGACGAAATCTGTGACCTCTGGGAGGAAATTAAAAAAAAAACAACATCTCAAACTAAGGTTGATAACTTTAGTTAAGAATATTAGATTACACTGATCACTGTACTTCTAATTGTTCACAAGTACAAAAGAAATGATATATTTATGGATGCATATGTGGATTTGCACATCCATCCACACAATCAATAAGTTCACTAATGGCTTAATAATCAACAACCAACGTTCTCAAAATTGAGACCGGTGTGTGTGTGTGTGTGGGGGGGGGGAAAGCAATGCTTCTTATTTGCTTAAAAGTCACTGTACATATGGTTCACAGACAGATCAACTGTAAGATTTAAAGTAAAAATTTTCTGCAACTACAATAGAAATGGGGGAAAAATATTTGAGGTAAATCAAAGCTTCATTACCGAAGAATTTCGGGAACAGTAGAAAGGTACAGAGCCACAGAGTCAGCTCGGCATTCTTCATAAGGCGAACTAACGGAGCCAAACACATTGTCGTAAGTATCCCCTGCTTCGTACCAAGTCTGAACCTAAAATTGGGTAAAATTTGGCATTTTTTAAAATGCACCGAAACAGTATTTTCTGAACGGGGGGAAGAAGAGTGGTGGGCATTTTCCAACCAAGAATCTGTTCAAATGAGTATATATATAGCCTACCTGTGTCTCCGTTTCTAAATCTAAAACATTGGAATGATCGAAGTTGAAAGTACCATCCTTTGACTTAATAAATAATTTTCCGCTCCCATGCCCTAACAGTTCATGAAGACCCACCACAACTTCAAAAGAGGCAATGTTATGTTTTTTCAGTAGTTCCTAAAAGAAAAGAAAAGAAAAATTCAGTTACTGGAAAACATCATACTCATAAATAATACAATGATCAGAGATCATTCTATAATTAAAATTACAAATTATAATTAAAATTAACGGGCACGGTGCTAGTCTAAAACAAAAAAAGGTATTTTGAACTTTCGAGGGCACATTAGAATATAAAAAAAAAGGTACTGTACTCACATTTAAGGGCACACAAAAACATGGAACGTGAGTACTTGCGCCGTGGCAAATGGCATTAATTATGCAAGCCATAATTATTTATTTATTAATATTTTAATTAAATTGGTTAGTGATAAAATAATTATTTGATATTTATATAATTATTTAATATTAATGCAATTAAATTATTTAACATATACTCATTGTCTGAGGTAAAAGATTTAACATGTTCCTTTTTTTTTTTCACTACATGCACATTAATTTCAACTGCTATTAATTCATAAATATTTTTGTAACAAATAATCAGTAATAAAACATTTGCAAGAAAATGTATATAATAGAAAAATTACTGAAATTTTAAGCATATAAAAATTTTTGTTTCATTACAAAATTACAGATCATAAACTTTTTTTCTTCTTTAGATTGCAAACAAGGACATGTTTTTTGCATCCTTCCATTTGAATACTGCTTTATTGAAATTTCTCGAGCCATTTATTTTTACCATCATAATTTTGTTGAATTGTTCAATTTTTAGTCTAGTTCTTTTATCAGTAAATATTAATTTTAGCTGAGAAAATATCCTCACAACTTCTGCATTTGATATTGCTAAGGAATAAGCAATGTCCAATATCTTTTGCAGGTTGGGATATGTTTTGCCAGCAGTTGTCTTTGTTTTTTTTTACAACCAGATAGATATTTTTTATTGGCATGCCATTTTTATTAATAATGCTACGGCATTTCAAGTGCCCTCAAGTACACTCTCTGAATATGGAATATCGTAGTCGTAGCTCAAATAGCATCCTAGAAAAGGATGGGGCTCCGGGATATGGCCATGACATGCAATATTTCAAGTGCCCTCATGTACACTCTGAATATGGACTGTCGTAGCTCAAATAGCAGCATGGAAAAAGGACAGGGGTGGGGCCCCTGGGCTATCCGATACGCGTCTGACATGCGGCATTTCAAGTGTCCTCACGTACACTATCTGAATATCGAATATCTTAATCGTAGCTCAAATGGCAGCCTAGAAAAAAGGATGGGGCTCCAGGGAATCTGATACGGATCTGACATGCGGTATTTCAAATTCCATCACATAAGACTCTCTGATTACAGAATATCGCAGGCGTAACTCCAATATCAGCCCAGAAAAGGGATGGGGTGTCCAGACACCTATGCAGATACATCTTGACTGCTTGGTGGTGACCACGATCTGTGAACGATGATCACGAACTATGAACGAAGACCATGACCTATGATGACAAACTACGAACCAAGAAAGGTGATTGCAAACTATGATCGTGAACTGCAAATGGTGATCATTAACAAATTATGACGAAGAACGGTAGTTCACAAAAAAAGTTATCTGAACGAACGGGTCATTTTTGTGAATAGTTCAAAAAGATTTATCTCTAAGTTCAACCGTCACATGTAGTTTCAACTGAGGAGGGGGGTGAACTCCCCCTAAGTTGGCGACATAGGAACTGAAATTTCGTTGTCAAAAAAAAAAAAAGTTATTGAAATGTTTTACACTCAGATATTGGTGAGGAGTCCTTTCTGGGAATCCAGTTATCTACAAAGGGACCATAATACAGGGTCTTGCCGTTTTAAGGGCAAAAAGGGCGGCAATTTTTCATTTCGAAGGCATGTAGGATGGGATTTTTGCTTTCAAGGGCGGGGAGGGCACAGCACCCTTCGAAAAATGCCTATGTTCAACATGGCAATGATTCAAAAAACCACAATTTTGCGAAGTTTTCATTATGTGTGAAAGTTATTTCAGGTTCTTCAAATTATATTTAAAAATCATGTAACTCTCAGCTAGAGCAGCTAGGGATAGAGATAACCCAGAAAGAC
Source organism: Dysdera silvatica (assembly GCA_006491805.2). NCBI lineage: Eukaryota > Metazoa > Arthropoda > Arachnida > Araneae > Dysderidae > Dysdera > Dysdera silvatica. Next base: position 43,483,163 of record QLNU02015359.1, on the reverse strand, counting down.
TTATTAAACAAATGAAACCGTTTTATCGAATTTAATGGTTACAAATGGTTACCATGTCAGTGAAGCAAATTGTGCCGTTTCTGAGGTCTGGTTATATGTTTTAGACAGTAAATGAAACAGTTTCCAAAACATTAACAACTAAAATATGTTAATATATAATGAATGAGTATCAAGGTGAGGCAGCACGATTAGGAATTTGGCCAAATATTTTATAGCCAACATGTTAAACTAACACTTTTGCTACAGATGGGTGTAATGGACAGCTACAAAATAACAACACACACAAATATTTAATTACAGAAATCTGTCTAGATAGGATTGTTCTTAATTAGTAATGGTATTTTGTGGTCCAAGTAAATACCTCAAAGAATTACACACATCGCTATTAATGTCCTTTCTCCATTAATTCCATTTTTCCTGTCATTTAAAGGTCATAAATACTAGTATAATTTTTCAGGAAGCGTTTATTTAGGCTGGTAATTTTATTTAGTTAGGCTTTATAATAATAAACTCCTCGTGAGGCTGTATTTTATTGAAAAACTCGTAAGAAATCGAAAACCTAGAAGCACAAAAAAAAACCACCTCATTACAAATGGAAACTGACATTTGGTTACATAAATACAGACTTTGTATTTTTCCGTTCCTTTTTACTCAAATCAGAAGCTTACAACTTATCTACGATAATAAACAAATAGCCATCAACTAACTTCATCAGCAGCAGCTAAGTAGTTCATCTTCTTAGTTTTAGCATGGCCGACGATAACATTGCCCAATGAAACGTTTTTGAATCCTTCGTTTTGTTTGATTTCCTCATCTGCAAAGATTTTTTTTGGTTAAACACACATTAGAAAATTATTTATCATGCATGTGAAAAATGGCTAAAATGTATTAAAAGACTGATTGAGATCAATTAGGGATGTGCAGGGAATGTGAGTTTTAATGATTTAAAAGAATTAATTTTCTAAAAAATGTAGTAGCCCATTCCTACTTTATGAATGACTCAAACTAATCGCTCAGAAGAATGAGAAGCATCCCCTCCCCCAAAACATCAACTATTTTGGTTCTTTTGTCCATTCATCATTCAGTGTCGAACATTCAAATCGATAGTAATTACTGAATGAAATTACAAATCAGACTGAATGAAATTATAGGGTTCTCACTCATATTCGAGAAAAAAATCTCCCTGACTTTCCCAGAAAAAGTTCCTGATCACAGGAAACTTTCAACTAAACATTGGTTGCTGGGAACATGGCTTTACATTCGTGGAAGATTAAGCTATTCAAAATGGAAGTAAAAAGGTCCCCACCCCGACTTTTCCAGGTTTGGTCAAAAAAGTTATCCCCTGACCTTTAATGATGATTTCAAATTTCCTGACATTTTCAGGTGCGTGGGAACACTAACTTTTAGTCATTCATTGGAACAGGGGGTAATAATACATTATGCAACCGACATGACTCAAGACCACAGCCAGTTTCACCAGTCATCTTTCGCTCAAAAGCCAATCACATTTTTCAAAGTTGCTTAACTCTGGTAATCGGGCCGAAACTGTTATATTTCCAATACTGGATGGTTGTGGGTTCCGAGAAGACTTTCTTGTTAAAAATAATGAGTTTGGCAAAGTGACTTGCAGAAATTAACTTCCAACGTTCTTTGACAAAGGAAATGATTTTTAAAAATTTTTGAGGATTCGCTTTTTTATAGGACAAACATAGGGGCCCAGGATAATCGAGCCTATTCCAAATAATCAACAGTTCAGAGTCAGCATAGAATTAACTCTTCGTAAAAATGTCAATTATGAAATAACTGCTATCTAAAAGTAGGGATTGAATTAAGTTTCTGAGAACTTGGAGTCTCAATTCAGTTTTACAAAAGGAAAGAATACTTATCTAAGATACATAATTGACTTCTCAAGTTTATATAGTGGAATTTGGTTATAATGTCAAAATTCTGAAGTCTCATCTCGGGCTGCATAAGAAATAATGCCACACATTTTTCCTAGCAGTTATAACATCGTAAATTTCTATAAAGCTGGATATATCAAAATAAACCCTCATTATATACACTAATGGAGCCATTTTATATTTCTCGTACATGTGTGTTGGAATTTTTTTCTTCTGTTTTGTACGTCTTTTTTTCTTTTCGGAAGTTTTTAATAAATTTGAAGCGACGTAACATTTTGGAATTGAACCTTGCACACTTTGAAAACGAACAGAATCATTTAATTGGGAAAATATGGCTAACGCGTTCCAACAATTATTTGCCATTACGCCACCTGGTGACAAATCATGTAACTATTTTTTTTCCCCTTGATAAATGAAAAACACATCGTTTGAAGTACCTGTCGTCCAAACTTCTCACCACCATCAGCCTTAGAACTCACTCCAGAGCTCTTTTAAACAGAGCATGTTAATTTTAACCTACAACTTATGTTCATTCCGCAGATGTTCTTAACTTCTAAAACAACACGATATTTACACAGTAAGCTTCTCAAACAGAAAGAGTTCAATTTTACAATGAGTCACATTTAGACATTTTAATTAAAAAATGAGTACATACTCTATAAGCTAGGAAGTCCATTTATGAAATTTAGTACTATGTACCAACACTTTAAAATAATTTATCGCTTATAGCATTAAAATTTCGCCAGTCCCTCGGATGATGAGTTCAATTCGGGTTTCATCCTAAAAAAATTGTCGATTGAATTCTCTTGAACAAAACCTATTTCTGAACACGATTCCCGAAAAAGGTTACCGTTGCTTAATTAAGCCGATTGGAAATCGAACTGAGCTTAAACATCACGGTTACAACCGTTCTGTCATTTTGACAAAGGTTTACCACATGGGACTCTCTTCATATCGGTCTCTCCTCCTCCTCCTATGAGAGTCCTATTTGTACACATACAGATGGCTAACATGCAGCCTCACGAAGGCTGTCTCAGTATAGCGGAATCTACTATACTGAGCATGCCTCAGTATAGCAGAATCTACTATATTGCAACAGTTCGAGGGAACATCCTTTCAGATCATTGGAAGTCATTATGCTTCGTAGGCGACCATTGGTTATATTTCATAGTGCAGAAAATAGTCAAGATCAAGCCCTGTCAGGACTTGAATTGTTTTCTGAGGAATTTAAACTTCTGTCACCTCCAGAATAAAACCCAGGGCAACAGATCAGCAGAACTGTGGCAACACTTCATTACCATACGGATACAAACCAAGATTCTCTATTTGGTAGATAATGTACTTTACCACTACATAACCATAGGATAAACAGGGTATAAAACTAGCTAAGGCACCAACGTTTTCATTTGTTTGTTTGTGGTTTTATGTCTCAAGGACTACAGTGGTCATGCTGCGCCCGGACCTACTGTTTTCCGAGGAATCTGAACCTCTTAAGGCCTAGGGAACCAAACCCAGACTACAGTGAGCAGTGCAATCTTTATGAGATCTCTGAGTAAGCGTTCTTTGCACTGTTGGGAGTCAAACCCGGATTAACGGCATACTAGGCGAACGTGTTACCACACTGCGCCACCAAGAGGAATCAACATTTTTAGTTAAATACAATATGAATAAAGCCAAGCAATCAAATTTCATTCTACTTACAATTATATCGGTGAATTAAAAAAAAAAAATGCTGATTAAAATGTGTGTGACCTGTAAAAGAACTATGCACACACACACACACATATATATAAATTGACATACTGCATAGATATAATGTATATAAATAATTTTGAGCAAAATTTGCACAATATTTAAATAGTTTTAAATTGTTTACCGTGCTATTTCGCTAGAACATGCTATTTTTGGATAATAGAAGTAGCAAGTGCTATTGAAACGGTGCAGTAAACGTTTTAAAAACTGCATCAATTCGTGAAATTATTGATGCATATTATATACTTACAGTTTGGAATGCATATGCCGGCAGGTATTCCACTTCCTGAAAAAGTTAGGACATCCAAAGATGTGAAGTCTGGTTTCAGGAACCGATCTTTTTCATAGGCACTGGGCCAAGGCAGTAAAGGCAAAAAATTCTCTGCTTGATTGACGAGTTCTTCGAACTTGGCACTCATGGGCTTATTCACCATAGCGACAAATGCTGAAAAGTACAGACATCCAAAGTAAAGTTAAGGCTGCTAAAAAAGCAAGACAATTCTTTAAATCCAATTTAATTTCTTGGAGCAACATTACAGTCCAGTTTTCTGAAAAACTCGATTCTCTTTTCTTTCTCGCACTAGAGATTGATTTATTTATCCTATAGCACTAGGACAACATAGGTCATGCTGAACTAAGATCCATAATTTGCCCGAGGAAATCAAATCCCAGATTAGAATACGCAGAAAAATATGGTATGCATTCTATCTTATCCTTGGAATTGAACCAGAATTAATGGAGTGATGAACGAATGCGTTATTTGCGTACCATTGTAGGGCTCTAGCCTAGAGAAGGACCCAGATCGTGGGACTGAAAAAAAAAGCAAGTGTTAGGTGCTCACTGGAATTAAACAAGGGTTATTTCACAAGGAAAGCTTGCTATGCCACCACAGGGTCATGGAAGTTTTGATCAAATGTCTTTGATAAAGGTCCTCATCGATATAAAACATGTGACATGTGATAAATATCACTTTCCGAGAAAATTCAGCAATAGTCGAGTAACACACCCATCTTTTGCCCAGGGCTGTAATTTTAAGGATTATTTTGGCAATAATGATAATATCATCCAATAGTAATGGTGAAAATGCATCTGTAAGTTTATGTGTCTGTGTGTGAAACAGTGGCATTTATGAACTTACAGGATATACTCGATATATATATATATATATAGGATAGGATATATAGATAGATAGGAGGCGAGTAAACAGGAGGGAGCAAAATCACAGAAACGCTTTCAAGATGGAGAATACCTACCTTCAAATTCACCCCGTACTCCAGCAGGATCTCTGTATGTTTCAATGAAACCAATATACCTGCAATAGTCAAATTCAATTAATACGTAATTCACAAATATATTGCTTCAATTTACTAACTGCAATTAAATCAGAACATCACGATACTGATGCATTCAGAGATATTTTAGAATAGATCTATTAGAAATAGAGGAATGGGTACAGGTATATATATTTTTTGGAATCAGTCCTGGAATGTAATTTACTTCTCAAACCTACTAATTCTATATGAAATTTAAAATATAGCATATAGGAGTATGCAAATGGATATCAATGTACGATTCAACACAGAAGTGGCCTTAGGGTAAGGTGAGTTAGGCAACAACCTAGGGCCTTGTGCAATATTTCATTAGTTGCGTTAATTTTCTTCAACTTCGAAAAACTACATGGAAATTCAAATATTTTTCATATCAAAAAAATAAATAAATAAAAAAGAACTTCACCAGAAATAATTTTAAACAGTGTACAAATCCTGTGTTTAAAAGAAAGCAATGAACTGCTACAAAATAGTAAAGTCTCGACACAAAAAACGAAGTTTGATTTATGGTCTGCGAATGAAGAAAATTTTGTACGGAACAGTTTCCACACTATCACCAAAAATAAAACGTACATTGAGTCTTAGGAGTTATAACACGTTTGGATTAATTTAGTTAATTTTTAACTTCGAAATAACTTGAGTGTATGAAAATAAAAAAATAGTTATAATAAATATTAATTCTCGTTATCAAGACCAAATAAGCATAATTTATCTGGAAGTCTCATTAAATCATCGATCCCATCTTAATTACCTGTTTCGTTATACACGTAAAAAGTAAGCAAATAATTTTAGGTACAAATAGGCTTTATCAAACTAGACAGAATATTGTGATTTGAGCGACAATTTAGGTATGAAGTTATTACATTAATATAGCTCAAGTAATTCTGTAAAAGTAAGTTACAGTGTTCAAATTAAATATTAGTATATTTTGTTGCAGACATTTGAGTCATTGATTGAATATGATCAGTATTTAAATATATATTACATTTTCTTTTATTAATTTACTTCTTCCCCGTTTCGTCATCCCCTCTCAATCAAAAACACTTGCAAAATCTTTCAAATGCAGTAGGACCCACTTACAAAGAGCACATATGTAGCAGGTTTTCGGATACAGTGAGGAAGATATGGATTTTGTTTGGCCCGATGGTTAAGTACAGTACAATTTAGTTATTTTTGGTCTACAAGATTTTTGCAGGTAAGATATAGCAAGCATTTTCTTTCGTTCCAAGCTCCTCTTTACATACGTGCCCTCTTGTACAGGGCCTCATGCAATACACCTGCCTTGGGCTTCGCAAACTCCAGGGCCGTCTCCGATTCAACGATAGTGATATACGTTCGGTGGAAACTGTACTTTGAATGTTGATCATTTCCTGGGCTAATGAGGCAGGGTTCCTACTCACTGTGACGAAAAAATTCCTTCCAGGTTTTTCTCTGACTTTCCTGACAAAATTTTCTGACTTATTGAAAACAGAACTTTGAACTGAACTTTCGAGGAAAACAGCTTCATGCTCATGGGAAATTTAGCTATTTTACGTGTTAGGAAGGTTTGCCATTGACTTTTCCTGGTTTAACCAAAAAATTTCATCCTTCCCCAATGTTTACGGTCGATTTCAACTTCCCTGACAACTCCACATTGCGTGGGGACCTCAATGAGACGCGGTGCTACACAAAATGTGCACTGACGTTCTGTAAGTTAGGTTCATACATTAAATGCATTGACAAGTTTATCAGAATGCAAGTCTATCGTCAGTCGGGAACCATCTGCATGCACACTTTGGCAAAAAACTGCTTCATCCGGAAATATTTAACCCTTGTGGATGCAGCAGTTTTTCTCTACAAAGGGTGCACAATGAAACAGACAAGGTAGGACAATTTAAATCACAGTGACGATGAACATTTGTGACTGTATTTGAATTATCATTGCATTACACATGATCCTTGCTCAGGACTGTCCTAAACTTGCTCAGTCACAGAAACAGATCAAAACCCATGATGATTCAGGAGAGTACAGATGTGGAGCACATCGGTTAGAAGAACAGCTAACAATTAAAAACATATGTCTTTCGTAATGGCGAACAGAAAAACTTATTTGGTTGAAAAACTCACGTTTCTATTAATGGACCCTTGTTCTGGACCCAGAATCGGGAACCATTTTTATGTGATTCCATTGCGCCAGTTCGAAAATGTGAAATATAGCCATCAATCATACTGACTTCTTTTTCGTTTGCAGCGTATTTCTGAAAGAGAGGAAATGTCAGTTTCTCAAAAAACACATGTATACTTATCATGTCAGATAGATGCAAGATAAGTGTCATATACTTATCTTTAAATCGACAATTATAGGAATATCATTGTAATATGCTACAGTAAAACGTCCCTAAGGTGACTGCCGTCTTGTCTGTGAAAAAGCGGTCACTCACAGAGGTGGTCTTTGAATGGAGCTAAATTTAGCATTGAGTCGATGGAGTGGAGAGGAAATCCGATTCCAGAAAAAAGCGATCATTACGGGAGGTGGTCTTTAAGAGAGATTTTACTGTATTATCTATATATATTTCAGGCAACAGTTTCGTTACCTTTGCCTGTTCGAGGGATTCGTTTACCAGGGCTAAGAGGCTGCTATAGTCTCCTCGTGTAATGCGAAATTTGTGTCCATTGATTGTATGGTTACAGAGTAGCTCATTCTTTTCCGGATCATCTGAAAACAAGACATTCATATCACACACAATTAACATAATTTTGATCTTCTAACTGTAATGCCAATTTTAGGAAAGATTGTAAAAAGTTGTTAAGAGCACTTTAAATGGAAAAAACACAACAAACTAATGCTTACTAGTAGATGCAATTGATGCAAGTCTGATTTCGTACGAAGTATTGCCAGTTTCATCTTGAGTTTTAAAGACTCTACTATTCCATGCTTCCACATTCTGAACCCAAAAGAAATAAAAAAATTTGTTAGAGGCAGGGCTCGAAATTCGTGGTCGTTAGTCACCTATAAATTTCATTTTGACGACTAAGATTTTCGACTCAGTCGTTTTTGGCACCTAACAACTTTTTCAAATTTTATTATTTATATGACGTAAATTTCGATTGCTCAATCCTTTATTTTTCCTTCTGCCAATTTCACTGATGCATGTCGCAAGATCAGGATCATTGTTGCCCTCATTAGGGGTAAACCCACGGTCTGCAATTTAGTGGGACCTGGCCCACTATGATATCTCGATTACCTCCCATAGTGTTTCACTAGCGTCTTTACATAGCCTTTTTTTTTACCTATAAGGAAGTTGCTTTAGGAATAGTTTATGTTTAGCGATATTCCTTAGTTTTACGCTCAGTTCCGATTTTAAACTTTGCTATCAATTTTCGATCACGAAGACTACACAAAACAAAATGGGTGG
>QLNU02015359.1:43456107-43473787 GCA_006491805.2 Dysdera silvatica | reverse complement strand
TACTCAGCAGACAGTTACAGCAGTCGGCGTACTCAGCAGACAGTTACAGCAGTCGGCGTACTCAGCAGACAGTTACAGCAGTCAGCTTACTCAGCAGACAGTTACAGCAGTCAGCTTACTCAGCAGACAGTTACAGCAGTAACAGTGATAAAAGTGTGCCTCTATGCTGAAATAGAAAACAGTGAAGATCTGCTTGAATTATTTTATAGTGTAAAGATAACCAAGCTAATGTGGTATCAGGACTAGTGATGCGAGTTTTCCGGAAAATTTTACATCCTAAAAAAATCTTCCGCTGAAACTTTTCCCACACACACATCTCCGATCAGGGACTACAGCTTCTTGAGGAATCTGACTATCTTTCGACTAGGAAATCAAGTCCTAGTTGTAAGGGGGCTAAAAAAAAAAGCAAAATGGCAAGCTATGAGTAGCAGCATTGAACCTGGAATATCTACATGGTACCTTAATATGCTGCTAGGTCACTCACCACAGTGCCACCCAGAGTAGAACGAAAGTACTTATATAATAGTAGTGTGTCCTTGTCACACAATGTAACCACACTGCATTATAAATACCGTTATTAACAGGGGCAGATTCAGGATTTGAGGGGGGCTCTAAATCAAGTAGTGCTGAAGGTGCTCAGTCCATAGTTTACCAGTGACCATTGTTGTTAATGGGTCCATTTTGCAAAATGAATAATTAGGATTTTGCTTAAAACGAGTACAGATAAAAAATACATTCCTGAATAATGTTATCGTGAAAATATCGTTATTAATCGTGGCAAAAACGGTGTCAAACTAATTGAATAAAATGTTTACTCACAATATCGGGAAAGCCAAGTTGTTTCTCATCGTCATCGAGTGAATATATTTTCTCCGCACAATTGTTAAGCAAATTCTGAATTTCCTCTGGTTGCGAAGTGGCAGCTTCACTTGTTAAAATTAATTTAACAAATTTTTCCTGAAAGCAAAAGATATTTTTTTTATCCAATTTTAAACAAATCAACAAGTACGTTCATTTGTATTTTACCTCCCAAACCTGCACGAGAGATCCTCTGTTCCAGACAAACCATCCGGTAGGCTTGGGCCAGGTTGTTGAATTTTTAGGATGCAAGGTCAACAAAGGTTATGCTGCATCGTTTATAATGTTTATATAAATAAAATTAAAGGTCGGATGTATTTTTAACGAGTAGATTCATTATTTCCATTTTCAAAAACATAAAATCACTTACTTTGGGTAAATTTGGTATAAATTTCTTGTCACCAAATGATTTATAATTCCCCATATTGCTCAGAACTCCAGAAGCATAAACTAGGAAAGCCTGTAGACAAGAACAAAAATAGAATCAACACACATTGTGGATAAGATTTTTTTAACCGTTTTCTAATAACGATAACCTTTTATTGCGTTTAAGACAATTAAGGACACACCTACTGTCTTACGCTCAGGCTTTATGGTCGAAGGATAGATAAGCCCATGTTTTACAGTTTTCCGAGGAAACTGAACCTCCATTGACTAGGGAATGAAAACTCAGACTGACAGAAAAAAATTCGCGTTCAACAGTGCCATTAGAATCCCAGCTTAATGACACGGTGAATAAGCCCATTACCACTATGTCACCATACGGCTCTATACTCTCAAAATTGCAATACATTAGGCCAATTTTAAAAGAAACAGTTGATTGTAGTTTTACATCCCAATCAGTGTCAGCTCGTCCATAAAAGCTGCAGAACTCCTGTAATTTATTTAAAAAGACATTCACAATTTCATTTATTCATTACCTTTGTGCTATTTCTGCACAAAAAGTTGACGTGGAATGTATCCGAATTTTTGAGACACTCAAAGTAAGTGTAAAATTCAATTATTATCCTCAAAGCATGCGGTTTTGAAGTGAGTCATTTTCTGGGGTCGCAGCAATCGAAGTGGGAAGCTTAGATACACATGCACAAAGATAATCATAGGTGGCGCCTCAGTAAATGCTTCCAATCACTATCATCATTTCACTCCTAATAAATTCATCATTGTTGACCTGATTGGTGCGACGTGTTTTTCATTTTCATCCCTTAACAAAGAGGAATTGTTCTACCTTTGGTGTGTATGCAAAACTTAATCGCTGACATGTATTAGATTTATTTTCAATCAGCAAATATACTTACTGTAAAATCATCTTCGCTAAACTCACACTGGGTCAAGGCTTTGGCTTTAAGGTCACAGATAGCTTCAGCTCGGAACAATTTATTTAGTAGAACATAAATCAAAGGACTCTCGGAGGATGTCTAGAAACATAATAATAAAAAAAAAACCAGCAGTGAAAATAAAAATGTACTAGTGATCAAATTAAAGGACAATCTACACAAGTCATACATATGAAAAGGGATTTAATTAAATTCAATTAATATGTACATTATCTTGAAAGAACCCCCTCCCCCTCAGCAGGAGCATTACATCAAATTCACAGTAAAATAGCATTATACCCATATGAGAACTGTGGTGCATTCTCAATTAGCATATTGTAATGAACCGTTGCAAGGCAAATCTACCATATAGCAACTCCTCGTGAACATATAGCCAGGGCCAACGAGAGAGAGGGAGCCGGGCGGGCTTAAATTTAGTTTTTAAAGTCATTATCTAATTTTATTATTTTTGATTTTGTCACAAAACTTTTTTTATCTTCTTGTCGGTAATAGCAATACTGAAAAGAAAAGTATTTTTAGGTCCGGGGCCTTCAAACGGATGTTAAAAAAACATTTAACTTTAGTTTCCATTCCACGACACATACGGCTGCACCAGCACCTGAAGGAGTTCTTGCTGTAATGTGTTTTCTCAATATTTTATTTTCCTGTAGTCTTTGTACTGAAGTCAGTTGAGAAAATTAAAGCACGATTATCGTTTCTTCTTAAATTCACGTGTAGCCGCTTCTTCCAGGTTCAAGAAAAAAGTAGAAGCCTTTCATGCTATTTTCATTAACCAGCAACCAAAACAATTCATAATTTTAATTTACCTGATTTGACGGTACACTTTGTTTATAAACTTTAGCTGTTATCAGTGGCTGATTATGAATTAGAGGCCCCACTTACTAGTAGGGGGATTCACCATTTTTTTTTGCATGAAAGAAAGGTTCAAAATTGTAAAATGTCTTCCCCTGAGGGAAGATGCGAGAGGGAGGGAGAAGAATCCCCTCCATGCATTTGGCATAACATGGTGCATTTTGAAGGCCCCACATGGCACGGGGACCTCAATCTTTCTATCCAATTTTCGTATTTTTCTCAAAAATAAGCTTTTAAATATGCAATATACTGAAACAATATTTTTTAAACCTTAGGTTGTGTTTATTCTTGTTCATTATGAATTACCATCATAAATCCAGCGCACAAAAAAGAAGAGAACGAGATGCAAAAGAGAAAGAATCTGTTAAAGGTTGAATAACTCTTCAAAGTTTAGGGGTCACCATCTCTTCTCGTTTACCTGAAAATCAAACTGGAAATATCTCAACTGAAGAAGATAGCAATAATAATGAAAGTGGTTCGTGTGCATCAAGTACATTTGACTATGGAATTGAACACTCTGCTGAATCTAAATCATCAAAACCAAGCTCAACTGCAGCTGCAAGAGGAAGTAAATCTGATGCAACTGAACTGTGTTCCACTTTTTGCTTGATATTGGTCTTCTACAATCATACTTCACTATCGACGAAACAGAAGACGCTGTTTGACAAGGGTGAGAACAATACACAGCGATTTTTTCTCCCAACCATGACGGAATGAAATTTCACGTTTATGTAATAAATTATCGTTTAAGGAACAATGAAGTAGTTTCTTGGGACTGGTTAGTTTGGAGTGAAACCAAACAAGCTTTATTTTGCTTTCCAGGTCGTCTATTTTGCAAATGATTTGAATTGCGGCGATCTATTTTTGCTGCAGAAATTGGCTAGGGACCTTCTAAAAGCTGTATGACAGAATACTTGAGCATGAAAGCAGCAATAATCACAAAGTATGTTATGTACAATGGCGAAATTTACAGTGCAATTTAAACAAAAACACGACAATGCATTGCTCATTATTGCACAAAATAAAAAGTGAAACGCAAGTATGGAAAGACTTACTACGGCGATTTTTGGACATAATTCTGTTCCTTTCCGAATGTGGATTAGCTTTCAGAGGGAGCAACAACTTGATTGGTGATCGAAGAAATGGAAATTTCTTAGGGATGCTGGAAATCGTAAGTCATCATCTCTTTGACAAGCACTTGAAAAAAGCGAAGGAATCACAAATTCAAGGCAAAAGAATGCAGGTTCATTATTTGTCAGCCAAAATTCAAAATGCATTTATTTCACACTGTGCTGAAAAAGTCCTTAACTGCATTTTAAAGGAAAGAGAAGTTGCAAAATACTTTTCTATAATTGTAGACGCAACGCAAAGATTCCGTCCATATGGAGCAAACGACATTCATTTTGCGTTATGTTCTTACAAACAGAGAAACGAATGAATATGAAATACTTGAAAGATTCATAGAATTTGTAAATTGCAATCTGAAAACAGGAGATGTTATTGCAAGTTTGATTCTTCAAACGCTTAAAAAACACAATATCCCAACGTGTGATATCGTTAGCAGACGGGTTAGTCCATTGCAGTTTAGGGAAGGCCGTCTTGGAGGAACTGGTTTTTCCCACATGAAAAACCAGTTTCGGCAAGATGGCCTTCCCTAAACTGCAATGGACTAACCCTTGTGCTAACGGTATCAGGCGTCAGGTCTGCGCGAACGCACAATACATAGAAGGGTGTTCAAGCTCGAATTTTGGAAATGAACCTCTTGGTCATTTTTTCTCCTTGTGCTTGTCACTCTCTGAATATCTGTGGTGTTCATGTGGCAGAACATTGTTCCGAAGTAATAACGTCTTCTGGGGTTGTACAGAAACTGTGTAACATATTCAGTAGCAGTCCCTCAGAGATGGCAAATTTTGCAAAAAAAAGCACGGACTGCTCGCTTCATTCCATGTCTAACACATGTTGGTGTGCTCGAACTGAAAGTGTGAAATCATTTGCACAAAAGCTTCCTTCAATAAAGGAGTCAATCGACATGGTGCTAGAATTTAATCCAACTGCAGATACTCAAACAGATTTAAATGGTATAAAGACATATATGGAGTCATTTGAATGTCTCGTGATGGCAACAGTTTGGTTCAAAATTTTGTCATCCATAAACTACCGAAGCACAGTTTTACAAGCTCGAAATTCCATCATCGATAATGAAGTAACAAATCTTGCTAGTCTCTTTATAGATTTGAAAAAGATTAGAAGTAGTTGGGAGGCAATCCTAAATGAATATAAGCTTGTATCTGTAAACTTAAATATGCAAGCATATGAATTTTCAGATCAACGACAGAAGAAGGGAAAAAGGAATGCTGAAGGATCGACAATGACACCAACCGAAGTATTCAAGTTCGATGTGTTTAATGTTCTTTTAGACAGTGTTATTGGTGGCATTACAACTCGATTTGATGCAGCGAAAAAAAAAATATTTTATTCAATGTGCTGTAGTTATTTCACAACTTAAATGAAGTACAAATTCGTGAAAATGCAAGAAAACTACAAAACAAATATAAAGATGATGTCAGCGATGAATTCTCTGAAGAATTAATATATCTGAAATCGATATATGATGCAAACATACAGGAAAAAAAATCTTTTACCTATACGGTTGCTCAACAAAATAAACCATCTGAATCTTAAACCACTATTTCCTAACATAGTTATTGCTTTGAAGTAGTTTTGTACAATTCCCATGACTGTGGCTCAAGCAGAAGGATCTTTTAGTTGCCTATCAAGGATAAACAGTGTGTTGTGGTCAACTATGGGTCACAGCCGAATTTCGTCTTTAGGCTTTTATCCACTCTCGGCGGCCCTGCATATAGCTTCATCGAAAGAGCACGGAATAGCCATGAGGTCAGTCAGTTGCCACGGGTAATGACATGCTGCATTAAAGGTTCGAGAATTCTACATGAAACATTTTGCTTTGTGCAGTTCCTGATCTTACCTGCATATTTCATGCAATCTTTACATTAATGGTTGCATTTTACTTGGATCTTTTGAAATAATGTAACGAACAGCTTTAGCTCATGATATTGTGTTTTCACAGCGCATTATGTTCATTTTTGCAGGTATCTCTTTAATTGTGCAAGACCTATTCATAATGTGTTATTACATGCACACTATAATCATGTTATTAAATGCTTACGATGGGTAATAAAAATAGCTTGAGTAAATTCGTAATAATTTTCAACAATATTCTCAAAGATGGAAGGATAATACAATGGAACTTAGGTTTTGTATTTCCCTGGGGACGTTACTCTCTCCCTCCTAAGAAAAACGTAAGATGTGAAAAAACGCACGAAGTAGGACTGCAATTTTATTTAATTAAAAAATTTATTTCATATTTGGGACTCCAGAAAAAAAAAAGAAAAAGAAAGATGTTTAAAAGGGAGAAAACATATACAAGAAGAATATATAAATTAAGGTTTTATTGTAATACATGAAAGCAAATTATAAATTTAAGCCTTTTAGAACACAAAGTGGAATTACCTGAGCAAGAACTACGAGTCCACCATACCAGGCAGCGCGAGACAGATAATGAGCATACGATCTTTCCTTCTCGGTTAAAGCATTGAAAGCCTTTTCACAGTCCAACATGACAACAGGCTGATCGTTTGGGAAAATGAATTCAGACATCTTTGGAATTTTCTCCTACAAGAAAAAACATTGAAGACTTTACCGTTTCATACTTGAGTAACATTTTAGCAATTAATGTTTCTAAGGTCTGGCAATGGAGGTTTTTTTTTGGAGGGGGGGCATGAAATTGCCGATTGCGAAAATAAGTAACAGACTTAACATTAAGAGGAAAATGTCAACTTAAGAAACCATCGTTTGCAAATAGTATTTGTTTTAAAACTGGATGAAATAATGCATTTGGTTACATAAAGGCTTGCACAACTCTTTTCAATGTAACCAATAAATTGTTAGCCAGCTAGAAATTATGATGGAGTTTAATATCGTCAAATTGACATCTTATCTCATCATTTTCATTTATATTTTTGATGTTTATTCGGAAAGGAAGGGGGATGTTGAGGTTTAATACCCACCCCCACCTCAGTGAAGTTTGTTTGTTTTTTGGTTTTACGGCTCAAAGACTACAGTGGTCATGCTGCGCCGGGACCTACTGTTTTCCGAGGAATCCGAACCTCTTAAGGCCTAGGGAACCAAACCCCGGACTACAGTGAGCAGTGCGATCTTTATGAGATCTCTGAGTAAGCGTTCTTTTTGCACTGCTGGGAGTCGAACCCGGATTAGCCGCGCAATAGGAGAACGCGTTACCACACTGCGCCACCGCAGGGCCTCAGTGAAGTGTAGGATGATTACTACAAGGTTCAAATTAGTGGGTGCACTGTGCACATGGAATTTTACATATGCATGTAAATTTTTAATTTGGGTGCATGCAGTGCACCTAACTATTCCAAACTATGGCTACTTACGTTTATTTTTCAAGAACAGTGACCTATGGACTAATTTTATATAATTTTCTCAATGTATCTGCATTTGCTTTGATTTTTTTTATTACAAATGAATGTTCAATTATTTTGAAAAGTTGAATTTTTCTCAGCTGACATATAATTGCTATATTTATGTTTTACATGTTTCTAATGTTGAGGTTTACTTTCTGTTCTGAGTTGTACACCTAACTAGTATTTAGTGCACCTAATTTAAAAAGTTAATTTCGACTCTTGGATTACTATTAGTTTCATTTTGATGGCATTCAAAATACTTGTCGATGAAACAAATTTTATGGTTCGCAGATCTTCTTTTAGAATACAAGAATGATAAAGAGCATTCTGTGCCGAACAAGGTGACACATTTTATGTTTGGCCAATGAATAAAATTGGAAAAGCCAAATAATTAAACTCCTCTGGCTTAAATGTTTCATAAAAGCTCTTTGTTTTAATTACACATCCATTATTGTACCTCAAATTCTGCACTAAGTATTTTCGGAACAGCTGCTGGAACACCACTAGATTTCCTGTAAATGGTTTTGATAAAGGATGCTGAAGGTGCCCCACAGATTTTTCTAGCACAGGATGTAACTTTTCCACTATGCTTCAAAACAGATAACCACATATGATCACGAAAAGTTAGTCCATATGACGGTGGTAGACTGAAAGAAAACAGTGCAAATTAGACAAATATATTGATATTCCATATTTGAAATTAAAACCTTCTCACAAATTTTTTATGGGAAGTTTACTACAGTTAAACCTCATTAAGACGAATACCAAGGACAACAGAAAACGGTTTGTATTAAAAGTAATTCATCTTAGTGAGGCTTGACTATATAACAAGTTTTTCGAGTTAAAAGATGATCTTGCTCTGAACAATCCATCTTACGGCAGGACGGCAATGGCAAACACAGGCTTTCATTTTGGGGGGAGTCAAGGACAGAATTTGCCATGGTCTTGGAATAACACCCTTCATTTATCATGAAAGTTGGAATTTTTTACAGTGAAAAAATATATTTTGGGAGGTTATGACTCTTGTGTCCGCCCTTACAGAATGGAAATCGCTCCAAGTATTTTAACAACTGTCATCCCAGGGCCGTAGTTGGAGAGCTGAGGGATGGGTACAATACCTTTGAAAAATATTTTTTTTCCAAAATAAACTATTATAGAATTTTGTTTTAAATTGTTTTTTAGGCTATTAAGCTTTTTGTACACGACAATGGGCATTGTTATCTGAGATTAAAATTGTATTTAAAATAGATTTTCATGGCAGATCCAAGGGCGGACACAGGGGTCATGACCCTCAAACATTTATTCTTCCATTGTAAAAATTTGAACTTTCATGATAAAAGCAATGGCGTTCAAAGGGGCCATGATGCCCCCTAAAACTTATTTTTTCACTGTAAAAAATTCCAACTTTCATGATAAATGAAGGGTGTTATTTCAAGCCCAGGCAAATTCTATCCTAGACCAAAACGAAAGTCTGTGTCCGCCCCCAGGCAGATCTAGTGTATATCATGTTTTTAACAAAGGTGCAAGTCTCCATCTAAGTCAGAGGTGAACACAGATTTTCATTTTATGGGGGGGAGAGGTGGGTAAAGGACAAAATTCGCCATGGTCTGGGAATAACACCCTTCATTTATCATGATTGATAGAATTTTTTACAGTGAAAAAATATATTTGGGAGGGGGGGTCATGACACTTATGTCCATGCTTGATGAAAGTCTACAGTAAGGAGAAGGGAAATTATATATCTTAGTATACCTCCACAGAGGTTTTTAAAGCAATATTTATTAAGAATTTTATTCATTAATGCTAAATATGTATTAGCTGATTTTATTGATAAAAATGACGTGTTTGCATAAACCACTTCAACGTTAGTTATATATTCCAATGTATTGTTTCATGTCTCTGAAGTTTTGTCGATGAAGCACACATCACTAAGAATTAATTTTATTTAAACATTTTGTCTATATTGCAGATATTTAATACTATACTTTTTAAAAACATTAATAAAATACATCAAAATATTAACAAACTAAATCTCTTCCCCTGTAGCCAAGAGTAGTAACTTGTCAATTTTTGTGGTTGCCCTAAGGGCAACCACTGGAAATATTTTGGTTGCCCTAAGTTATTTATTGTACAAAATGAGAAATTTCTTTCATGGTCGTTACAATGATGTAATAAATATTTATTTGCAAAATTGCCATATTCACTCGCATATTAGAGGATGAAAATAGGAATAGAAGATTTATACATGATTAATCATCATTAGTTGTACAGATATATTCTGTACAATCATCACTCTCTGAAACATCTGAATCTTCTGGCAAAAGAGGTGCTTGTTTTCGAGTTTTATATAGTTTGTATTTTTGTGTGCATAGTTTGTGTAGACTTTTATATAGTTTGTGGTATGGTTTTCTCTGTTTTACACTTAACCACATGTTAATGGCTTCATTTGGTTCAAAATCTTTGATGCTTGCAGATGATAGTGTTATTTGTATTAAGTCTGTTGTAACGAAAACATGCAGTTTGCTTTGCCAATTACCTTTTACCCTTTTCATGACAGAAAAACCTTGTTCACAATCCACACTCTGAGTTGGAAGACTGAGAAGCAAGTCTATTAACAATGAAAATTAATTGCAACATTCAATTCATTTACAGAACTTCAATCACACTTGGAGGCATTCTTATTATTTGTGTGTAAAACATATTTAAAATCAGCCCATTCGCATATTGTGCCTTCAACAGAACAGTTTCTGACATAACATCATCAAATATTGTAATGCATTCGGTAATTTCTCTGTCCCCACATGTTTTTTCAAACTTTCCGAGCCAAATTTTGAAATTGAAAAAGTTCATAGAATTTATGATTGAAACATCTTCAAATCTATTTTTCAGTGATTGAAGAACAGATTTTACTGTTACCGATGAAGCAACAAAATCTTTGTGGTGTTGGAGTTTTACTTTTACATTACGAAATATTTTTGAAGATAGAAAAGTACTAAAGTTGATTCCTGGGCTTGATTCTAGTTTTTCCGTGTACATAAGGAATTGTGTAGTGTATAATATACTTCAAGGAGGGGCAAATTTTGTAGTTGAAAATTTAATGATAACTGACTGAGAATAGGCAAAATGTCCATCAGAAAATGCAAGTATAAAATAAAGTTCTCTGATATAATGATCACTTTGAAGAGCTGTTTCGACTTAGCCATAGCTTCAGCACTGTGTCCACTTACAAAAACTTATTCAAGGTGTTACACCTAAATAGGTGTCCGGCTCTTATTAAAAATAAGAGCTGGATATAACTGATAAACTGCAGTTGCAGCTTCAAGGGAGTAAGTAATCCACCTCGTTTCATCAGCATGCCTGGGTTTCACAAATCTTGTTTTTAACGCACTGTGTGTTGTTTTGAGACCGGCCATACTTAGAGCACTTCTTGAATAGAAACAATACATTCTCTGAAGTGTTTTTTGAAACGTTTTATGATATGGGTAAGTATTGAAAGCTTCTTTGTCAAGCTGGTAGTGGCTGCACAAAACATACGTTAAAAATTTGATTATACATTGCATTTTAGCGATATTCTCGATTTATTATATTATAAATATCAAGGTTAAAAAAAAAATTTTTTTTAATTGCCCGAAAGATAACTGATTTTTTTAACTTCGTCTTCCTAAAAATTCGGTTGCCGGGGCAAGCGGGCAACTACAAATTTTGACCCTTGCGTAGCATTCATACACAGAGCACCCCTTTTAAAGAGTTTCAAGTTATAACTCTGTTTTTCTCCTGGTCAATTCTTCTTTGAAGAAGATTTGTTTGGATTTTTTATGGCGCAAGAGCAGCTAGGCTATACTGCGCCAATCTTCGAAGAAGAATTGACAAAAATGAGCTATTTCTCGGATTATAGGTAAATCAGCTGAGATATACCCTATCCCACCTGTATGCTGAAGGTTAAAACAATTTGAGCCCCCATAAGTTTTGAGTTACTATGCCAATACATGGATTCACCCTCTTCCATCCGGATTAAATTGCTTTTTCCCGATGTTTAATTAAGTTTATATGTATTTATAGTTTTGTTAAAATTTTCTTTAATTGATAATGGTTAATTTGAGCATATGCATGAATTTGTTTCAATCTAATATTGTCAACCTGCATATGTTTGTCTTTACAAAGGCAATATTGTCCACATTATACAGGCAAAATCTACGCTAAAACTGTCGAATTCCTAACAGAGAAAGAGATAAGGATCCAGGTCCATTTACCAGATTACTTTTTTGGCCACTTAATTTCTCAGATAACAACAGCACCTTCTCTTCTCTCATAACAAACTGCATATTAAAGTATTTTCAAATTGGGGTGGGTGAGCTGACACCCCCTCCTGTGGGCCCTAAACCTTTTACAGCAACACTCACTACAATCTATACCAGGCTTGTGCGCCAAGAAATTTGGCGGGGAGGGAATCGGTAGAAGGAAAGGAAATTTTTTCACTCATAATGGTAATTTATTTCATTTTGATTCGCAATATTGTTTAAATTGGAAGGGGTGGGGTTTGCCCATCGGCGCTGACAGCATAAAATATTAGGGGGAGAGGGCAATATACCTTTGAAAGGAATTTTGTTTGAAATTAAAGGGGAATATCGAACCCTAATACCAATATTTGGGGGACGCCCCCACTCCCGCTAACGGTGCCCGTGGGTTTACCCCCCAAAACCTTTACTTGTCCTACAGTCAATCTGGACTATAATTCATTATTCATTTTAGCATTCAGAGAATCAAATTACAGTTATTTTCGAAAGTGTTATTGCCACGCCAAAATGTATTAATCACGCACGTTGGAAAACTAATCTGAATAAATCAGTATTTTTTACAATTTCAAAAGGATAAAAAAACAACAACAATGGTCTTATAGTGAAATCTCCGTCAACAGCGGTTCTCCAGAGACCGGTAAAAGGTAGAATCTCGTACACGCCTGCTGTTGGGAATATGGAAAATATCGCTATAGATATAGTTATATGTAGTACCGTTGTATACAAATTTTACTGTATTACTGCAGAACGATACTTTATTAAACGAAATAGAGATACAAATATGTACTTACAATGATTATGAAAATTCAAGATATAATTTTCTATTAATTTTTCATACGGTACTAACCAAACCTCTTTTCTGATCAGCGGTCGCTTGTCACGAGAAGAGGCAGATAAATAAGGAGAGTTCGGTCGTGTATTGTTGTCGAGCTCAGGCTGCTTGATTGGTTAACTGATGGGCACGTAACAGATAGCGGCCATTATGGCTCAATCATCACGCGCTCTCAGTCAACACTTGCCATGACACTAGCTTTTTGACAAGAAAATCCTTTCAACAACCCGTGCTTGCCCAGAGTTTCACCAATACTTCTGTTTTCCCTCCCGATACCACACAATTACCCTTACGTCATATTTTTCCATACAAAAGCTTATTATTGTTTGTTTTAATTATAGATAACATTAAAAAAAATAGGACATTTTCTTACATTTGAAAAAAGTTGGCCTGATGCTGGGAAACGATTAAAAAAACAGGACATATCAGGCGAAATTCGGACGTCTGGTAACCCTGCACCCTTTACTTAATATTGTAATAAAAGTAGTAAAATGACTGAATGCAAAACTTACTCGGGAATATTTAGTTGGTCCATAATCTTCCCGTTTTATTAATGCTATCCATTTTCGTTTCAATTTTTCATCTTTTGGGAATCCAAAGGTATGAACACTTGGTCCTGAAGAATAATTGACATTGCAAGTCGGATCCACACATTTATAAACCATATTTTAATAAGATAGATTAATCTGTTTTAAACATTTCAATTTGAACACAAAAAACTACAACTGAAGAATGTTTTTACACGATCGAGGCATAGAACACAACTCACACCAAGAGTTTATCCCTTTATCTCGGTACGCGAGAAAACCGCCGTATTAGCTATCACGTTATTGAAAACTAGCCAAAATCTGGTGGCCTACCAGCCATAAATTATAGCTAAACCATTCTCGGAGCACTGAGAAGTGTAGTGTCTCTAGTGTAGTGTTGTCTCAGTACTGTGTTAGCATACTCTTGGCTGGTACAGATAACTAATGTGTTAGTATTCAATATAATCTGAGCATATTCATTGTGAAAAATGGTTGGTTATTGTGCTGCAAATTGCAAGAATCGAAGTGGTTAAGGAGTAAAATTATTTCACATCCTAAATGGAAAAAATGATCAAGAACGGCGCAAAATTTAGTTAGTCAAAATGAAAAGAAAAGATTTTGACTTCGTGGAACGTGCCTGTTTGTGTAAAGTAAGTATTTTTTTTTTTTTTGGTAGTAAAAGATGTGCCACGCTTTATAGTGCCACACTGTTCACATCTGGGGAGTATTACGATATGAGATAATATCAGGGAATAAGGTTGACCCGTAATTTAATCATCTAAAATAAAATATATCAATACCTATCATTAATGTTTTAAATAACTTTTTAGTTTCACATTTATGTTTTAAAATAATGGCAGTTTGAAATTGCGTGGATTATTCGTATTTATCAATAATAAAAATGTTTATCATGATTTTCGAATTTAAGTAAATTTAAAATCGGTCAGAATAGCTGGTACCCGCAACCGTTGTATAAAATAGTACAAGACGCTACAGGTCGTCCGGATTGCCTCAAACGAGCAAAACGACCGATGCTGACCGAAACTACTGCGCATGTTGTAAATGCTCTTAGGTACTAGTAATGCCGAAACACGACGTAAAATAGTTAGATCTTCTAGCATATAGTCGGTCGATAGCGGGAGTTCGTTTAAAATAATTGTGTTCTTTTTTTAATCAAGATAAGAAATATAAAAACAGAATTATTTTTTCCTACTTTTCTGAAGGTGCATTACAGTGTAAATTAAATATTTTGCCTATTGCGGTGGGGGGGCAAGCAGATTTTATGTGCATTTTATTTACATTATATTTTATTACATATATTTATATTTTTTTATTTATTATTTATTTTTTGTATATATTATTTATTTATTATTATTGCTAATATTGATATTTTATTAAAATTTGTTAATATTATATTTATTATTTATAAATATTTTATATAAATATATATATAATAAAATTATGTAAAATTTATATTATATAAAATTTATTATATATTGTATTATTATTTATACATTAATATAAACTTATAATAATATATATAATATTTATTAATTAATAATGATTTATTTAATTTTTCTGAATTTTTGTAATTATTACATTTTATTATATGTAATTATTATAATATATATATATATTCTATATCTTGTTTGGAAAGCATTTGGAGAGACCATCCAGCAGTAGATAGATAATGGTTGATGATGATACTCTATAATAATATATTAATAATTAAAAACATAAGTAAAATCATTAATAACAATATACATTTAACAATTATTAAGAAAATTTAAAAAATTAAACAAAATAAATATAACATAAAATATATATAAATGAAGTAATATATATAGTATAATATATTCTCCACCCACATACACAAAAATGCGACAGGAGTAGCTATTTTCTTCTATTTTTCTGGCCAAGCAAATGGAACCACTGATAGGAATTTTCCTGAAGTCCACGCACATGCGCAGTAGTTTCGGTCAGCATCGGTCGTTTTGCTCGTTTGGGGCAATCCGGACGACCTGTAGCGTCTTGTAAAATAACTAGTACAGTTACAATCCTAGTAGTAGATAGCGGGAGAGGACGCATTGGTAACGGAAATTTTGAACCTTCAATATTAATGTAAAATAAAGTTACTTTCACTGGAATGCTGATGTGTCATTAATTCAAATTTTAGTCTTAAGGCCACGAACCGTCCAAATGTAACATGGTGTTAGAAGTGGAAGCGATGGAATAAGATTACTCTTCGCAAACCAAAACCTAACAGAAAGCTCTGGTTATCGAGCAAGGGATGAACTCAGATATAGAAAAACTTATTTCTCAATGTGAAATATGTGACAAACTCAAGAGAGCAAACACAAAAGAACAATTAAAACCTTATGAGGCCCCAAACAGATCATTTGAAAAGGTTGGAGCTGACATAATAGAATTTGGTAACATTAGCTACCTTATGGTGATAGACTACTACTCTAAATGGTTAGAAGTTTTCGAAATCAGTAACAAATCAGCCCATGAAGTTATAGATAAGCTGAAAAGTATATTCGCTAAATTTGGTGTTCTAAACATAGTAGTATCAGATAACGTTCCATTCAACAGCTACGCATATAAGCAATTTGCCAATGAATGGGATTTTAACTACTGTTTCATTAGTCCTCACTACTCCCAGAGTAATGGTATGGTTGAGAGATGTGTAGGTATTGCCAAGAATTTGTTTAAAAAGGCCAAAGAAGATAATCAGGACTTCCATGTAGGATTAATGGAATATAGAAACACCCCAATATCAGGACTGGATTTATCTCCAGCTCAAATGATGTTCAATCGCAGGTTAAAAACAAAACTACCTATAACAAATAAACTACTTAATCCAAAATTGTTCAGTAACATTCGATAGAAATTAATATCAAAATAAGAAAAGCAAAAGTTTTACTATTACAAAACAGCTCATGTGTTACCAAAGCTGAACTCTAGAGATAATGTGGGTATAAGAGACTACACAAATAAAACATGGAAACCAACCCAGGTTATCTGCCAAGACAGGTCAACTCCTAGTCCATATTTATCGAAAAATGTCTGGAAGAATTTTAAGAAGAAATAGACGGCAGCTTAGAAAGTCAAATATCCCTTTCACGAACGATCAAACCCTAATGAGAAGAGTAGAAACGCCGATGACCATAGAAAGCCCGAGAATGACACAGCACCGATGTTAAATGACAACATATCAAGTGACAGACGAACGAGAAGCGGGCGGGTCAGCAGGAAATCTGCATATTTCCTGCTGCAAGATTATGTGTAAAATAATTAGTATACTTATGTAGTATGGGTAATATAAGTAGTAAAACTCAAATATTAGTGCTTGTGAATGGATGTTATACTAACATCTATATTTGTAAATATGAAGTGAATATCTGTCTAGAGGCGATTGTAACAGTCCGGTAATACTCTGGTGATTATGTATATATCGATTTATTGTAATACTTGCAGATGTAGGGATAGCTAACATAAAAGGAGGGATGTCAGAATAACTGGTACCGCAACCGTTGTATAAAACTAGGTACAGTTACCGTCCTAGTAGCAGATAGTGGGAGGACTCATTGGTAACGGAGATGCCGAACCTTCAATACTAATGCAAAATAAAGTTATTTTCATAAAATACTGATGTGTCATTAATCCAAAGTTTAGTCTTAACAAAAGATTTTGAACGAATCAAATGTAATAAAAGCTTTTATATCAGTTATTAATTTTTAAATATTAATGTTTTTTCATAAAATAACTGCAAACTTCAGATTGCATGCATCGTCAATTTATTTTATCTGTAATAAAAAAAAATATTTATCCATGCATTTAATAATTTAAATACAAATTTAAAATATTTTATATGTTATTAAGTTTTAAATATTAATGTTGTTCAGGCACATTAATATATATTTAAAATAACTGCAACTTGAAATTGCCTGGATCATCAATGTTTTATGCTTGGTGAAAAAAGGTATCCATGCATTTAATAATTTAAGTACAAATGAAATACTTTTTTTCTTAGTTATTAATTTGTAAATATTGTTCACTCAGGCACACGCACGCGCGCACACACACCGTTAAAATCGTTTATAACGACGCTGGTTATAACGACCAACCGCATATAACAATGGAATTTTTACAAGAAGTTTGGTTTGCTATTCTACTCCATACTAAATATATTGGTTATAATAACATCTAACGACGAATAACTAAGCAATACCATCTATCCAAAAGAAACGATGAACAGGTGCTTCCATCTACATTTGAGCGATTAGATGTATTTAATTGCAGAAATTATTCTTTATAAGAAATATTTAAAATTTCTTTCCAGGGATGAAATTTGCAAATGTTTTATTTATGTAGTTCATTGGAAAACAATTTAAAATCAAACATTTTTAAAAGATCTTAAGCCTTCAGAACTGGCTTCAACTCTATTTGAAAGCATATTCTGTTTTTAGAT
>QLNU02015359.1:43434812-43456007 GCA_006491805.2 Dysdera silvatica | reverse complement strand
TGTGAAAAATAGTTGGTTGTTGTGCTGTAAATTGCAAGAATCGAAGTGTTCCAGTAGTAAAATTATTTATACATTCCAAATGGAAAAAATGATCAAGAACGGCGCAAAATTTGGTTAGCCAAAATAAAACGAAAAGATTTTAACTTCGTGAAAAGTACCTGTTTGTGTGAAGTAAATATTTTTTTTTTTAAATTGTTTTTGGGTAGTAAGAAATATGCCACGCTTTATAATTTGTTGTTCACATCTGAGAGTATTACGATATGAGATAATATTGGGAATAAGTTTGACCCGTAATTTAATCATCTAAAATAAAATATCAATGCCTATCATTAATGTTTTAAATAACTTTTTAGTTTCACATTTATGTTTTTAAAATAATGGCAGTTTGAAATTGTGTGGATTATTCGTATTTTATCAATAATAAAAAAATGTTTATCCATGAATTTAGAATTTTAAGTACAAATTTAAAAGCGGTCAGAATAGCTGGTACCGGAACCGTTGTATAAAATAACACAGACGCTACAGGTCGTCCGGATTGCCCCAAACGAGCAAAACGACCGATGCTGACCGAAACTACTGCGCATGTGCGTGGACTCTTGTAAATGCTCTTAGGTACTAGTAGTGCCGAAACACGATGTAAAATAGCTAGATCTTCTAGCATATAGTCGGTCGATAGCGGGAGTTCGTTTAAAATAATTGTGTTCTTTTTTTATCAAGATAAGAAATATAAAAACAGAATTATTTTTTCCTACTTTTCTGAAGGTGCATTACAGTGTAAATTAAATATTTTGCCTATTGCGGTGGGGGGGCAAGCAGATTTTATGTGCATTTTATTTACATTATATTTTATTACATATATTTATATTTTTTATTTATTTATTATTATTGCTAATATTGATATTTTATTAAAATTTGTTAATATTATATTTATTATTTATAAATATTTTATATAAATATATATATAATAAAATTATGTAAAATTTATATTATATAAAATTTATTATATATTGTATTATTATTTATACATTAATATAAACTTATAATAATATATATAATATTTATTAATTAATAATGATTTATTTAATTTTTCTGAATTTTTGTAATTATTATATTTTATTATATGTAATTATTATAATATATATATATAATATCTTGTGTGGAAAGCATTTGGAGAGACCATCCAGCAGTGGATAGATATTGGTTGATGATGATACTCTATAATAATATATTAATAATTAAAAAATATGACATACATAAGTAAAATAATAATATACATTTAATAATTATTAACAAAATTTAAAAAAATTAAACAAAATAAATATAACATAAAATATATATACATATAAATAAAATAATAAGTATAGTATAATAATATATTCTCCACCCGAGTGCACAAAAATGCGGAAGGAGTAGCTATTTTCTCCTGTTTTTCTAGCCAAGTAAATGGAAACACTTATAGGAATTTTCTTAAGTCCACGCACATGCGCAGTATTTCGGTCAGCATCGGTCGTTTTGCTCGTTTGGGGCAATCCGGACGACCTGTAGCGTCTTGTAAAATAACTAGTACAGTTACAATCCTAGTAGTAGATAGCGGGAGAGGACGCATTGGTAACGGAAATTTTGAACCTTCAATATTAATGTAAAATAAAGTTACTTTCACTGGAATGCTGATGTGTCATTAATTCAAATTTTAGTCTTAAGGCCACGAACCGTCCAAATGTAACATGGTGTTAGAAGTGGAAGCGATGGAATAAGATTACTCTTCGCAAACCAAAACCTAACAGAAAGCTCTGGTTATCGAGCAAGGGATGAACTCAGATATAGAAAAACTTATTTCTCAATGTGAAATATGTGACAAACTCAAGAGAGCAAACACAAAAGAACAATTAAAACCTTATGAGGCCCCAAACAGATCATTTGAAAAGGTTGGAGCTGACATAATAGAATTTGGTAACATTAGCTACCTTATGGTGATAGACTACTACTCTAAATGGTTAGAAGTTTTCGAAATCAGTAACAAATCAGTCCATGAAGTTATAGATAAGCTGAAAAGTATATTCGCGAAATTTGGTGTTCTAAACATAGTAGTATCAGATAACGTTCCATTCAACAGCTACGCATATAAGCAATTTGCCAATGAATGGGATTTTAACTACTGTTTCATTAGTCCTCACTACTCCCAGAGTAATGGTATGGTTGAGAGATGTGTAGGTATTGCCAAGAATTTGTTTAAAAAGGCCAAAAAAGATAATCAGGACTTCCATGTAGGATTAATAGAATATAGAAACACCCCAATATCAGGACTGGATTTATCTCCAGCTCAAATGATGTTCAATCGCAGGTTAAAAACAAAACTACCTATAACAAATAAACTACTTAATCCAAAATTGTTCAGTAACATTCGATAGAAATTAATATCAAAATAAGAAAAGCAAAAGTTTTATTATTACAAAACAGCTCATGTGTTACCAAAGCTGAACTCTAGAGATAATGTGGGTATAAGAGACTACACAAATAAAACATGGAAACCAGCCCAGGTTATCTGCCAAGACAGGTCAACTCCTAGTCCATATTTATTGAAAAATGTCTGGAAGAATTTTAAGAAGAAATAGAAGGCAGCTTAGAAAGTCAAATATCCCTTTCACGAACGATCAAACCCTAATGAGGAGAGTAGAATCGCCGATGACCATAGAAAGCCCGAGAATGACACAGCACCAATGTTAAATGACAACATGTCAAGTGACAGACGAACGAGAAGCGGGCGGGTCAGCAGGAAATCTGCATATTTGCAAGATTATGTGTAAAATAATTAGTATACTTATGTTGTATGGGTAATATAAGTAGTAAAACTCAAATATTAGTGCTTGTGAATGGATGTTATACTAACATCTATATTTGTAAATATGAAGTGAATATCTGTCTAGAGGCGATTGTAACAGTCCGGTAATACTCTGGTGATTATGTATATATCGATTTATTGTAATACTTGCAGATGTGGGGGTAACTAACATAAAAAGGAGGATCGGAATAACTGGTACCGCAACCGTTGTATAAATGACTAGTACAGTTACCGTCCTAGTAGATAGTGGGAAAGGACTCATTGGTAACGGAAATACTGAGCCTTCAATACTAATGCAAAAATAAGTTATTTTCACTAAAAATACTGATGTGTCATTAATCCAAGTTTAGTCTTAAGGCCACGAACCGTCCAAATGTAATAAAGCTTTTATATCAGTTATTAATTTTTAAATATTAATGTTTGCTCATAAAATAACTGCAAACTTGAAATTGCATGCATCGTCAATTTATTTTATCTGTAATAAAAAAATATTTATCCATGCATTGAATAATTTAAGTACAAATTTAAAATATTTCATATGTTATTAATTTTTAAATATTAAAGTTGTTCGGGTACATTAATATATATTTAAAATAACTGCAACTTGAAATTGCCTGGATCATCAATGTTTTATGCTTGGTGAAAAAAGGTATCCATGCATTTAATAATTTAAGTACAAATGAAATACTTTTTTTCTTAGTTATTAATTTGTAAATATTGTTCACTCAGGCACGCACACACACCGTTAAAATCGTTTATAACGACGACGGTTATAACGACCAACCGCATATAACGACGGAATTTTTACAAGAAGTTTGGTTTGCTATTCTACTCCATACTAAATATATCGGTTATAATAACATCTAACGACGAATAACTAAGCAATACCAGTTATCCAAAAGAAATGAACAGGTGCTTCCATCTATATTTGAGAACTGCGATTAGATGTATTTAATTGCAATGATTATTCTTTATATGAAACATTTAAGATTTCTTTCTAGAGATGAAATTTGCAAATGTTCTATTTATATAGTTCATTGGAAAACCATTTAAAACCAAACATTTTTTAAAAGATCTTAAGCCTTCAGAAATGGCTTCAACTCTATTTGAAAGCACTTTCTGTCTGGAGAGTTCACCTAAAATCAAATTTTTTATAACATGTTTTCTGAGACATGTGTCATATTGCAAGTACTGAACAAAAGCAAATGAAAATTGTTTTCTTTTATCGCATATTTGAAAGACAAATCTATTATTTTCATTGATAGTAATAAGTAGCTCTGAAAAGTGAACTTAAGTTCTAGATACAGAGGTATCTTTCAGTGTTAATCCTGAGGGATAAAAATCAAGGTCCAATTGATGCTCCATACCATAGCCTATACAGATTATATCATCTATATATCTGCCAAAAAATAAATCCGTTCTTGGTGAAGACAAACTTTCATATTTATGTAAGTATAAATCTGCAGCTAAAGAAGAATATACTCCCCCTTGAGAAAGCCCTCTTACCTGTTTATAATAACCAGTGCCATTATATACCATATTATAGTTAAGACAGAAATTAACAGTTTTACAAACGAGATTTTGTCAATTGATTTTATATCATACTCTGTAAATAATTCTAATAATACACGATATAGGTCTCTTAAATTGATTTGGTTAAATAGATCCTCAAAATCAAAGCACTTAATGAAAGTGGGATTCCCATCGCTGGAGTTCGAAGTCTTCAAAAGTTGAAAACTATTTTTTAAAATAAAGGTATTTAAGGAAATTTTAACATAAATCCCTTGAAGTGTTCAAAGCAGTTTAACAGCTCTAACACTATAAGAGCTAGTAGCACATCTAACAGTGCGAAAACCAATTGGACTTTTATAAAATTTAACAGTAAGCGTCATGTATGGGAAGTTGATTGGAGATTGGATAGCTTTGAGTTTCTCAAAAGCACCCTGTATGTGTTTGAAGATAGGGGTAGTGCTTGTACCCAGATTTATATATTGCTCTGTATTATCAAGAAATTTCTGTATGTTTGAAGCATAGAACCTCTTGTACGTGATGGTAAATGTCGAAAAATATTTATCTATGTTCAATAACATAAAGCGTTTATAAAAATCCTTCAAATCTCTTTTGTATTCTGCAACGCTCTTGAAATTTTTATGTGTTCTATCCCATTTTTTATACCAGACAGCGTGTAAGAAAATTTCACAAATGCATTTATTGCTTCAAATGTCAAATGATTTGATTGGTACTGTTTAATAGCTACATTGTAAATAAAACCATCAATTTCTCTGATGATATTCTTCTGTGTTTTTTTGCATATATTTTTATAATCTAAACTTAGTTCTTTTTGACGAAAGTTTTTTAAATCACTATTACTGAAGAAATTTATATCACCTGCAATGACATGTTTATGATTACTGTCAACAAATTCTTTTTACCTTTCATATATGCATGGTGTATTAAAAGCCTCATTAGTTTTTTAGAAATAGAGTTATATTTGAAAAATTGTCGATCAATAGTAACATTGTCTTTATCTCTCATTTCAATCTTAGTGTTTATTAGGGAAAAACTTTTTAGAGTTATTGAGAGATTTCTTGAAATTAATATTGTTAAATTCAATATTGAGAAAGCCCAAAACACAATAAATTTTCTGTTTTTTTTTTTGACGAATTCACAGCCTTGGCCTAAATATATCGATTCCAATTTGATTTAGAAATTCTATGATTTAAACAACCATCAAAAGATAATATGTAAACAAGTCAATATCTGGCTTATCATCAAATAGCAAATGATATAATTTTTTACAAGCGGGTTTGATAAGTGTGAAAATAAATTTTTTAAGACTTAACAAATTGAAGGTAGTTTTAAAATCAGAAGATATTTGAATAATTCTACTGCTTAGTTCCTCTGTAGACAATTGTTGAGATTTCTTAAATAAATAAATAAATAAATAAATAAATAAATAAATAATATATATATATATATGGCCTGCAAAAGGGTTGCTGGTATCTAACTGGAAGGAGACCCACACGCTGAACGTATGTGACGATGTGTGGAACCGGCCAGGCCAGTAACCTAGTGTCCTACCCCGCCTTCAAGTGGTGCAGGCTGAGCTTTCTATTTATGTGGCAAATTAATATTTGCTGCACGGATAGAAAGGCGGAAGGGGAGGGCTAATTCACCAACCCGTCTAGCCAGCGTGGTGAAATTATGGCTAATTCCTCCATTATGTTGACACACCAGAAACCATGGCCCCTAGTCTCCAGGTGCTGGAGTGCTCCTGATCAAGGCAGCGGTCAGTGTGGCATGAAAGCAGGGGGTGCTAAGAATCACTGGAATGGCCCAGGCTGCCGTTTGTTATTGACCTTGGCAACGTATAATGGACGATCCCTTGCTTCTGAAGCAAAACTTCAGGAATTGGAAGAAGAACTTGACAAGATCAAATGGGACATTGTAGGACTCAGTGAAGTTAGAAGAAAAGGTGAAGAGTTGGTGGAACTTAAAAGTGGACATTTGTTTTATTATAGAGGAACGGAAACTGGAAGAACAAGTGGTGTTGGCTTCTTAATCAACAAAAGAATTAAAGACTGTCTTCTGGAAGTTGAAAGTACATCAGATCGAGCAGCGAGGCTCGTTGTTCAACTAACCCAGCGATACCAACTTCAAATAGTACAGGTATATGCACCAACATCAAGCCATACCGACGAAGAGGTTGAAGAATTTTATGAAGAAATCAAAGAGTTACACACCAAAGGGAAACAACATATCAAGCTCATCATGGGGGATTTCAATGCAAGAATTGGACAACAGGAACAAGGAGAGACATCGGTTGGTAAATACGGATATGGGGAAAGGAATGAACGTGGCGATCAACTCATCGAATTTGCAGAAGCTGAAAATCTTAGCATCATGAATTCATTTTTTAAGAAGAAACCGCAAAGAAAATGGACATGGAAACACCCAAATGGGGGAACTAGTGAAATTGACTATATCCTGGCAAACAAGAAATCAATTATTGAAGATTGCAGCGTACTGAACAGATTTAATATATCCAGTAACTCGATTGGCCTGCAGCCAATCGTGTTATCGGATCCTCCGCGGACAGCACAGGCGTCTCGTACACGATGCTTTTCAAATATCCCCACAGAAAGAAATCGAGACAAGAAAGATCAGCTGATCTGAGAGGCCACGGGGTAGGGGCACATCACCCAATTCATCGGTTCCCAAATATGGCATTCTGATGCTGTCGCAAGTCTCTGCTAAAATAGACAGGTGCCCCATCTTGCTGGAACCACATACGTGCAGGGATGGCGAGAGGAATCTCCTCCAGCAATTCGGGTAAAACCTGTTGCAGAAAAAATACGACAGGTTCGCCCATCGAGGCGGTCCGGTAGTAAGTAAGGCCCAATTAAGTAGTCATGCACGATCCCCACCCACACATTGATGCTGAATCGTTGCTGGTTGAGCTTTAAACGTGTACCATGAACGCGTTCTGGGGCGTCCACGAATGCACATTATGCACATTCACCATACCTTCACGTGAGCATGTTGATTCATCCATAAAGACCACCAGAGTGGGGAAATTGACATTTACGGTATTTTGCTGTAGGAACCACCGCATGAAATCTAAGCGAAAGGGATAAGCAGCAACTGTTAATGCCTACACTGACTGCAAATGATAAGGGTATAATTTTTTTTCGCGCAGTACTCGCCAGACACTATTCCGCTCTACTTCCAGGCTCTAAGCGACCGATC
This sequence comes from Dysdera silvatica, assembly GCA_006491805.2. NCBI lineage: Eukaryota > Metazoa > Arthropoda > Arachnida > Araneae > Dysderidae > Dysdera > Dysdera silvatica. The sequence goes on along the minus strand of QLNU02015359.1, from coordinate 43,448,419 downwards.
GCGTGCCTGGGTTCTCTGGCACGATACGCAAGGTGTTATCACTCATAGCTGGCGTTCTGACCACCCTTGGTCGTCCGTCATCTCTTTGGCTGACGTGGAATATGCCTCTCTCACATAGCTGGCGATGTAGTCACGTAAATATGTTGTGATCGGGCACACGACGCATAGGATATCGCTCATGGTATAACCTCTGTGCCTGTTTACCTTTGCATTCAGCTATGCCGTACATCAGGTGCATATCTGCTTTTTCTGCGTTTATAAACTGTTCTATCTCGCGCGCGTGTTTGAACCACCCCTTTTAACCACTGCCCAATCGTCTGCGCCCCCTATCGACACGGCTGCTTTTCTGAGCGTGTAATTTCCTTACGGATTGTAGTTACATTGCTACATTATACATTACTACATATTACATTGCTACATTACATTGTAGTATTGTTGGATGCTGTGTGTACTACCATCCAGGGCTCGAAATGTACTGGAGCAAACCGGGACGGTGTTTCGGTTCGTGAAAATTTTCATTTTAAGCCCTGCTAGCACCCTCCCACGTTTGAGTGGCAAATTCTCGAATTGCATTAATTTGGCCATGGGAAATTGTTTAGGACCATAATAAGTAATGTAATCTTTTTCAATATGATTCAAGGCCGGAATGGCAAATTTTTCAAATTTTGTTACATGATCGACTAATGTGGATGCAAATAATAGCATCCCTATTGGGGGGGGGGGTACCCTTGCCCTATGCTGCCGACGCTCATGCATTCAAAATATCTTTGTCATAATTGTATAATATTATCTCCTTATAAGTCAGGATGCAAAAGACGAAATGCTTAAAATATTCTGGTTTTACTGTAAGTATATCGTTACAGGAGAAATACCTATATGGCGAAAATTTTGGAAGCATAAGCCACATAAGCCACATAAGCCACTAACTGCTGTAGAAACATTTGCAGAAGCAAGCCCCCAGTTTTTTCTGAATGTTCGGCAGCTATTGTATATTTTATTCGTAATATTGGTAACGACGGCAACCGTTTAAAGACCTTTTTTGACCCTTCGAAGGGTAAAAATTGAACTTAGAAGCGCAATTGGTCAAGAAAGACTAAACGGATTTGTCTGTTTGAACATTCGCAGAGACACTCACATAGATCCTAGCAAGTTACTGACAAATTTGCCTTGAAAAATTCCAGAAGGCACCGCCTTATTTAAGGAGATATTTTTTATTTAATGATGTACAAAATATTATCTTAATCATGGAGTGCAAGATATAAGTAAAAAGATAAAAACCTATAAATGGTGCATATAAATAATTTTAATTTCATTTGAACCTAGTGACCTTTATGTACAGAAGAAATCATATAAACCAGTGAAATATACATAAGCTGTACTGCATAACGTGACTCATATTATATTTATATTTGATTTATTTTCGTTTAATTTTGATTTATTATCGTTTATTGTTGTAAGGTTTACAAATGCTATTGAGTATATATAAATTAATTAGCTAATGTAATTAATTAATTTAAATAATTAATTACATCAATTTTATATATATCATCATCATATTCAACCATTATCTATCCACTGCTGGATGAAGGTCTCTCCAAATGCTTTCCACACAAGTCTATCCTGAGCAATTCGCTTCCACGTCACCCCAACCTGTTTTCTTATTTCATCCACCCATCTAGTTTGAGGACGTTTTCTAGGTCTTCGGTGGTCTCTTGGAATCCAGTTCATTATATATATATATATATATAAACATACACTATTATGTTGATGATGGTACGCAAGAAGAGAAATTGGGCCCCCACTTTTCAAAAGTCCGTATCCGCCCATGATAGAGATTGATTGTTACATCGGTGATTTTCTTTTATGTTCTCATCGCAAATCTCGCAGATTTTATTATTTCTGCACGAACGATCAGAGTGACCAAACATAAAACAATTTTTGCATTTTCTGACTTTTTCAAACTATTTTTTAATGTTAAAAAATTCAAATAAAAATTATGCTTTGGATGGACAATCATTTCCAAGTACAAAAAAGGTTATTGTGTTTTTGTTGTATTTATTAAGAATATTTTTTTATTTCCTTAACTTTAACACCTTGATTTACTAGTTCTTTGGCTAAGTCCTCAAACTCTACTCCTGGATCCATGTTCGTTATTACATATTTAGTCAAGATAGAATCTGGAATCAATTTCGGAAAGATTCATTTTCCAAGAATGTCATTAGTTTTATGTAAATTATGAATCGTTTTTGCATCATAAGATTCAATGAGGACATCCCCATTTCTTAAAACTTTAATTTTATCAAATTCGTGATCTCTGCCTGCTTTGATTAAAATATATCCTTTTCTCAAAATTGGGTTCAATCCAATCAATACGTTTGCATCATCTTCAATTACAATAATCATTTTAGGAGATTCATTGTTTTGTGCAACGTCAAAATCCCTTCCTGAGAAGGACAAAATATTTGAAAACGATGTGATATCTTTCTCATAGTTAATAAATATATTAGAAAATTTTCGGTATACATTCATTTTCTTTTTTCTGTTTGTATTGTCATAACTAATCTCCAATAAAACTGGAACTGACTCATCTGTTGAGACTTGACTTTTTGAATTTTGAAGACTTACTTCTGAAGCTATATCAGAAAGAATATCCATTGTACCACTAAGCGTAGAGTCCATATAATTATCGGTTTTATTGTTATAGACCAACAACGGTAATTGCTTATTAGAAAGTTTCCTACGTGGCATCATTAACGTAGGAAAGTCAGACACCGTCCAGCAAAATGGTGCAAGTATAAATTAACGAAATGGCGGAAAATTTCCAGAAGTTATCGTTTATCTTAATTCTTGAAAACGTTTCTCCAAGGGAAGGCAAAGGCGTCCAAAGCCCGGGCTTTGGACGCCTTTGCGGTGATCAGGCCCTGACTGTGGAAATGAACTTGTGGCACATATTTTCACTGATTCAGTGATTGCTATAAAATTTTCACGCTAATGCACTAAAGCAGAAAACCTTGTAAATCATGTTCTTGCTCCCAGAAGTGCTAGAGATGTTTTAGACATTCTAAAAGGCCCTGAACAAACGGCAAGATTTTTCTCTTTGGCAACAGATACATCAAATAAGGGTCATCGAAAAATATTCCTTACCTACGTTCGTTATTTTGATCATCAGAAGGGAATACGAAATAAACTTTTGGACTTCGTTGAAAATGCGAATGAAACTTCTGCAGCAATAACTGATTTGATGCTTGTGAATCTTGAAAATCCCAAATTGAATATAAATCAAATATCTTCATACTCAGAAGATAATGCTAATGTAAATTTCAGGAAGAAATATTCAGTGTTCTAGTTGCTACTAAGTAGAAATGAAAATATATTGAAGGCTAATTGTTCCAATCATATCATTCACAATACAATGAAATTTGTCATTAATAAATTACATATTGGTGTGGGGAACATAGTCCTCAAAATTTACAATCATTTCTCAATCAGAAGAGAAGAATTGAAATCATTCTCGAATCTGTAAATTTAGAGTTTGCTGAGATTCCAAGACATGACCCCACCAGGTAGTTTTTCTTAAATCCAGCTGTATTAATACTGCTGTGTAAATACTGTTATTTTTATAAATTTTTTTGAGAGCATTAGCAACTATTCACTCAAAAGTTGGCACAATTTTTCCTTACAAACATTATATATTTCAAAAATATGAACTTTTTCCTTTATAAAATTTTTTTAATTTTAGAAGATTAATTTTATTTTATTGTTTCCTTAAAAATGTTTTCCAACTGAAAACAATATCTTTAAGGATTAGGTTATAAAGAATACCCCACAAGAATATTTAGCGGATTTCAGTAGACATATTATATGGACCCGCCATTGCTTCTGGTCTGTCTGCCTGTCTGTACGCAATAAAAAGGGTAAGGTAAAGGTCTTCCGTAAATGCAATAATGATGGCTATTGTTAACGTTGAAAACCTACCGAGTTACTTGAGAATTAGAGAGTTGCGGATTAGAGAGTTGTGGATTAGAGAGTTGCGAATTAGAGAGTTGCGGATTAGAGAGTTGTGGATTAGAAAGTTGCAAATTAATGTTAATTGAAACCCGCTAAATTTAAATATCGACCTTAGGCGGTTTTCTTTCATTTACTTGTTTCTTCCTGTGCAGATGTGCAAGTATTAAAAATAGAATTTTATGCATTTTCTACTATCGAACCGAGAAATTATAAATAAATTTTTGCATAACATAAACATTCGCTACGTTCAAAAAATGTTTAAAACTTTTGGAATAACGTAATTCAATTTTATAAATATTTATGTATAGCCTTAGTCTTTAAAATTCCATTGATTCCGAAACTAAAATATTTAGTAAAACATTCATGTCACAAGTTTTCGTGGTGTATAAGTGTATGAGAGAGAATGAGAGACAATAAAGTACTTTTATATCTTCTGAATAAATTTGAATAAAGCGTTTCCCTTTAAATTGCAAAGAGCAGGTACGGAGGAATACGTGATAAAATTCAAGAAAACATTGCAAAAACATGCTTTTATGTAAGATATAAAAGACAAATATTCGCTATTAAAATTTTGATTTTGTAAAGAAAATGAAATCCATGATGCAAAAGGCTGAATAAAAATAGGGATTTATTTCTAGAGAACTTTATTAGATTTCGTAAAGTGTTAGGATTATATTAAATTAGTTAATATAAGAAAGCATTTTATTAGATTAGGATTGCCTCGGATTTCATTAGATTATGATTCCAGAGAAATTTATTAAGGATTTTATAGGGTTGATACAATAGTTGCACCAAAGGAATATTATTGCTTCTATTGTATTTCATGTTTCTTATGATTTTTTTCTAATAAATGAAAAAGGCATCATGAACTTAAGACAAAAACAATCACAACTCGATATACTTACATTAACAATAGGAATTTACATATTTTTTATGTTGGTAAATCTTTCAAAACGAAAATTATGAATAAACAAGTGTTATTTATATTGCCGCTTTATGTAAAGTGGTGAAGTAATCAGTGGTAAAAACATGCAATTAAAAATTGATTTTACATATGAAAAGTTAAGAGGACTGTAGTTAAAATGAATTTTTTTGTTCGTGTTAAACATAGGCGTAACTTGGGGTTAAATATAGGGTAAATTGGGAAGAAAAACAAACAAACACACACACACCAACACACTGAGGGGGCAAATTCCCCCCTTTCTTCAGCCAGATTATGCCTATTATGCTAAATATCTGCATGTCCTTGTTTTTGCTACATTAACGTGGCAATTTTTTAAAAATTATTGTATATATAATATTAATATATGGAGTATTAGTATATAGAGAATTAGTATATCATGTACTAAATAAAAATTTACATAATTTCGTTACAGAGAAATCTGAATGGTGTTTGAATTAAACTATTGTAATCAGTAAGATATTATTACCCTTCACAGGGATAACACAATTGCCAAATAATGGTCAACACAGAAAAGCCTCCGGGGCGAGATTTTTGTGAGTTTTTCGTGGGGGAATTTATTATACAATAATTTTTGCCACCCACGTATTAATTACAGCTCAAACTAGAGCTTATGTAATTTTGGAGAAAAAGAGGCGCCATCCTCATCCTAGAGTCGAACCAGGGTCCCCACGTTTAGCCTGCGGTGTCTTGACCATACCTGTTGTACATGTTATCCCTGTGAAGGGTAATAATATCTTACAACTTAATATACGGAGAAAAATGCGTTTGTTCTTGTTCTCATTCGTCTAGTAGGTCAAGACACTCCGGGCTAAACGGAGGGACCCTGGTTCGAATCCAGGATGGGGAAAGCGTCTCTTTTTCTCCAAAATTACACAAGCTCTAGTTTGAGCTGTAATTGAAACGTGGGTGGCAAAAAAATATTGTATATTGTAATCAGTTCCAGTAATTATTAAATAACGAGTAATTTTGCATTTTGATAGAGATTCATTAGCTAAAAATAAACTATGCTGTATTTCATGTTAATGTAGTTGCTTGTAACGAACAAACTGTATATATATATACAGTTGTTTAAAAATAGCATAACACAGTCCAGCTAAAAATATATTTTTTATTGAACAAAAAAAAAAAGTTTAGTCGAAATGTTTCGCTTTCCAGGAAAATGGAAAAAAAATTAAAAAAAGAGAGAGGCGTACACACTTTTGAGAACAAAACTTTTGACTCGCTTTGAAGCGCATTATAAAATAGTTCGTGAATTCGTGAGAAGCAAGATGCCTGGCATAATGAAGGTTATTGCGTGCAAGTGTTCTTTGTTAGCATGGAAGAGAATTGCTCACATGATGGGAAAGCTTTGAAGGGTGGATGTTGGAAAAACAGCTTCAGTTTTTTTAGCAAGAATAGAAACGCACACTAGAATGCGAGCTTGCAATTCGTTTCCACTATCCCGAAAAAAACAACCCCATTTTGCTTTGTATCTACCAATTTATCCGAAAATAGTAGATTTGAAATTTCTAAATAGATTATGATAGAAGATTTTTAGATAACTTACGTTTTTTAGGCTCAAAAAGAGCTATATATTACTCACTATCGCAGGATTTGGTAGATTTTTAAAAAAAAACAGACGTATCGTCGCGAGTTTAAGTCGAACTACCAACAACATCGCACGAGTCGATGCGATATTTCAACTAGACAACCTCAACTCGGAATACGATATTTTTATCTGCGTATGTGTGTTTTTCAAGATATTATTATGCATCCCAGGAATGGCACAATTGAAAAACAGATAAAACGGAAAGCCTAGATGGAGTGTTTATATAATTTCGTGAGGGATTGATGAAGCTTAAAATTCGTGGGTTTTAAAAATATCTGCTGTCATAAGGAAGACCCCCCCGCCACCACCACCTCATGGATTTATAAAAACATTACCACGATGGCTTTTTGTGTTAATTACTTGGTAATTGTGTTATCGCTGCGAAAAAAAAAAGAAAGGAGGACTAAATGGACCGAGATACTGAGCAGTGGATGCGTGAGAATCAGCAGCGAAGCGTGGGGAGGGGAAAAAGAGTAGGATTCCAAAGGACTTCATGATTTTCGATTGTTTCCGAAGTGGTCAGTATACTACTTAGAAAACATTGTGTAAAATACTCAGAATTGTAGTTTAAAATGTGAAAACGGTTAACCCAATACAAGGTGGTTAGTGAAGTCCGTATATACGCAGATAACTGTCGAACGGAGAGAGCTACATTTATGAACGTGATATATAGGTATAGTAAAGTGACTATGCGCTACAAGATGAGACTGCGTGCAGCGCCCCTAGCGGAAAAATTCAGAACTTAGAGTTGCTATCTCGAAAACTATTCAAGATACGGTAAAAAAGTCAATTACAAAGTTGTTAAGCACCAGCTAGTTAGTACGAAACGATTTTTTTCCACCACCTTAATAGGGCAAAAATCGTGATTTAGGAAGTTTAAGTGCTACAGGATGCCCCTGCGTGACAGTTTTCCCTTCGTACAGCTATGCATAGAGGGGAAGCTTTGGGTAGGGGCGATATTTTCATTGCACACACACGGTTTTTAATGTGGTTTAGTAAAGTCATTATACACGTTGATAACTGTCAAACGGAGGAAGATTGACGTTAAATCGGAATTTTGACCAACAATGGCTCTGCTGGATGGATATCTTTAAAACCTCTTAAATCGCAAGTTTTGACCTATTAAGGTGATGAAGAAAATATCGTTTCGTACTAACTAGCTGGTGGTTAACAACTTTGTAATTGACTTTTTGCCCTTATCTTGAATAGTTTGGAGATAGCAGCTTTAAATTCTGAATTTTTCCGCTAGGGACGCTGTACGCAGTCTGATCTTGTAGCCATAGTCACTTTACTAATACATCACGTTCATACATACAGCTCTCTCCATTCGACAGTTATCTGCGTGTATAAGGACTTTACTAACCACCCTGTATATTTAAACTAACGCACAAAGACATACAAAAATCATACGGGTCTTGACCAAAAGTTACAAACATCTATATATTTAATAATCGTTAACAGAAATATTGGCAGGCAAAACCATGATTTCATATTGTATACATTGACGTTGGCAAGGTGATAGGGGCTCATGGGCTGGAGTTCTTCCTGTTGGATATTAAGACGCGTCTTTCTCTTTGACGCTGTAATACATGATCTTTTTAAAAGCTACTTGATCCCCCATAATATTTGAATGGCTACGCCACTGACCGTGCAATATATATGTCGTACAATATATTACCTCAATACATTGCTTTTTAATGAAATGTAACGATGTGTAAGGTCCAAATTATGCAATAATTATTTGAAAAACGTGACATGGAATTTCCTTAATTGTTTGTTGTATAGTACAGGTTGCAAGGGTTAGATAGTTAAAGTTGCAAGGGTCGAATAGCTAAAGTTGCAAGGGTTAGATAGTTAAAGTTGCAAGGGTCGAATAGCTAAAGTTGCAAGGATTAGATAGTTAAAGTTGCAAGGGTTAGATAGCTTAACAAATTAGAGTACGCAGAACATTCATAAATGGGGGTTACAGTGCCGCAACTCTATAGATTCAATAATAAATAATACATAAAAATATATTTATGATATATAATAATATTATATATATATATATATATATATATATATAGAATATTGCATCTCAGTTGGCTTTATGGCCACCATTAACCCCTCTACGTCGCCAATATGCACAGCGTTGCTTTAAGGTGAACGTTTTAAAAATTACGATTTAGGGAACAAAAGTCCTAATAATTTTAGCTATATAGTTCTGTTAACTTTGGATATATGTTAACTTCAGGCATGTTGTTTTTTCTAATTTTAGATACATTGTTCTATTGACTTTAGCTATCAGTCTGTATATATATACATATATCAGTTAGTATGGTAACTTACCGTAAATTACCATTACCATTTTTATATCTATTTATTCTAAGTTTAAATGACAGCATTGCTAAAGTTATCATCGTTATATATTTAAAGCTACAATGACTGTATGGTCAAAGCTAGTGACTATGTTGATAAAGTTATATAATGACAATCAGTAGCGTAGGCATTTAAAAATTATGGGAGGGCTCAAGTATCTTCAAAGATAATCACATGATGCGACTTTTTTAAATGACATCATTGCTGAAGTTATCATCATCATTATATATTTAAGGCTACAATGACTGTATGGTCAAAGTTAGTGACTATGTGTTGATAAAGTTATATAATGACAATCAGTAGCGTAGGCATTCAAAAATTATAGGAAGGCCTAATGATAGCCAATGGGAGGATTCAGTCAACACCCCCCTTTTATACGCCACTGATGACAACAGTTGAATCTCGTTTAAGTGAACACGTGCAGTGACACAAATTTGCTGATGTAAAACGTAATTCGCGTTATACGGAAAGGATGGGATTCTATTACGTTCATTATATTGTGATATTTATACGTTTATTGTATTGTAATATTTATACATTTATACGTCTTATGACATTATTAAGTTATTCATCGTTGACGATAATTCAGGCGGTAGTTGTATTAAAAGAAATTTGCGTTAACGTGGCTCGACTGTCATTAGAGGATCTAGAAATCTTTCAATTGGGGGGGGGGGGCGATTTATTCCGATTCCTATTTTTAACCAAGTGTTCGATACTTTTCATTTCATTTTCCATGATATGATATCCACTCGGGGGTGGGGGGGCCAGGCGATCGCCTCATCGCTTTCCTTGGATCTGCCAGTTTGACTACCTATAGCCTAAGTCACAATGTCAGAATTTGAAATGTTACTAAAATTATATAGATAAAAATTATTTGGTTTATTGTCTTATACGATTGATATTAAGCCATAAATTTTTTTTTAACCAATACTTTATCTTGTCTTGAAAATATTTATCAACAACAATTACTGTTTCAGAACTCAACTTGGGTTCTTCCACCACATCTCGTTAAGAGCTCTGATCCCATGATGGAGATTCAACATCTTTTTTCTTTCCTTCCTCATCTCTTGGGTTCCATGTCCCTTCCTCGCCTGGAAACACAGTGCCACTTGCTCGGCCAACTTTTCCAGATTATTTATTATTTCCTGCATACAAAACAAAGAACAATTACCGAATCTTCAACGAGTTTTAGTGCATAGACAAGGTAATTTCTGTTGAATCAAATGCAATGAGTGCATATAGAACCGCATTTCTCAATACGCTGTTTTAAGAATGAAGTATACCTCTTCAATTACTTGATCGTTGGATTATCTGATTTTAAGGAAGGAGGGAAGTAATAATCGAAGTAAAATCTCTAAATGTGTGTGTGTGTGTGAGATTCTCATTCCAACCAGAAATCTGTACTTGAGTCACATATGTTTTCTCCACGAATAAATAGCTAATATTGTAAGTGAAAGAAAAATTTAATAATTTCTGATAAATATGATCATATAGTGTATTTCCTTTCTTTGAAATGTAAGTCACTGATGGGCTGAGTAGATCTAGTTTCGAAGAACACTTCCTACATAGCTGCCTTCATACCCTTTCTATGTCATGATTGAAGATGGCAGTTATAAACGAATATTTAAAAGACGAAAATTATAAACTCTAGCCGATGCAACTTTGCAATGGAAATGGCCATATCTGGTAAGTAGTGCTGTTCCAGTGAAGCTCAACTGTCAACACTTGCTATTACAGCTGACGAAGATGATATTTTTAACGCCGGTTCTGACGAGGAAAAGAAATGTAATGCAGTATATTGTATATGTATGTATATACAAGGCAGTACATTGTAGACGTAGCACACCTTAAAGATAACAATGTTGGAATTAAAAGTGAAAAAACCCCACGAAGTTGCATATAAAAAATAATTTTACTATTTATATTTAAAAAATATATTGAATGTTCACTAGATAAATGACTTAAAAGTCATGCATCATGTTGTGGAAACGGAATATATATTTTACATTGCTCCATAATGAAAACTCCATAATGAAATAATATATATATATATCCACGGATTACTTGACTAATTATTATGCTTGATAATCTAGAGTTTACCGTATCTTCTTTTGCAATCTTGTGGTGCATTTCTATGGTATCCTTTCTTGGCATTTAAATAGTGTCTCCCCTTTTGTAGCACTTTGTTTTCATCGTAACATCCTTTTTGCCCAATATAATAAACTAGCTACATAGCAAGAGATTAGGCTTGGCGCTCCAAGTATAATGAATACTAAAATCATCGCTGTCCTAGTTTGATGAAAAGGCCACTACAACTGTGATAGAAAAATCGCCTTTGTCATTGCTGTAGAAAAGGAATTCTAGTTTTCACTGATGGCTGAGATGTGCGACATAAAATCATTGTATAAATGTATGTCTTTGAAAATGAAATAAAAAGAGTACAAAGTACCAGGCATGATGGTCAATAAAATTGGCCATTTTCTGCTCCAAAATTCTTTTTTTTTGTCTTATCAGTGCATTGGTCTTTCCACTCTAGGCGGCTGTCGTGGTATCTAACAAAAGAATGAATGTAAATATGGTTCAACAACTGCAGTTTACCAGGACTCAACACACCCTCTTCTGAACGCACGAGCGAAGACGAAACAACGCGGAAAGCAGAATGAAGAGAGGGAAAAAAGAAAGGAAGAAAAAGGCACAGAGATATTTGTAACGTTACGTCACGGTTTCCTGAATGTGACGTCAGAATCCTACCTGGGATGACCGTAGCAAGAAAAAGCCCTAAGCTAAAAACTCCTCATTTTAGAGGTCACACACATCTTACCCCCGCACCGTGGTTTCTTGGCAAGCAAACAGACAGCTCGCTGTCAAAACGAAGAACTGGGATAGATGATAGTTGAATGACCTCTAACGCCGCAAAATTTTGAATACTGTGCCAACCGATTTGAAAATTTAGAGCCAGATTCTAAAACTTTCACCTATTACTTGCGGAAGGATACGTCTGTGTAAACCAGCAGGATAACACGGTCAAGGTAAGGTTGAAGCTTTGTTTTTTTAACCGTTAGTTTTGGAGACCGGTTTCTCTAATGCTTCCTTGATCTGATAGCTCTGTGAGGTCAAATGCCGTTCAATTATATCTCGATAATGGTGCATGAACCTTGAATAGATCGCGGCAAAGTCTACCACGTTACAAATGGCGGAAGTCACAGGTTTCATTAATTATTATTTGTCTCTGAATTATCTGATAAACACCATAATTTTTCGTATTCAACTTCATGTTGCGGTTCTCTCCACATAATATTAACGAGAGTTTGAATTGCTACAGACGACAAGTATCTTCCACATGGCATTTATTGGATTTATTATTTGTAGTATCATTGATGTAACTACGAAAAGCATAGCTTCATCTTGAAACAATTTAGCTCTTCCTCAAGAAAAAAAGTTACAAGTGGATGCTAGATGAGGAGCATTAGGGGTGAGGCACTGGCGTACGCAATATGTCCATAAGAGGGGGGGAGGGGGGTTATTGGATTTAGATTTCCAACGTAGAAAGGGGAGGAAGGCATAAACAAAGTTATGACTAAGCTGGCAAGTGAAACGGCGATAAGAGTTGACAGCCATTTCCTGTGGGGAAAGCCATTCTTTAAAAATAAGGGGTTGCCAGCTATTTACTGTGGATGAAAACTTGTTCATAAAGTTTGTCTACATATATCCGGTTTAAATTCTATAATAAAACATTGGTTTCTCTTCAAAAATGCTTGCGTGTATGCGGCTTGTGCATGTATAAAATCGCAATTAAACGGGTTTGGATAACATTAAGAAGGTCGGAGAAAATTCGAGGCTCAGCATTTTATGCATGTATGCGATCTCCGCATATATGCGAACTGCATATACGTGGGTTCGACTATGCCGAATGGTACTGCAATTTCTGATACAGTCTTCCCATTAGACTTCAATCTCCACACAAGAGCTACCTTTTCTTTGTCCAACCGCTTTGCATTTGGCATTCTGATAATCCAATTCTGAAGGAAACTTAAGCTTCGTACTATCGGTTCGTGATGTTAGTTCCTTCATTCAAGCTCGTATTTAATAAAATTTACATTTTACTTAAACTGCGGCTAGGCTTTTGAGACAGATATTGTTTGTAATTTTCTTTCAATTAATTTGTTAAATAAATATCAGAGGCCTTGAGCCTATATATGCAAGTAGCATGTGCCGTATAATAAAGTGGATGTATTTAATGTTTTGTTTATATTGTAATTTTTCCCCAAAAGCTAAATAAATTTTGTGACTAAACATTTCAAACAGACTATAGATAATAGTAATATATAATAAAATTAATACATAATAACAGTAATTGATAATAATAGTAATATATAATAATAGTAATTTATAATAAGAATAATATATAATAATATTAATTGATAATAATAGGAATAGGTAATAATAGATACAGATATTAATAGTAATAGATAATAATAGATACAGATAATAATAGTAATAGAGAATAGATGGGGATTCCTAATATGAGGGTATATAAACTAGGACTTTCACACACACTCTTCACTCTGCTTTCACTTGACAAAGACAGCAGTTGGTTCCCGAAACGTCGTAATTTTAAACCTTGCGTCAATTATTATGGAATCAATCTTCTAGTAAAATTTTACATTGTTTAGTTAGTAATAGAACATA
>QLNU02015359.1:43393435-43416717 GCA_006491805.2 Dysdera silvatica | reverse complement strand
AAAACCTCATTCTCTCTATAATATGTATTTCGCAAGCACAAGCAATAAATCAGGAGGATTAAATGCAAATTTTAATGGTGATGTTCCTTTCGAAAAACATACAGATGACTTTCTTTAAGTGCAGCTATTAATAAAAGCTATTAAACCATGAAATGAATTATTGAGGTAAAGATTAAGCTGTCTTTGTAAGTGAGCAATACTTAAAACTGACTTCTAAGGGTACGACGATTAGATCTGCGATTGGACGGTCTGAGAACAACCTTTTCCGATGTTTTTATCCAAACTTAAAACTTTGTGGGACCGATTGACTGATAAAAATCTCATTTCTTTGTTTCGCGTTACGTGGTTTTTGTGATTCAACGGATGTCATGAATTAATTTTACATTAAGGTTTTCTGGTTCGCTGACATTTTCCCATTTGTCTTTAAGTAGTGCAAGAAGATATTTCATAAGATATTATTTACGAGATTGCTTGGCAGTTAGCTACATGTTGGAGATCGTTTAAGAAGCCAAGTGAGTTCGAAAGAAGTTTTGATAAGGCTAAATCTATACTTCGCAAATTAGGAGTTCGCGACAACCACGTGCTTTCAGTAGACGAATGAAAAATAAAGATGTGTGGCTCGTGATTTAATAGTAGTGATTAAGTTATTGGTTAGGAAAGTTCTAGTAGGCAGAAAAGGAAGTAACTACGCTTCAGCCTGGAGATGAAAGAACGGCCAATGGGTGGACGTTATTAAAACTGATCACTCATTATTTTATTCCTGTATTTATGTTATAGAATAATATATTTTAATAAATGTATATCACATGAGCAGATATATCCCGCCTAAATAAGGGACATTATTTGCAGAAGGGTAGAGATTTTCCTCCAACTCTCCCTTCAGGTTTCATATATTTTTCCACGCCATTTCTGTCCCCTAAACCCCTACGCAATTTTTTTCCCTCAGGAGGGATATAACGATTCAGTTCGTTGGTACCTTGTATACCATGGCCTAGCTTACCATGGTATACAAGGTACCATGGTAAGCTAGGCTTGGCTAGGTAAAGGAAAGAAGGAGATGATTGCGATTGGAAAGAACGATAAGCAGTTAGTATCAGATGTTTATCCTGCATTCAAATAAGTCAATTTTAATATGTACATACAGTGAAACCCGGTGAAGTGACCACCTTGGTAAATTGACCACACGAATAAAAAGTGACCAGGTTTTACAAGAGAGAACTGATAGACTTAGCTATGCCTATACCAAAGTGTGCCGCGTATAGGGACCACCTCTCTATAGTGACCGTTGAAGTTCAGTCCCAAAAGTGATTCCAGGTCCTACTGCATATATTTTTCATAATTATCACGTGATATTTAAGCTTATTTATTTCAAAAGTATTGGCGAAAACCACAATAACACGGAAACTCTTGTTAACTTAAAGTACCATAAAATTAGTAAATTAAAGTGTCACAGTACGCGTTTTGTGATTTTGCTAATATGCTAAAGGTTAATGGAATTTTCTCGAAAATGTTTAAAAATTTGGATTTAGTGTTGTTACGTTTTAGTAAGTTATTTAGCTGCCTTCCAAAATGGGACGATTACGCGTCCCATGGGACATCTTGGGGGGGGGGGGCATCCAGACTCTTTCGCTTAAAAAGGGGATGCCAGGTCCCTTAAAGATATAGAGACTAATTGAATATAATAGCGAGTAAGGTTTGAATAAAAGATAAGATTAATGATCTCAAGGTAAGCAGGGAATGCGTTTCAAAGGGAATTTGCAAAGTTGCATTTTTATTATGTTTTAAAGAGCTCAAAATCGCCAAATGCAAATTTATGACCGGCCTGGAAAAACAAATAAACAAACAAACCAAATGCGCTGCTATTTTTATATAATACATTAAATAGAGCTAGATTTACAAAACGGCGTTTATGGTACAAAAAACAAATTGAAATCCAACGGATTTCAGAATGCAAATTTAAACATCCACGAATATTTATTATTTAAATTTAAAAAAAAAATATTTATTACTTTATTTTCCTAGCGGTGTGGAAACCGTCAAGACCGATACTAAACCTGGTAACAAATTAAATGTATAACAATTTAATTAAGTAATCAAAACGAGTGTTTTCATTAGTTAATGCAATGTAGTAAATTCTACTAAATGCTTTCAGGAAAATTTCCAAGTTGAGAGAAGATTAACGTGTGACTCTTTTAAAAGTTGTTTTAAGGCTTTAGACAATTTCTCAACATTTTAATCAGTAGATAGTTAGTCAGTAGTAGTTTTTTTAACAACATTTTAATCAGTAGAAAATTTTTATCTTTTATTTTGGCAATTATTGGAAATTAAATTGGCTGTTCTTGATTCAGTCATTTGCATCGTAAGTTGAGAACACAGCAGAAGATCGATTACCAAAACATCAATCACTATAATATCGGTTATTAAAATATCGATTAAAAGGATATCGATTTTATTAAAACACCGATTATTAGAATATTAATTATCGGAAGGACATTTTGGCAGCGAAATAAAAAAAAATCATTCTTGCTAGGAAGCTAATTATTTCGTTATTTTAAAGATCTGTGACAGGCTCATAACATTGTATACAAACGTTTAAAATATTTATGGATTGATTTGCATACCAGCGTTCTCTAGACTTGGTCGGGAGCAGAATTTTGAAATGTGAATGTTTGGTAACCATTGAAAGTTATATACATATGTAATATATATGTATATAGTATACTGAATATATAATATATAGGTATACTGATGAGTAGAATATATATTAGACCTCCAGAAATCAGGAATCAAAATGTCATCATAAGTAATGGGAGTGATATAAGTGACTTGGATCGCGGGAAAATTGTAGATGCGAAAAAGGCTGGATGTTCAATTATAGTAATTAACTTTGAGAATTTCACGTAATACGGTAACACGTGTGTGCTAAGACTATATGAAATTTGAAAAAATTGCGGTTCAAAGAGAAAATTAAATGGTCGCGAACAAGTCATTGATTTTCGAGGTGAGCATACTGTTCGTTCACGAAAAGAAGTCCGATAGAACAGTTATAAATAACTTGAGGTGACGTCACAAACGGGTTAGTTCATTACAGCAGAGGAGGACTACAATTTCAGAATTGGCTTTTTGGTGAACGTTTGTCAGCGCCAAAAAATCGAGTTCTGAAATTGGAGTCCCCACTCTGCTGTAATGGGATAGGCCGTTTATGACGTCACCTCCCGTTATTTCTAACTGTTCCACCGGACTTCTTTTCGCGAACGAACGGTAGACTATTTCGCATAGTTAAAAGCAATAAAAATGAGTCTCTTCAACAACTCATTCCAAAAGTTGACGCAGATGCATCAACAAACCTAGTGGTTGTAAACAGATTATTTGCTGTACCATGGAGAATCCAGGATATAGCAGTTAACGTCCACATCACTTGTTCGTGCTGACTGAAGGACGCAGAATCATAAAACCAGTTAGCAAAATTCCAACGTCATCGGACCATGGGTGATTGGAAACATGTCATATAGTCAGAAGAATCGAGATTCTAAATTCATAACGCTGGTGGGAGAGAGCGGAGTGTGGCGGAAGCCTGATGAAGCGATGGATCTCTCTTGTCAGATTGAGCTTTTGCAGGTAGTTGTCTAAGTAACAATTTAGGGAGCGTTTTCTTGGAAATTCTTAGTGTCTTTCGTATCCCTAGTGACCTCTGTCATTGGCTTAACCATCCTAACTGCTTTACAAGTACTGACAGGTTAATATGCTGGCTGATCATTTAAATCCTTTTAGAACTACTTTTTTCCAAATAACGATACTATTTTTCTAACAACAGAATATCCCGCCCCATCGCTCATGAATGGCATACAACTGGCACTATGAGTATTCTGGAGAGTTCACAACGCACAATGTCCTGCGAGGTCACCTGATCTCAATCCAACTGAAAACTCATGGCATCGATAAGAATGCTTATTTCGAGCTTGCAACCTCTCACTAAGCTCTCCGGAAGGAGATAATTTAGGAGGCGGAGTTATCCTTTTTGAAGTCCTGTAAGCCTAATGGGGTTAGACGTGAAATTGTTTCCACAGAATAGAAGGCAATAAAAAAGAAAAGAAAAATCATAGATTAGTAAAAGTTCAAGAAGAACTGTGACGGGTAAGTAGTAGCTGACATTTTGAAGCACTCCAATATTTTTACTAATTTTGGTATAAATATTGTTAATGTCTCATTTAATTAATTTTCATTCAATTAATATCTCATTTAAGGTTGGGTTGAAGAGTTACATCGAGAAAGTTTGTGTTTTGTGGGAATGAAATCATGGTATTATTTATACAAATATTAAAATGGTTATGGTCTATGTTTTTTTTGTTGGTAAAAAAAGGTATTTTGTCTTTGAGGTATGAAGTTCATCTACCAAATATCATTAAATACTATGATGTATATTCAGGGCCGCCGTTTAGGGGGATATGGGTACCGCAGTACAGGGGCCCACGATGCTGAATACGTTTATATCAGAGGACCTGTTGATGAAATGGGTACAGGGGCCCCTTACTGTTTGCGGCGATCTTGTATGCATCGCTTCGATCTTGTATGTATTGCTGTTACTCCAGATAAAGGTTGACCAACCCGCTACAAGATAGATGTATATAATAATTTGTCAACTCAGCCTATTATATTCAATACACATATATTATATAGGCCTACATGCATTATTAATAGCGAAAGTAATTAATGTACAAAATGCATACTTCTTCCTTATATCCAATAAACTTACGTCGGCCTTGATTCTACAATACTTAGGAATTATTGCTGTGCACAATGTTGAGAAACGGAAGCTTTTAATATTACGTTAGATTTCACATGTAGAAATAATTCAAATATTAATGTAAAATGTTGCAGATGAAACATTTCAACAGTACTAATAATGAAATTTAATTTATTCATTTTAATAGTTTACAAATTTAGTTTACTAATTAAAGTTTAGTCTGTATATAAGGTTTTAATATAACTAAAAAAGAATCGAGAACTATTTAAAATTAAAATTATTTAAAACACGATTTTTAAAATAATGGTAACATTTTTATGATTTTTTAATTCTGTTTTTCGAAATATAAAATTTTTGAGATCTATTTTTTAAAAGCATTTTGTTTTATTATTTTATGAATTACAATGCTAAAATCTTTGTGTTTTTTTAAAGATCCCCCTTTTTTTGTTCTTTTGCTAATTTCAATTTATAAGATTTTTACAAAATAGGAAAATTTTTCAACATTTTAAAATATTTTATTTGTATTTTCTTTTCTTATTTGTCTTTATTTATAATGCTTTCTCCAAATTTAGTTTGGATTATGCACGGCGTCAGCATCGTTATTTAAAAATTTGATCGTTTTTACACTGAGTGCTAATTATATTTTTCTTCAAATAAACGACGCAAAACGTTATTATAAAGCAACAAAAGTGGCAAATTTTTAATAAACTGTCATTTCTGTTTTCAAAGTAATTTCATTCGCGATATGTTGAGAATTTTTGAAACCTCTTAATAAATTATTTTTATTTTTATAGTTGGAAATCGCGAATTGAAAAACCGACAGAAAATTTGTGCGCGCATAATTTACAACTAACATTGGATATAAGATAGTTTGTAGATGAGAAGAAATTATTTTGTTGATCCACTGAACCGTTCTTAAAATTTATAAGCAAAGAACAACATTATAAGCGTAAGTAATGTTGTTAAAACGTTTTATTTCAACGTACGTCGCTGACGGACTTGGCCGTCTTTCGTCAGGAATACAAAATGAGAAAATAAATATTAAAAAACTGGAGATGGTGTTATTGCATGACTATTGTGTTGCCAGTTGTGGGTGAATAGTTAATGCGAAAATTTTATTAAACGTTTCCAATCTTGACCGAAAGTGGGAGTAGATTTGGCTCATTGACTATGACAGAAGAATTCTTATTGATATGGAATGCTTCTTAAAAATCTACTTCGTGTATTGATCTTGGTTGACTTGTAATTTTTAGGAAAAAGCGAACCCTTTACTTTTAGGTAACATTGTTCTTCCCCCTTTTCCCAAAAATTAGCTTCCTTCTCTCCAAAATTCTTAAAAAGGCAAACTTCAGAGTAATTCTTTCCCCATTCAATAAAATCTATATCTCTAAACTTAAAGACAACATCCCAATTTTAAAACGTTGGGGTGTTTACCAAATCTACAGCAAATGCAACGTCCTACATAGGCCAGACTAAAAGAGCCTTGTAGCACAGACTAAAGGAACAATCTAAATACGTAGAGAAGGCAGTGTTCTATAAGTCTGCCATTGCGGTTCATTGCTGGTCACATAACCACAAATTCAAATTCAACCAACCCACAATTATCTGTCAACCAAGATCAATACATGAATTAGATTTTTTAGAAGCATTCCATATCACTCAGAATTCTTCTATCATAGTCAATGAACCAAAATCTACTCCAACTTTTATTCAAGCTTGGAAATGTTTAATAAAATTTCACATTAATTATTCATTTACAACTGGCAACATAATAGTCACGCAACAACACCAGCTCCAGTTTTCTAACATTTATTTTCTCATTTTGTATTCCTGACGAAAGACGGCCAAGTCCGTTAAAAACGTACGTTGAAATGTAACGTTTTAACAACAGTACTTGTGCTCATAATGTTGTTCTTTGCTTATAAATCTAATCTGCGTAATGCTGCGTCAAATTGTCTTACCTGTTCTTAAAATATTGAGAATTCTCTGTTTATAAAAAAATATTCTTACATTTCTAAATGTTTTTCATGTTTTTCTGTTTTAATTTTAACGTTTTGCATAATATAGGCTATTGAAATGTATTTGATGAGCCTTTACTTAATTTGAAAATGACCATTTAGTTGAATTACAAGAATTAATGCATTATAATAAATTGAACTGCCAGAATAAGTACATCAAAATAAATGGAACTACAGTAATTAATACCTTATAATAAATTGAATGATGAGAATTAGTATATTATAATAAATTGAATGATGAGAATTAGTATATTATAATAAATTAAAAGATAAGATTTACTATATTAAAATAAATCGAACTACAAGAATTGGTATATATACTAAATTAAAATGCAAGTACTAGTACATCAAAATAAATCGAACTACAGTAATTAATACCTCATAATAAATTAGACGATAAGAATTAGCGTATTATAATAATTTGAAAGATAAGATTTACTATATTAAAAGAAATAGAATTACAAGAATTGGTATATTATAATAAATTTAAATGAAAAACTAGTAAATCATAATAAAATTAAACGCAAAAACTAGTACATCATAATAAATCGAACTGCAATAACTAGTACATAATATGAAATTGAACTAACGAGGGAAGTGCCTCAAATGCTAGTCGCACCTTGAATCGGAACATATATGAAAAATTTGCATGAGTAATGAGAGAAATCGAGAGAATTTGCCTGCAAAACTCAATTTTCGAATTTTTATGGATTTTTAAGATTTTGGTGATTAGACTAAAATGTAATTTTCCCGCGTTACTACAAGTTATGCGAGAAGTAGTAAAATAGTTGCATTCATTATTAATTCGGTGTTTTTTGGCACAAAACACAAATTTTCGGAAACAACGGAATTTTGCGGTGAATGTTAAAGCAAAAGTAACTGATGGCAATGTACAACTTATTTTAGCGGAGTTCTAGTAAATCATAAGTTGACGCGTTATTACATTTAATGAAGTCACCGATTACTAACAAATTTTATTTCACATATTAATACATTTGGGCAAAAGGCACCAATATCAGTTAGGGGCATAGATACATAGGACGAAATGGATCCCCTCCCTGGAGAGTCAAAATAAAAACATCAACACTTTCTAAAAGCTTTTTAAAAAAAATCGACGGTATGGAACTTAAAAGTGAAATACAAAGAAGATACATCCTCATTTCCCTCAAAACAAATCCTCCTCTAATCTAAAAAATGTACCCTAAAATTATAATATACATCTTACTACTTGTAAGAAGAAAAAAAAAGCCGCAAGTTTCAAATAATAGGTTATTTGATTATGTTTACAAAAGAAAGGTTGAGGCAAGAGTTTCATAAAGTTCAAATACCATGTCTCAATCTAACTCAAGAAAATGATAAAAGATGTAAAAATGTATGAGGCAAATTTCGATCACAGTGGGTACGGTTTAGAAAAAACAATTTCTTTATTCCGCCACGCCAACCAGGGTCCTAACGATCAACTTGATATGATAGAGCTAAAACATTATGAAATGACGCAACAGAAACGTCAGTACTATTTCAAGCTGACCAGGGGTACATTCACATAGGTTCATATTTCTCGGACTGAGAATTTGAGTATTAATTAAGAATGCGTTTTTATTATTTCATTGTGTTCTAGTAAATTCATCGTGACGTCATTTAGAGAGACATAGTTCAAAAAATTTTGCGAAAAGTTTGTAGCGTTGGTAAAAATGAACGTTTAAAGGTTGAATTAGTGTTATTTTGCCTGGAAGAATTTGAAGTTTCGTGTAATTATTCTGTAGGTCACTACTTGTAGATGGGTCCGTTGATCTAGTTCAAGAATCGAATCTAACACAACAAGTGGGAGAGGGACTGGACTTAAAGTAGGAAAAATAAATTTGAATCCACACACTTCCATAATTTCCTCACTTATTTTACCAGATTTTATGCATATGGTGTAAACAAAAGAGGCATGAAATACGTGACTGCGTACTTGTGTCCCAAAAGGTCCAGTTCGTTCACGTAAACCTAACAATTAACCTTTCAATTTTCCATCCATTAATAGTAAAGAGATAACAGTGTATGAGTGAGTCACAGATAACGCTTACGAAATTAAAGTTGGGTTCGTTGTTTTCTCACCTTTATGGGATAGCGTTCTGTTATTGGTATGAAATATGCAAAACTACTCTGATTAGCATTAAATATTTGGCTCTTTGAGCAATGTGCAAATGCATGACGTGATGATAAAACGAATTCAATTGCTGTGTTTTTAACAGCTTCTTCGTTTTCATTTTTAGCTAAGGTTGTATGTTTCGTAACTTTACGAGAAACCACACCTACCTTTTTATTCTGTCTATAAAGATCTTTGAAATTGTACAGGTTGTGATGTTTAAACAATTTGCTTTATAATAAACTCATCTCTTTCAATCTTTACATCATGTACGGATATATGCTTACACTTACTTGTTAGAGTATTTGAATTTTTCTAACAGTGTGCATTGAATTAATTTATATTTCTTCCTATTTGTCTAAAATTCTGTAATATATTTCCAAATTGACATGGTTTTATAAATTAATTCACTGATTTTCGACAGCGTCTTTGAGTCTGTTGAAGTTTCTTTCTTTTACAAGAATTGCAATAGCTCACAATGTTTCTCATTTCTTTCAAAGTACAATTTTCCCCGCAAAAATCATTATCAGATGTATAATCTGAACGGTTTTCGTTATCAGAAGTGTAATTTACAGAGCTGGTATTATCATCAGAAACATAATATATATTGCTAGTATTACTTTGCCATTGTCCACAAAATCTAACATTACTTCATTCTCAATAGTTATTCAATCTAATATCATTTCTTGAAATGTAGGTAATGATCTCCTAGTTTCTTGTAATTGTTCATGTTATCGTAGATTAATCATTTCAGTATTTTTTTTTCAATAGATAAATTCAAAATACCTGCTAGAATATTCATTACAGCCAGCATGCTTACAATATTTATATTAACTAATTATAACACTATTTTTCACAGTAGTACATTAATCAATAGCAAAGTGTTTCTTTTAATGAAATGTTTTAAAGCCATGAATAAGATGCTGAAAGCTTTAAAATTTATATGAAAAAATTGCGACGCTCTCACGCTCTCTTGCCCTTTATATGTACAGTCCAACTACGATATAAAGATACCCGATTTAATGATTGTTTTTATTGGTCAGGATTGAATGACAGTGAGTCTAGTTTTATATATTCCCGATTTAACTTCGTTTTCTTCGATTTAACAGTAACTCTTCGTCATTACCCTGTAACTTCAAATAAAATTTAAGTTAAAAAACCAACTGTAGTCAGAAAGTCAACTTCAATTAAATTCATTAAACTGAAACGAAAGCTGGTTTACAGTGTGTAAAGAATTTACTGCGTTTTGACGTCAACAATGATCTTGTCGATGCATTTGAAAAAATCGAAAAGGAAATGTTAAATGCCAACTCCCAAGAAAGGCCAAGACAAACGTCAATCCAAGTTTTCTGTTCAAAGTAGTAATTACGTACGTACTGTGTCGTACGTTTTTTAAAAATTAACATGTATTCTTCAGAATGCTGGTAAGCATTTTTATTGTTCTCCTTTTCGATAATTTCTTATTTCAGTTCTGATCAATATCACATCCATGATTTTTGCGCAGGATGGTGGGGGGTGTGGGGGACAAATATGTAAAAAATATTGTTATTTTTTTTTAATATTAATTTTTCCACTTTTAACGTATTTTATATGTAAATTGTTAGCCCAAGGAAGAGCTTGGAATACATCTCCTTCATTGGTTTCGAAGATTTGTTCTCCGATTTAACGAATTCCCTGATTTAACGATTATTTTCACTGCTCCATTGAGAATCGTTGAACTGAGGTTAGGTATATGGTTGAGGCTGTAGCACTTACAAAAAACCGCCAATGGCGAATGAGAATTTGCGCGTTGCGCCAAAAACACCAAATTAAAAATAAATTCCCCTATTTTACTACTTCTTGCATAGCTTACAAGTAGCGCAAGAAAGGTTACGTTTTAGTGTAATTACCGAAATTTTATTTAAAGTAATTTTATTTAATAAGTTCATAAAAATTCCGAAAATTAAGCTTAGAAGACTAATTCTTTCGATTTCTCTCATTACTTACGTAATGTTTTCATATGACATAGGTCCCGATTCAAAGTACCACTAGCACTTGGACACTTCCCTTGCAAGGATTAGTATATTAATATTATATAATTTATAATATATATTAGAATATTAATATTATAATATTAATTAATATATATTATATTAGTATAATAAATTGAACGATACAGTGTTACAACATATCTTACAGAAATAAGTTCCTACGATATATTCTATTGATATAATTTCATGTAACGTATTCTATAGACATAACTTCGTACAATATATAATAAATCTTATAGACACAAATTAGTGCAATGTATAATAAATTCTTTAGACGTACAATATTCCCTATAGGCATACGGTAATTTTATATAATAAATCCCATAGAAATAAGTTCGTCTACTGAATTCTATGGAAATAAATTTGTATTACACTTTATAGACAGGCATAATTTCTGACAAAAAAAATGCAGGAGCTCTAATATTATGATAAATCGATTAAAAAATCGAATGGCTGCAAAAGAATCGATAAATCATATCAATTGTATGGCGTATCAAACGTAAAATCTTTACGTTGCAACTCTATTTCTACATTTAAAAACAATCTATACCACTAAAGTGTTCCAAAAGAGAAAAATAAAAATATATTAAAACGAACACCCGACATTAAAGCATGAGCATCTAGGTTAGTTCATCTATTAAGAAGAAACCGCAACAAATTGTTTATGTCCATTTTTCTGGACAACAAAATCCATGACCTTAATCAAAATTCATTACTTCTTGCCAATTCATGATCCTGTAGGGATCCGACTAATATTTAAATAATCGCCAAAAATGAAGAAGCATCGGAACCGGGCTCAGGTCGGCTCAATTTAAACCGTGTATATAGACACAAGCAGTAATACGAAAAGATTTATAATACACAAACCCAGCATGAAAACGGGAATTTCACAACATGTTTTTGAATGTAGATTTACAAACGATAGACAAAACGATCGGCTGTTGTTAGGAAATGGTGTTATTTAGAAGGCTAATCTAGTGATAACTTCTATTGTGGTATAATTGTATGTATCTCCTTTAGACGTTTCTGACACTTAAAAGCAGATATTTCTGGAGATTCTATGACGTTTATTTTAGCTTGCGTAGCTTTAAAAATTTTGATAAAGCAAAAAATCAGGAAGTGAGATAATAAAAGTAAACCCTGTATCTACAAAATTTCAATTCATTACTCCTTCATAAAATAGTAACCATGTTTTTACCATGGGACGGCTTCATTGGGGGCTTATGGGGGATTTATAATCTAAATAAAGCATCCAGATAATTCATCAAAAAGCGCGGGATTGGAGCGATGTTATTAAATTTTGAGTTTGTTGATGTTTTCTTTTTCCCTTCGGTTCCGTGGGATTTTATGAGATAAGAAAGTCGATAAATTAAAATCCCTGCACGGGTTTCAAAACAGCAGCAGTAAAAGGAAGCAACGAAAAGAGAAATTGCGGAAATACTTGTATGAGGAGGGAGGGAGGTCGAGCCAATCAAAATGCAAAATTTGCTCGCTCGAAAAATACACAGCAGAAGTTTTCAAAATGTGGATTCGGTTCATTAGTTTTGGCTACGCTGTCCCTAAATGTGTATTTAAATTTTGTTAATTTGTTTTTCTTTTGGAGATTTTTAATTTAGTGACGCTTAGTGAAGTGTAACCTAAATTAAAATACGCATTTGAAATACGTCGAAGAGGGCGTTGATTTTGACAGTTGAGCAATGAAGAAAACATTGTGACTGTGACGAGATATACAGTTGAGTGATTGACGTGAAAACATTTAGAAATTCACTCCAGTACTGAATGACACTTCAGAAATCTTAACGTATCATTTGCATGATGATACGAAACCACATTTGTGACTGTGACGGGATACACAGTCGAGTGATTGATGTAAAAACGTCTGCAAATTCACTATAGTACTGGATGACACTTCAGAAATCTTGACGTATCGTTTGTACGACGATACGAAACCACATTTGTGACTGTAACGGAATACACAGTCGAGGAATTGACGTGAAAACATCTGAAATTTCATTCCTGTAGTGGATGACACTTCAGAAACCTTGACGTATCGTTTGCATGATGATACAAAACCAAATTTGCGACTGTGACGGGTCAGTTGAGTGATTGATCTGCGTTTCCAATCCAACGGCGTTTGTGGTCGCGAGGTTTAATGAAACTTAGAAACAGATTGATACGTTTATTGCTGAAAAAAACTCTCGTTGATTTCACCGCCGACGTTCACATTTTGGCGTGCCATGTGCCTCCTGGCCCTATCAGTCACCCACAATTTTATAACACTGGATAGCTGCTGAGATGCTCTTTTCAATGATATTCGTCTTTTTTTTTTCAAGTTGGTTTTTCTGCGAAAGTTTTGGCCGACGTTTTGGAGTATTTAATTATATTTTTTTATTTTAAATTGTTCACTCTTTAAAAAAATTTAATGTTTTGTATGCATATGCAGTGCTCATATATAATAAATATATACCATTTGAGACTAAAACCAGCGCCGTAACTGTCTGGAGACATGAGCTATATTTATGTATGGAGCAAATTTTGATAGTGCCGAAAATAAACCAATAAAAACTGCTCATTTTCTGAGACATTGGGTGTGCTGATGAACAGTGTGGTGGTAACGAAATGGAAGAAGGTTTATGGTAAAAGCTTAAACGATATTCGGAGCCTGTTTTCATGACTAGAACGTTCAGAAAAGCAAGTCTGTTACCAATTTCGCATTCAAATGAGAATTGAACATGATTATTGAACGAGTTGAGATTATGGGTGAGAACCTTGAGATCAGTATTATTACCATCTAGAATTGCAAAGATGTCGTCTACATACCGGACCCATAATTTGAAATGAAGATGTTCGTGAATTTTTTAATGCGAAGTTGACAACAAACTTGCCTTTCTGCACATTCTGGTCATGAAAACAGACTTCGAATTTCGTTTAAGCGTTTACCATAAACCTTCTTCCATTTCGTTGCCACCAAACTGTTCGTCAGCACATCCAATGTCCCAGAAAATGATCAGTGTTTATTGATTTGTGTTCCACGCTATCAAAATTTTCTCCACTGAAGAAGACTGGAATTTTAAAGAACTCGATTGCATTAAAAACATTGCCATATTCCGAGGCTGCAAACCGTCTATTGTTGATCGGGCCGTAAAAAATTCTCCTCCAAAAAACCGGACACACATCTTTCTCCCAACAGCATTCCTATTTTATAGACCATGTACTTACCGTTCGTTCCCAATATCAGCACTAAAATTGCTACTATTCTTAACAACTTTAATTTTAAAGTCTCTTTCACGCCCATCAATAAGCTTTGTATTTCAAAACTAAAAGACTCGGTTGCGGATCACAACTCATGGGGTATTTATGAAATCCCATGCTCGTGCTCAAAATCGGCCAAACTCATCGTGTACTCCATTTCAGGATTAAGGAACACTGGGCATACGTACAAAAACAAGAATTGTCTAAATCACCCATAGCCGTTTATTGCTGGTCTTTGGACCACAAAATTAACTTCGATGAAGCGAAGTTAATCTACAAACCTTCATCTCCTGCTGATCTTAATTTTTTTGAAACCTTTTTAATCCATCAAAACACCGAGCACCTGGTGAACGATTTATCTATTACGGCCAACATCCATCCAGCGTGGATATGCATCACAATTTTTTATCATTTAACACAATCCTTCACGCAGCCAACTTTCCTCCTACTGTCCACGTTCGTCTGGTTCGACCGATAGAGGGCGCCAACACACGGACATCAGCCATAACCTTACCCTTTATACAATAAACAATCGTACACTCGCCCTTACGAGCGATGTACGCTTAGGGTTTCTTGCTTCTTTGATGAAAGCTCAAGGCTTTCGAAAAACGTTTAAAGCCGAATAAATTTTCGTTCCAAAAACTGTGCCTATTGTGTAATATATTAATCATCGACGATGAGCTATATTGATTGGAAATTCCCGCGAATGCTCAAATTGGCCATTTTGCGTCGATCCCGGCCCCTTGTGTACAGCCATTCGCGGAGATGACCCATATTTTGGCGGGAAGGGAACTATATACCGGTTAGAATGATAGCAAAATTATTGCAGTCGGACTTGTTGTTGACAATTTTATTTTATTATCAGGACATTGACTGAAGGTATATTTGATCACAATTATGTTTGAAATTAGTAAATTATTGAGAGAAGTTATGCTCAACATAACTAAACGGCAATATAATGATTAAATACGTTCTTAGTTTTATATGTCTTCCAACCACGACGAAGGTGTCGAAGTTTTCAGGTTTTTTCTGCATCATTAGTGTCATAACTTGTCACCACAGCCCATTAGTTATAAGTTTATTGTCAGTTTGATGTTTTCTTGCTGGCATGAATGAAAATGCATTGTTTCCGCAACACAGCGAATACTCTATTCGTTCATTGTTACTAAGATGTGACTCAGCTTTAACGGATTTTCGACTGGCAGCGGAGATTTAACGCATCCAAATTAACGATCTTCCGTGAAAGAAAAACACGGCTTTACGTCAATAATTAGAATTTTTATGAAAGGCAGCAAAGAAAATTAGGTGTGATACGAAAAAGATTTCAGCAAAAAATTTACAATTTTTTGACATTCATCTTCCCACGCAAAAGGGCATTAAATACCATGCCATGCATTATATTTAAAGTTTAGAGAATGACAATTTTAAATAATTAAACTAATTTAAATTTTAGGTAAACGTGCTTAAGCGGTCTTCCTACTTTGAAACCTTCAAAAATACTGAAAAATGAGCTCATGGTAAGCAAAGATGTAAAGTGCTCTAATGTAAAAAAAATAAAGCAACCTAAATTTTGTATCTTACGAAAATTTTCAATGCATTTTTCTCGAAAGTAAATATTTTGAACTTTCGCGCAGAGTATTTCTAAAACCGTTCAAAATAATCTTCTAAACTGTTGTTTATATATTCACTGTTTTTTATATATTCACTGTTGTTTATATATTCACTGTTGTTTGTATAACTTAGTTCTTTATTATGACCCAAAACTATAATATATAAATTATATGATACCAAATTTTATAATTCAAACTGTATGAAAATTATGAAATTTTAGTTTTTAAATATGTATTAAAAAATCAAAAATTATATTAATTGGTTCAATATTAGGTTCAAAGAAAAAGTACACTATTTTGTAACAATCCTGTAAAAAAAAAGTAATTAAGATGAAAAATAATGCACGATTATGCGTGCGTGCAATACCGCAACGTATATTAATGATTTTAAAAATTATATATTAAAATAATTATAAAAAAAAACTAAAAACAATATTTATCAAACTTTTACTCTGCATTTATATCAAGAATATAATGTGTGTTTGAAAAAAAATCAATCAATTCTGTATAATGGTTTTTACGAAAATTACTCTTTACTAACAGTTAAATTTTTAATATTATTCGGTCTTTCAAAGTAGGGGCGCTCTTTAAATTTAAACCAAAAAGACTCTTCTAAAGGTAATGACGAACGCCGTCATCATGAAAATCATGACATTTACCCTATTGGGGGAAGATTTCTCTAAAGGTATTCCATGTACGTCTATTCGATTTCGTGTAGATTCTGTTTCATTCTGTTTTCTTATTTCATTCATCCATTCCTTTGAGAAGATTTAGGCCATTTTCGATGGTCTTTAGTGGTTCATTAGAAATTTTTAGTTGTTCATTATCGGTCCGTCTTCATTGCAATACGTTCAATTCATTTTCATTTAAGCATTATATTATAATAACACAATATATTCAGCATTTGTCTTCTTTCTGACCTGATCATCCCTTCGATCTAATTTATCGCATTTTACTTTTCCCTATATTCTACTGAGTTCTTCTCAATTTCTTCATTGCTTTTTTCGTTGACTCGTCTCTAAGATAGAAAGGAGAACTTTACAAGAGAACTGATAAAACATTCTGATTGAAAATCCTGCATTTCAATCGCAGCGATTAAGAACGTTAATGCAAACATATATTAATTAAAAATATACGTTAATTAAAAATATATATTAATTGAAAACATTTATTTATGTTCCTAACGATTGGATTTGCGAATACTATTTAAAATTCTTTATTAAACGCCATGCACAAGAACATTGAAATCATAAAAAAGGAAAAATAAAGAATTACGGGATTACTTATTATTATTACTTATTATTTTGCAATTTTTCCGTATTCTGAAATAATTGCTATGCCCTAAACGCTCAATGTGAAGCATATGCAAAACATTATACTTTTTGCAATTTTTTTTACGTGAAACGAAGACTGCACTTTGATTGCACGAAATCATAACAAAAGGTATTTAATTACCTGCGGGTTGTTTGTTTTTATTTATTTTCCAGCGTTTCGATCTTTCTTGTTCGATATTGATAGCCATCCAGATATCGATCTGCTTCAATGCGGAACATGTGAATAAATTGGTTTCCAAAATGAAATAAGGATATTAAAAAGCATTTTAAGCAAACAAGAAATCAAGAAAAATATGATATATTTTAACAGTTACAGCAAAAATGAAGACAAATTATTGAAAATGGAGGAAATGGAGGAAAACATAAATAGATTATTTTCAAAACAATGAAGAAAATCCCATGACAAGAAGTATAAATTGCACCACATATAAATGCATAATAAACATAATATAAACTATACAAACTGTAACAATATTACCGTCGTTATCACCAATAATATTATACATTTATTGGCACTGTAATGATTCGGTGTTTAAGGCCATAGCCTTTGTGCCTAGTAATCTGCATTCAATTTTCATAAAGCTAGACGTGAAAATGATGAATAGATTGCATAAGTTTCGCGTCTAGCAATCATTAAAAAATAAAGGGAGAACTGACGACTTAATGTTAATTTCTGAATCACATTAATAGACGTCTACGTCTTGTTGAAGTTGAATTGAAGCCCCATTATCTAACGTTCTATCCCCAAGCAGAGAAAACTACTGATTCAATAACGATGTCTCAGGCCTGCAGCCAGGTTGAAAGGGCAACTGGGGCAATACAAAGGACGTATGGGGCAATATAAAGGGCGTATGGGGCAATAAAAAGGGCGTATGGCGCACCCAGGGATTCACGAGTATTAAATGATTGCCAGGAGTGGTAGAGAATTTAGAATCTATATCACAATAAACCCAAATAAATTTGACACTTCTTTAGTGGCCTTTTTTTTTAGTGAATTACAATTACAAATACTGTAACAACATAGGCTATATCAAAGTTTGTATTTTAAATTTTACGGAGGGTGGAATTGGGTGGGAAAGAAAGAATTTTACCCATGGCCCTCTTGTGCCCAGGCCTTTTGGCTTTATTGGAAAATTCCTAACTGCCTATGAGGAAAATGTTAATATTTACATATAATTAAATAATTAAATTAAATAATTAAATAATTAAGTAAATAATTAAATTAAATAATTAAATAATTAAATTAAATAATTAAATTAAATAATTAAATAATTAAATTAAATAATTAAATTAAATAATTAAATTAAATAATTAAATAATTAAATTAAATAATTAAATAATTAAATTAAATAATTAAATAATTAAATTAAATAATTAAATAAGTAAATTAAATAATTAATATATATCGGTGGGGCATCTGCGGCATAAGTGTAGGGCAACTAGGACCGCGTGCCGGCTTGCCTACAGGCCTACAATATTTAACACTTTGTAATGCCTAATACTTTCACTGTTTTATAGAAATTAGAGATGCACTTACTCAAAATAGGTGTCAAGAAAAACTGAAAAACAACAGCAACAAAACAAAGCAACTAAAATGTCAACGCAAAGAGAAAAATGCGGACGAAACGAACTTATGCAGTTTGAGTACTTACTGAGGCTTTGGTATAAGAAGAAAGCTAACTGTGCAGTGCACCTGTCTTTCCCAGAGCCGTCCTTAGTTTATGCGGGGCCCGAGGCAAAACATATTTCGGGGGCCCATACATATACGAGTAAGAAAACAAGACAAAAACAAAATGGAATAATGTATGACTACTAGATGGCACGAAATGCGAGATCTGAAGCAAAAATATTTTTGGGGAAATTTTCAATATTACAAAAATAAAAAATTTGAGAATTACGCTTCGCGGGGCCCCAAGAAGCGCGGGGCCTGGGGCATGGGCCCCACTCTCCCCTGCTTAAGAGAGGCCCTGGTCTTTCCCAACATAAACTATTACTATCTTAATGAAGGGGGTATAAAATAATACCTCAGACCTATGAAGTCGATGTTGAATGATACCAAATACTGACATCTTTGCGGTGAATGTGTTAAGCTGGAAGAAAACAAGGATTTCTGCTGCACACGCACCCATTCCTTTGTTCTTTTGCTGTATAAATCTACAATGGGCTTTTTTTTAACCCCAGTTAAGCTAAAAGAGTGTATAAATTTCATAATGGGCTCTTTTTTTGCCCAGTTAGGTTAAACTAGAATTTTTTAAATCATAAGGCTCGGAGGAGGAGGAAAGAAAGTGGGTTTATTTTCGGATGGACTAGATGAACAAGATTTTGGGTTATTACACCAATACTATAGTTACAATAAGTTAGCCAACCTAGCCATGTAAATATGGCCTTCTTCTGAAGTCAAAACTGATTTTTCGTTGAAGTAAATGTGTCTGAAATAAATCGATGCAAAGGTGGAAGGTAGAGTGTTTGAGATGGCGAAACACATTGCCGCTTTGAAGTGACGATGGGGTCGTGTCCTATTATCCAAGGACTCAACAAATACTTGAATATTTAACATTTTTTACCACATACAGTGGAACCTGGTAAAGTGACCACTTGGTTAAAGCGACCATTTTTTATAAAAGAGAACTGGTAGGGACTTGGTCATGTCTGTACCAAAGTCCGTCGTGTATAATGACCATCTGCCTATGGTGACCACTGCCGTCCGGTCTCAAAGGTGGCTACTTTAGACAGGTTCTACTGTATTTATTTTAGTTAAGGCTGCACAGTATGAGAATATAAATTAGAAATAAAATACAGGGTACCAGGGAGGAAATTTACATAAAAAGGTTAAACACTGGTAAAATAGCAATGAAAAAGATCACTCAAGCTTTCGGACGCATCAGCAGCAGTCCTTCATTACTCCTGATGAAGGACTGCTGCTGATGCGTCCGAAAGCTTGAGTGATCTTTTTCATTGCTATTTTACCAGTGTTTAACCTTTTGTATGTAGAAAATAAATTGCCCTATCTCCACGTCAGAATGATACAATCCCGCTTACCGTTCATTTTCTGATTGCTGATGCAACATAAATGTATTCACATAAAAAATAAGACGTTGTTGTTGTTGTCGTCGTCGCAACATGTAATTGTCTTTCACGATGCTGATTTCACGATTCAGCAACTAACATTGCTAACTTCAAGCTCAGAGGAAGTTACATTGAACTTCATGATTTTTCTGCTCTATTAATAAGTAATTAGCGTTCATGGCTCTTTCTAATGAACAGGATTGCTTATTATGGTGTACGACACTCGAACGGCCAAATACGGGCAAAAAGTAATGAGGAAAGCTGATTAAGATCAGTAATTTTGCCCATAAATTAATTTCATGTGAAACCAAGATCTTGACATAACCGTTCCATTGATCACTTGGGTTTGTGAACCATTGGCACATACAAGGGTGGGGGTTTGGGTTAAACCCCCCAAATCTTATATTCAAAAAAACGAACAAAATGCACATCGTTGTATTACATTGTATACATAAAGTTCGATTTTTCGTAAAAGTAATTTACCCCTTTCTAACTTATAAATGAACTCCCCGAAAAAATGCCTGAATACGCCACTGTTGCAAATATAGCTGCGGTTTAATTATGCGGTTCTTGGATTTTTCCCATTTTATTTGTTTCCAGGCTATATTTGTGAAAGTAAATTTATAATACCGAAATGCAGGTTTGCAAGAAAGGTCCAATTCCCTTTCGTAGACACATTCATGGGATTGCCTGAGATCGAACACACAGCTGAAGGTAACTCATGAATTCTCATATATGAACTTATATATCCTCATATATGAACATGAATCCTCATATATGGTCTTATTCGGGATTTGCATTTGAATTTGATGGCCCGAGATACCACGTTTAGATAAAACGACGCAAGGGTATTAATAGCCACGGATTGGGTTTTCATAATACAAAGATTTTCAAACTGTCCATTGAAGTTTTTCGACGATTGTGTTCACTGACGCACGCGGGGGGGGGTTGATGGGGTTTGACCTTCCATTACAATGCAATTTTGTATATACATAAGAATATATAGAGCTGCAGCTTTTGTAATCTCCTTTATGAACTTTCTGGTACTGTAGTGAATGTGTCATAGGTTAGTTAGGAATATATTGTATTTAAGGGAATAATCATATAAATTTAATTAATGTCTCCAAAATTTCGATCTATAGTTAGAGGTGATAACTAACCGCTCTTTAGAGGGTTTTAATATTTGGAGGTAACCGTTCGGTGAGGTTTTATCTCGTTTACTGCAGATTATGAACCTTTAAGCGTAGCGATAAATAAATAAATAAATAAATAAATAAATAAATAAATAAATAAAATAGCAAGGCATTGAAGATAAAATCCGTATCCTTAAAAGGTGTAACAAGTAAATTCTTCGCCCTAAAATTTCAATCGTATTTTGATAACGGAGAGATTAGTCACAGCTTATAGCTTTCGGCTTTATAATCTAAATGAAGCATCTGTGTAATCAATTTAAAATAAAAAATAAGTGCAGGATTTCAGTGGCGTTATTAAATTTTGAGTTCGTTGAGGATTTCATTTTCTCTGCAATGGCAGCGTTCCACATGATAATAAAGTCAATAAATTAAAATCTCAGTGCGAGTTTTAAACTTGAAGCCGGAAGAGAAAGCAGCGAAAAGAGAAATTGCGGTAATACCTGCATGTGAAGGGAGATAGGGCCAGAGGAAATTTAAATTTCCTCGCTCGGAAGAAGGCGGAAAAACATGAACCGGAAGTTTCCTGGTACAGATGTGGGTCATTATCTCCCGTTAATTTTATCCGAAGTGTGTATTTAAATCTTTCTAACTAGTCGTACCTTCGGAGAGTTTTAATTTATAGGCTTATAGATTTTAAATAACGATTGACTACCCTCTTTGAAATGTATTGAAGAATGCCCTTATTTTGGCAGTTGAGAAGTGGTGAACTATCCAAATCTTAAAAATAGATTCATTCGGCTGCAAAATTTCTTTAAGGCGTTTTGTAAAAGGGTTCACAATAGGTTCTCCCGAATCAAAGACAATTGGACACTGATCATGGTAGTTGAGGACAGATATTGTTATAACTCAGTAGATGGCGGACACTAATACGATTCCCCCACCGAATATAAAGAAAAACAAAACTCGTATAAGAATTACGTGGGAAATTTCGCCTAAAGTTTTGCTAAATATTTATTACTTTTAAATTATTTCAGACGACAACTGCCTTTGTAATCCATTGTTAAGTTATGTACGTATCTGTTGCCTGTGATGATGTTATAAGAGGACAGATTTGAGGCCTATATGGCGGCAGAAATCACCAGAAAATTGCAGATCTTCGTGAATTAATGAGGCTCATATTTGAAGTCTAGCAAATTATAGCTGACCTGAATATTTACTGTATTTGAGTTAGGAGTTTATATAAAGTTATATATTTTTCTAATTTTAAACCAAATATATTACACACATATATAAAATTACATATTATATATATTCAAAGCCATATATTACATATATTACACATATACAAATTACATATATTACACATATACAAATTACATATATTACATATATATAAATTACATATATTACATACAAATAACAGTATTGCCATAATACGGTTAAATTGAAAAATTTTAAAATGGATAACTCATATTTCTCAAGTTCCTCCTTAAAAACAAAATAATAGAAATCGGATTTTACACTTTTGTAAAAGATAAATAAATTGCTATTTAAAAATAAAAGTAGTATTAATTAATACTATAGTAGTATAGTATTAATTAATGTTGAAAATGACTAATGATATATTTTGATAATATTGCATCAGTTCTTCCGTTCAGCAATATTTGTTTTCGGTGAAATTCAACAAATCACTAACAAATGGTGTTCAATTAAATCGCGCACACAAAAGTTTTAACAAACAGTCGTGGGAAGTTTTGAATAACAACCACCGCAAATCTCTAATGACAAACATTGTTATTCAAGTTAAAAGGTATTTAAAATTTTAAAAATATCCTAAATTTAAAACAATTAAATCGATTTTCAAATTTTGAGTAATCATTTTCTTTTTAAATTTTTTAGGCGATTTGAAAGCCATCTAAATCTCATTAAAATTAAAAAAATATATTCAAAACCTGCAAAATTTT
>QLNU02015359.1:43376884-43393335 GCA_006491805.2 Dysdera silvatica | reverse complement strand
TGTGAGCTATTATTACGCTTCTCGATGATATTACAATTCCCAAATGGTCAACCTATTCAGTCACCGGGGCAGGTTTGTTGCACCTTTTCGTGGGGATTTTTTTACCGATACCACTTTTTTCTCGATTCTTACACTCAAGCTCAAACTAAGTTTTCAAATGTTTAGGAGAAAAAGAGACATCTCTGTGGCCCAGAGTCTAACGAGGGTCTCTTCGTTAGACACTGAGCACCTTAATCGCTAGGCCACCATGGCGCAAGAATGACTCTATGAAACCGTGGGAGCCGGAATAAAAAAAAACTAGTTATTTTCTAATTATTTTGTCACTTTTCACATCAAATTCTTCGTCGCTGAAATATTGGAGGATCAAACGCTGTGATTGGAATTGTTACATTTTAACCAAGAGGTAAAAAAATATTTTATTTAATTTCCAAAACGCCAAATTAAACTCCTTCTGATGCGTCACAAACAAGAAAATTACTGGCAGAAAAGAAAGGAAAAGAAAATTACTGGCAGAAAAGAAAGGAAAAATAAAGGACTAGGAGATTATTTGTTTCGAATATTTTGAATATATATATTACTTCATATTTTAATCGTATTAAAGTTCTATTTCTCAAGTACTATTCAAATACTATCCTTCAAGTACTTCCATGGCCTAAACGCTGAGAGGAAAGCGAATTTTTGGAGCATTTTATTTTTAAAATTTCTTTTATGGAAAACGGAAAAGGAGATTTCAGTCGCATAAAACCATTGCAAAGTGAATTTAATTATTCTTGTTTCTGGTTGTTTTCTCTAATTTCCAATTCCTCGATTTTATCTATTAAACATCGATCAGGTTCATTGCATGTCATGCGAATAAATTTGTTTTTGGAGTGAACTAGGGACATAAACCATCTTTTAAATAAAATAATAAGAAATGGGAAAGTAACAAACATGTCTTTAGTCGTTGAAGTAAAATATTGAGATTGGATTAAACGGGGGATAATGTAAGTAGATTATTTTCAAAGCAACGACTTCAAGTTTCGCGCAGCTTCGCTATTTTGCAAATAATTTAATGCCAAAGAATGCCCATGGAAAGTGCTAACTACACACAAAAGGAATATAAACCTTCTACGCTACATTAAATACAGGGAAACCTACATAAGTGAATATTCAAAAAACATTTTTTTCTGTAAAAAGGAATTGGAATTTGAATGAATTTCGTGCCGGGGGATATTTGTCCGTCCATGAAACCGGAGTATCTACAACTGAGGGTGTTCGTTAAGTGGGGGTTTTTATTACTACTGTCGTTACCAATCATCTGTACGTACTCTGGTATTTTAGTGTTTAAGACCACGGTTTTACGCTCATTGGCCTATATTCAATTCCCACAAAATTTGATTGAGAGGCCTGTACAAAATTTATGTTTCATTATCTTCCAAAGAACAGTTCGCAAATAGCTCTTGACTAAACATTCATTTTTGAACATCTTTCGAAGTCCATGTTCTTCCGGGAGCTGGATTTTGGCAGCACCATTAAAAAACAATGTTCCTGAGACGGTGGGCTTGACTACTATGCAATTACAACGTTTATTATAACACTTTCATTGCTTTACTGAATTTAAAGACGCATTTACTCACATTAGATGTCAAGAAAAGTATTGATTAAAAAACGATTAAAATGTCCGCGGATGGATGGATGGATTCGGAAGGAACTCAATGTTTCAAAGCTTACTGGAGGCGTATAGTCCGTTCGTGGAAAAATTGACTAATGGTACCCTTAGAATTCAAGGGAGCTGACGTCACAAACGGGTTGGTTCATTGCAGTAGAAGGGAGAGCATCATTTAATAACTAGTTTTTGGCGCACGTTTGTGCGAAAAGTCAGTTATGAAATGACGCCCTCCCCTCTGCTGTAATGAACCAACCCGTTTGTGACGTCAGCTCCCGTGATTCTAACGATACCACTGGTCAATTTTCCGCGAACGGACTATAGGTATGAGAGGAAAGACCATTGTTCAATGCTGAGCTTCCCCCACCCGAATTGCTAAGTTTAAAACCAAATGTTAATGCCCTTTGCCCTAAGAAATGGATATCAAATGTTGATACTTCCGCAATAAATGCATAAAGTCACAATAAAGCAGGGATTTCTATTGTCTATTCCATTGTTTTCTTTAGGATATAAATTTCATAATATAGCAGGCTATTCTCACCTCATTTATAAACTAAAACTTTCTTGGTTAATTCCCAAGACTAGGAGTACGCAGAAAGTTCATAATGAGGGTTGCAGGTATATATGGGGTGGGGGTGCTTATGGAGTTATACTTCCATATATTTATATGTACATATACAAAATTTCGTCGCAATGCTGGGGGGAGGGTGAGTAACAACCCCAGCATAGGCCAGAGCTTATAAGGTTCGGGGAAGAAGGGGAAAGTCCATGTGCTTCAGCATCAACTGGAATTAGTACCTTTTGGATCATCACTCCAATACTATAATTATAACGGAACTCGTTTATGACGAACGCGGATATAACAATCTCGATTTTAACAAGCGCGTATATAACAAACGCGAATATAATAAAGGCGTATAAAAAAACGCGGATATAACAAACACGTATATAACAAACCCGTAAATAACAAACGTGGATATAACAAACGCGGATATTACAAACGCGGACATAACAAACGCGGATATAGCAAATGCGCATATAACAAACGCGAATATAATAAACGCATATATAATAAAGGCGGATATAACAAATGCGTATATAACAAACGCGTATATAACGAACTCACGGGAATGAGGAACAGATAATTGCGGTTAGTTTGATTTGATGTACAATGTGTATATATGGAACATCATTCGTTTGGTATAACGAACTAATTCAAGAATATGATGAACATGCTTTTTACTTTCTATTCTCATATATACACTTATATGTAAAGGTTTTAGGATTTTTGTTTACATTAAAAAATAAACTGAATTTTCTGAAATATTCACAAGGAGAACAAAGAGTTCAGTAGCATTAAGGACATTCTGTTCTAATACCCTGAGAAACTGTAAACTTTTAAAGTGGTCAAGCTAAAGTTATACACGTGCTTTAGTAAATAGTAAGCTCGTTTAAAACTCCAGAACTAATACGAGTTGATTGCGCAACCTAATTTATAAATTATGAACATTAATCATTAATGGTTACACAAAAGTAAAATTTTTCATAAATGTGGTATTATCTAATAATAGTTATAGCGAATAAAATCTTCTAGCCCTTAGCATTACTTATAACAGAGTTCGATTGAAATATAAGTTACTGAATTTAAACATGCATGTGTGTGGTATTCTCTCAAAGTAAAAGAATACATTCGTTGAATCTTAAATTTGAAAAGAGTTCACGTAAAGATAACTGATAAATAGAGCATGAATACTAAAGACGGAGGAAATCCATTGCTTTGAAATAATGCTCTATAAAGATGATGTGAAAATATTTGGCCATCTAAGACAATTCAAGAAATTCTTGAAGATTTGAATTTCGTGATCACATTCTTGTCTTTGATTACGGCTGCCTGATATGAGCAAATACTTGAAATTGCTGTTATCACTACCCCAGATTAATGAAATCTTGCGCATTGTTAATTTCCCTATCGCTGATGCAACATTTAATTGTCTTTCACGATGCCGTAATTTAGTTATTAATTTTGCTGATTGCAAACCATATTAACTTAGGAAAAGTCGCACTGAGGTTTACGGACGTGGTTATCCATTAACAATCTACGATACTTTATTGCTGTTGCTAACGTTTTAATTAATAGGAATGCTCATTATAGCGTACGACACTCGAACGGCGAAATACGGGGAGAAAATACTGAGAAAAGTTGATTAAAATTAGTTATTCGACCGATAAAGTGTTTCCACGAGAAGTCCAGACCTTGGCATAACCTTTCCATTAATTGCGGTTTGGGAAGAAGGATGTGATTGAGTTATGTGGTCTTTAGATGTTCCCTTTTTAATTTTGTTCGAGGCTAAAATTAAGAAGGAGAATATTAATGGTGTCCAAAGGATACGTAGATGAAAGGTTCTATACTTTTCGTTGGTTTCATAGGATCGACGGGAAGTGGATGTGACACATCAGCATGTATATGCATACCATGTGTCTTATCGGGGTTTGAACTTGGATCTCATATCATGGATCTTATGTCATGGATCTTATGTCATGGATCTTATGTCATGGCTCGAGTCTCTAAGTTTAGAAAAATATTGCAAGAATATTAAAAACCATGAGGCTTGAATTTTCATAACCTGGAGATTTTTATATCGCGCGTTGAAGTCTCCAGTTGATTGAGACATGGAGGTCAGACAAGATTTTATTGAATTTGAGAAACTAGGCGTAATTCCAATTAATGTTTTCATAATTCCAATTAATGTTTTCATAATTCCAATTAACGTTTTCATAATTCCAATTAATGTTTTCATAATTCCAATTAATGTTTTCGTAATTTCAATTAATGTTTTCGTGATTCCAATTAATATTTTCGTGATTCCAATTAATGTTTTCGTGATTCCAATTAATGTTTTCGTAATTCCAATTAATGTTTTCATAATTTCAATTAATATTTTCATAATTTCAATAGCCATAGATTATGCATCGCCCTTTCTGATATCAGATGGTGGTCGTTTGTGGAGGTTTTATTAAGCTCATACAATGCTAAAATATCGATAAAATAAATAAATAAGGAAGTTAGGCATTAAAAATAAAACTCTTTTTCTTAAAAATTAAGAAAAATTTATTTCTCTGCCATAAAATCTTAATCGTATTTTTATAACACAGGGGATTTGGTGTGGCTTATAAGGGACTTGCAATATAAATAAAGCATACAAATAACCCATCAAAAACGAAGAATAATTCGAAGATTGGTGAGATGTTATTAATTTTTTTATTTTGTTGGTTATTTATTTTCTTCATTGAGCTTGGGAGTTCCATGCGATAATACACTCGATGGATTTAAATTTCTGTGCCTGTTTTAAAATTTCAATCGGTGAAGGAAATAGCGAAAAGAGAAATCTCTGTAAATGTGTACATGAGAAAGAAATCCAGCCAACCAAAATTAACAATCTCCAATTGGCGGGAAAAGCGTTGTAGGTGTCATCATGGCACAGATGTGACTCCTCATCTTTTTGGCGAAATGTTTACAGAAATCTTTGTAATTAGTTGTACTTCTGGGAATATTTAATTTGGGCTTTCCCTTTTTAACAATTTTTTGTATATTTGTGTATTCAAAATGCATCGAAGATTGCGTTTATTTGTACATCTAGGCGGTGGGTAAAACTTGAAAATTAGGTATTTGATTAGTCACCCCTGGCTCGAAGGACCCTTTTCATTAGAGGTCATTTTATTTAAGTTAGTAACCATGGCCATATTCGCATGGCCATAAAACCTTCAAATACAGCAGCCTTAGGAAAGGTTCGTCTGATCAACATCTTTCGTGAAGAATAATAAGTAGTTTGCGGTTTCAGAATGTAACCTTGCTGCAGAGTCAAAACAGACAGGATTGCCTTGGGAAACAATAAAGTGGCGAGAGTGATAGCTACTGAAGTCGTATTTTTAATCGCCATTCCCCGATATTTAGTCACCCTGGGGCCGGTGGCGACCGTGAATTTTAACCTTTAGCAGTGGGGAGTGAGTTGTCAAAATTTTAACAAGCTCGCTGGACTGCAAAATTTAATTCGTCCACTAAAATCAGCGTCCAGTAAAAATGTTTATAACTGTCTTTTATTTTAAGACAATATTTAGATAATCGGTTTCCTCAAGCTGAAGTGAACTAAACCACTGTCTTTCTTTGTGATGAACTAAACCACTGTCTTTCTTTGTGATGAAATAGCAAACGTTTTTGTTGTATAAAATGGAAAATAAGTGTGCCTGACCCTCGTATCCAATAGAAAACAAAATCAAAACAACGGATCTCTGTGAAGACCACTTAGATAATTTTACTTAAAATTTACTCCAATATTTATTATATTTTATATTCTTTCATCTGACAACTTTACAAGCACTTACATGTGTAAACAAGCACCTATATCTACAACTTCACAAGCATATCTACAACTTCACAAGCAACAGCATATGTTGTTGTTGATCATGTGACCATTGATTGGGGAGGCGGACACAAGGGCGATTGTATATTCCCAGGCTGTTGTGGTTGAGTAGTGTAGATGACGGAGTGACCGGAGATCGAAGTGAAATTGATGATTTCAATCATGATTATAGTTCAGTTGAATAATGAATGTTGGAAGTGGGACAGGTGTTTGAATCATGTTTAATTGCCAATGTCTGCAATCATCACATGAAGGTCTGTTTACTGACTATGGTGCTGTTCAATTAGGAGTCCAGAAAAACTTATTGATCTGCAAGAATTAAAGATCTCTACATGTGGAGTGCTGTAAAATTATGCCCATCTGAATAATTGCTGCCTTACTTTTAGTCTTCGTTTTATAAAGTCACGTGCTTTTCTGCCTTTAAAAAAGAATTTGTAAAATACAGGTGTTACAACAATTTGATAAATTTAGGAACTTGATATCACATAACAATGAAGTCTTTATAAGTACAGTGGTATTTTGAAATACGAGTGCCCCGAGATACGAGCCAACGGTATGTCGATTTTTTGCCTTGAGTTACGAACCTGCTTCTGCGACGTCACAACCACCACTTCATTCAGATCCCCGAGTCTTGCAGCAATATGCGGAGGTTCTGCAGGTAGCTGGTACAACCGCAGGCGGAGGAGGTAATCTCTTAAAGTGAGATGAAGGAAGTGTTGGCTACTCATTTCAGAAACATTTTAAAAGGGAGGAAGAAATAAAGCTGCTTGGACAGGCTTTTAAGCAAAGTGAAGTGGAAGAAAAAGTTAATATTCATTTTTACGTAGCATACGGAAATCGGCTCTGCAAACATCTGCTTATTTCCTTAGATCCGCTTTTACATGTACGTATGTACTGTATTTGGTTTCAGTTTGTTTGTATACAACATTTATTCATTATAAATAGTAGTATGTACATTATTATAAAAAAGAAAATTGGAGTCGTATGAATTAATCTCATTTCAATTAATTTCGATGGAGAAACTGATTTGAGATACGAGCATTTGGACTTACGAGCTTGGACACGGAATGAGTTGAACACGTACCTCAAGGTACCACTCTATCGGCAAAGTTCCATCAAAATAACTGGCTTTAAATAATACCTGGAATATTTTTGTTCAGATAAAACATTTTTGTCATGATATTATTACCCTTCTCAGGGTAAGGAAAATTGTCAAATGGTTAACACGAAAAGCTACAAGGCCATATTTTTTGCAATCTTTTAGTGTTTTTTTTTAAAAATTACTATGAATACTTGGAACTTTGCATCGATAGAAAGCTTTAATGAAAAGCTGAAAGTGGTCAACTGAATAAATATTTTAACAAAATTTTAAAGCTTTGTAAAAATTTTAAAGCTTTGTATTTATTTGTAGTAATAAATATTGTACTTTTGAAAAATAGATAACTGTAAAAGTTTTGAGTAACAGTTGTAGAAAGTTTTGAAAAACAAATATTAAAAATTTCTAATAATGAACATCGAAAGTTTTCAACCAATCAATTTCAAAGCTGTTTTAATATTAGTTGAAGTTTTCAATGATAATAAAAAAGATTTTCAGATTTTGATACGTAATTTTCATTTAAAATTGTTTTAAGCAATTTAAAACAAATCTATTCTGTTTAAATTACAAAGACTTTCAATAACTACAACTATTAAAAATAGCTAGGACATTAAACAGCAAAATTGAAAGTTTTGACAAATGTGGAAATTGAAAGTTGAAAAGTTGAAGTTTACTTGACAAACATTTAAAGATTTCTCGAATTTTCAAGGAAAAAAATAAAATATAGTTTCTAATTTAATTTCATTATTAGAACTTTAACGAACGAATATTTAATCCCCATTACGTTTAGAATGATTATTGATATTTTTCGATTTATTCAAGCAACA
Source organism: Dysdera silvatica (assembly GCA_006491805.2). Lineage (NCBI taxonomy): Eukaryota > Metazoa > Arthropoda > Arachnida > Araneae > Dysderidae > Dysdera > Dysdera silvatica. The sequence continues at coordinate 43,385,349 of QLNU02015359.1, read as the reverse complement.
ATAATAATTAAAAAAGGAAATCAAGACCCAACTTGACAGTCGTCTAAGATAAAACTCCGCTTATACATAGTTCTCTCATCGTTGTAAATATACATATAATATAACAATAATAATACTAATACTACTATTACTACTACTACTAATATACATGTAATATATACTGAATTAGTACTGTATTTTATTCGATTAAAAAAAAAGTTGAAATTGTATTTTTCCTGTTCTTTTTACACTCACCTGTTGCCATGGAGAAAGTACAAACATATAAAAATCTGCATTTTAGGAGAATAAAATTACAAAACATCGTGTTTCCACTCAATTGCAAGAAGAAATAACATAATAAAATCAATGAAATGTTTATGATGTTGACGATCATAAAACAAATATAATTAATCATATTAATCAAATAAAACATACTTAATTGAACGCGACATGTATCCTATTTATTTATAGCTTAACTAAAATAATGAAAAAATGGTAATTGTTATGACGGTAAAAGAAACAATAATACTGAAAATTTAATAATTAGGTCAATTTTATGTAAGATCTATGGAGTATTGCACATTTAAAATCGTAGCCTGAGGGCAGGAGCATAATTACAACACCAATAAGCATGTATTTGTCCCGAACTCAATTGTGGGTATTCCGTGGGGAAAGATATACTTGTCTTTTTAATTAAACGTAATAGGACTTCTTCCACTTACTTTTAACGTCACGCAAAAAAAAAAAAAATATTACAACATGACGCAATTTTGTGACGATTTTTATGAGCCAAGCCCCGCCATAAAATATTTTTAACGTTACTAAGGTTTTGCCTTGTTTGCCACACAACTATGAAAAGCGTGTCAAAGTTTCCAGCTTTTTTTCAGGATCATTTTTACAGTAACTTGTTATGACAGTCCATTAGTTATAATCTTATTGCGGGTCTGATGTTTTCTTCTTGATGTGAATGAAATGCATTGTTTCTGCAGGTAAGACTATTCGTTAGTTGTTGGTGAGATGCGATTTAACTTTAACTGATTTTCGATTGATAATGCAAGTTTAAAGCAGCTAAATTAACGATCTCTTGTGGAAAGGAAACATGGTTCTATCCCAATCATTATAATTTTGATGAACGGTAGCAAAGAGCAATGCAAAAAGGATTTTTAACAAATCTTTTCTAGTTTTCAAATATTCATATTCCCGTGCAACAGGGAATCAAAAACCACGCGTTGTATTACAATAATAGTTTTAAAAATTATAATTTTAAATAAATTAAATAATTTAAATTCTAGTTCTTTTGGCAGAGATTATTCAAGTTGTAACGTGAAAATATTTTCCCAAGGTACGTATTGTGCGTTCGCGCAGACCTGACGCCTGATACCGTTAGCAGACGGGTTAGTCCATTGCAGTTTAGGGAAGGGCGTCTTGCCGAAACTGGTTTTTCGCGCGGGAAAAACCAGTTCCTCCAAGACGGCCTTCCCTAAACTGCAATGGACTAACCCGTCTGCTAACTGGGTCACGCGCCAACTGAGCGCGAATGCACAGTACCACCACTGTTTTCTTAAAGATCATGAAGTTTTCAAAGGCGGCTTCCCAAAATGTCCTTCATACATATCTGTCTGAGTATGTCATGCACAAGTTACCTCATTTTGTTTCTGGTTTCCATGTTTATTTTCTCTGAGAATGTTTTCACCGTCACCCAGGGGGCGGATTTGACGGTTGCAACTCCCCCATCGCAATGAAATTTTGTATATTTAACATAGGAATGCATGTTGTAGCTCTTTAACCTCCCCCATTAAGCCTATAACCTTACACTTATGAACTTTCTGCCTACGTTACTGCCATCACCATACGATGGGAACGTATTCGGCCATCCAGGGATTCAACAAATGCTTGAACACTTCGATTTCATGATCATATCTTCGCCTTTGATTGCAGCTTCCAAATAGGAGCTAATACTTCAAATTTCTACAGCTGTACGTCAGAGTGGCATACTACGATAGTACGAGAGCGATCAGAAAGTCTGTGCCCCTGTTTTTATTAGCCAAAATAAGGTACATACAGGTAATTACAAATATACGTACTATTCTACGTACCTTACACTATTTTTCCACATAGTCCCCACACCGGTTCAGACATTTGTCCCATCGCAGCACTAAATTTGAGATGCCCCTGTGGTAGAATTCGTCCGGCTGACTGTGGAACCACCGTCGGACTGCTGTCTTGGCTTCATCGTTGCACGTGAATCGCTGTCCTGCCAGGAACTTCTTCAGCGGACCGAAAACGTGGAAATCACTAGGGGCGAGGTCCGGACTGTATGGTGGGTGGTCCAGACTCTCCCAGTGAAATGACCGGAGCTTGTCGACGGTTCTGATTGCATACACGGGCATCTCAAATTTAGTGCTGCGATGGGACAAATGTCTGAACCGGTGTGGGGACTATGTGGAAAAATAGTGTAAGGTACGTAGAATAGTACGTATATTTGTAATTACCTGTAGGTACCTTATTTTGGTTAATAAAAAATAGGGGCAAAGACTTTCTGATTCGCCCTCGTAGGAAGTTCTCGTAATAAGGAATTAATTCCTCCCGTACCTTTGTTCATAAAGCGAGAACTTATTTCCTATAGGCGTAACGTCATAAGTTCGTATTCCATTTCTGACAATTAATTTCCCCCAATTGAAAGCATTACTAATGTAAAATAAGGGATAATAAAACAACATCTAATGTACACGCAATGAATTATATGTAATACAGAATTAATATATAGCAATATACGTTACGCATACAGAAATACCTGTTTAAAATCTGTTTTATTAATGTCCTTATCAATGTCTAATTATGATGCATCAGCTAAACATTTTATCCTCATTTTATCCTCATTAGTCCAGTAATTAAGGTCTCGTTGCTTTTCGTTCGCTAGAGGCAGAAGAAGTGGCACTGCTTCTTCAGGAAAGCTGTAGTGATGGTTCACTTGAGTCTTTTTTCATTAATTTCACTATAACCATCATAACCATTTTTTAAATCTGCAGAAACCTCTTTAGTTCTTTTGAAGTTGGAATCGCGTGACTCAAAAATTTCAAATGCCTCTTTTAATGTGACTAAATTCTTCGTGAAGCCTTTTAAGAGAGGAAGAATGAATAAAAGAGTCAGTTGTAATATTTTCTTTTAAAATAAGTCTCGTATTTCGGATGGATTTTTTGATGTATCACTTCAAAAATTGCAAGGTCGAGAATTTGTAACGCAGGAGTTCTTAAAGCAAGAACTGTCCGTATCGTTAATTTTTGCGTCACTGGTATAGCATTTAATTGCCTTTCACTTTATTAAAATTATTCATCGATATTGCCGATTCCAAATTATATTAATTTATAGCAGCTGTTTTAAAAATGCTCTCCGCTCATTATCTCAAATTGCTTAGCGAAAATATTAGAAATGAAATAAAATAAATGTGACAAGATCTCAAATTTGTGCGGTCACGAACCGAATATATGCTAGTGTATTAAATACAAATTATTTAGTAAATGAAGCATTCATTACTTATTTGCTATTTATTTATTATTTAATAATTAATTAAATAATTATCAAATAAAGACCTAATAATACGAGGCTTTTGGAAGGTTACGTGGTAATATACGTGTGGAAAGTCGGCATATGACATTACTTCTTCACGTGGCAGTAAGATTCTTGTGATAAAACTTTGATCCTACTCTTCAAAATGGGTACTGAAAGTCAGAACCTTACTAATTGACGACCACATCGTTTTGGTAGACAGGTTGTGTGATGGGTATCGGCTTATGAAATTGGCTTATTTAGCAAAATTTTTTAAAAATTTTAATGGATTAAATTCTATCACTTCAAGGAAAAGCAGCGCTTATTCCTAAAACTAGTGATAAAGTGCAAACGTTTAAAAAGAAAAATTGAGATTTGGGTGAAAGCAATGAAAAATCAAAATCTAGACAGTTTGCAAATGCTACAAGAATTGAGGTAAGGACTGGATTCCAATTATATCAATCAAATTACAGTGGGTTACATTATATCAATTCATTCAATCATTATATCAATTCAATCAATCATCATATCAATTCATTCATTCAATCATTATATCAATTATATCAATCAAATTATAGTGGGTTACAGAGAGGGAGAGCCTCCTATTCATCTGTTAAATTTGCTTTTATGTTCTGCAATAACTCCACAAAAGAATTGAAGAAGACTTTCGGGTGGTAAACCTATACTGTGCCATATCGGAAAGCTAGCCTGTGTGACATCACAGCAGTGCAAACGCTTAATTCATTTGATATAAGATCCTGTAATAAGAGGGAATTTTGCAAATGAGGAGTCACCACCAGAAGATTGGTGTCAACTAAAAACAGATTCAAGATCTTATCAGGTAAACTAAATTCTGTCTTATGTCCTCTGTAATAACTTATTCATATGAACTGCACAGAGTTTCCTGTCTGTGTTGCTAGTAAAACGAACTACAGATCCCTCCTCAAAACAGAGCCAGCAATAGCTAAATTGTTCAATTATTAATAGCCACAAAGCTCTCAATAGAATCTAAGCTCGCACACTAAGCTTTACGTTCGTTTCTAATGTCAAGAAACATTTTCGATTTAACAACTGAAAAAGATCGTTTTAAATACCAATTGCTGTTTGTGGTTGCAACAAGGAGCGGACACAGACTTTCATTTTTGGGGGGTCAAAGACAGAATTTGCCATGGTCTTGGAATAACACCCTTCATTTATCATGAAAGTTGGAATTTTTTACAGTGAAAAAATATATTTTGGGGGTCATGACCCCTGTGAGCTCCCGCCTTGTGTCCGCTCTTGGCTGTAACTCTCTGAAAACAAATAAAAGTAAAAGAAGTTTTGTCTATGTAGTTAACAAATTATGAATTTACAATATCTGAATTGAATTTATTCCCAAATGATTTGCCTTACAGTTTTTTTGCTATTGTTTTCATTTACGTAGTTAAGTAAATTCCACATTTCTTTGAACTTAGTGGAGAAAATAACATTTTGAATAAAATAAAACTTGATATTTACGAAGACTAAACACTCAAAAATACCTTCCATTGTCAACATTGCTATCATTTGATTGTGCCTGCGTAGATACCAGGTGAAAATATCGCTGCTCTTATGCCAAAGACGCGTATGTGCAAAATTGACGTTTCGAAAAAATAATATTGGAAGTTGTTATATTTTTTTTTCAATGGGAAAAATTAAACTCGTATCAAAACTTAAGCTATTTCGAAATTGAAACATATTTGGTGTCATTAGAATGCGATAAAATACCCACCAAAAGCTTGAAAAACATTGCAGAAACAGCAAAATATATAAATACATGCCCTTAGTACAAAGGCAATGATAGAGCTCCGCGCTAAATTTCGCCCCGAAAAGCTCTCAGCGATGGATTTCTCGCCTAGAAACTGCACCGCGACCAAAATAATTATATTGGTATTGTTCGTATAATAATTGTATTGGTATTGTTCGATAACCGCTGACTTACGGATAGTCACGTTGAGATTTACGTTTGTTCTTATCCATTAACCACTGATAGTTTAAGGCTGTTGCTAATGTTTTAATCTGCAGTACTCCTTATAATAGCGCACAACGAAATGCAAGGAGAAAATGATCAGAAAAGTTTATTAAGACCAGCAATTTTGCCGATGAATTGGGTTCAGGGGAAATGCGAAGCTTAACACAACCGCATCCCTTCATCCAAAACTCAAAGGGGTGGTGGCCCTTTGAGTTTTGGATGAAGGGATGCGGTTTAGTTACATGGTAGTTTAATCTTTTTCCCTTTGTAGTTGGCCCTTGACTTCAATTACGGAGGACAATTCATAGCGATGAAACATAAATACGAAAGTAAATTCCATTCTTGTTCAAAGGCGGATTGTAGTGTTGATTATGGCTGTCTGCGAAGGGTACGAGCTGTGTGCGCCGTGTACTCTCAAATATTGAAAAATACCTAAAAATATTGAAAAATACATGAATATATTTCAATATCGAAAAATATTGAAAAATAAATATAGAGTATTATGCATCGCATACTTTCAAGGCCTCAAGAAAGTTTTTGTATTTTCTGGTTTTTGGGCAATTTTCAACAAAGTTTAGTCTTTTATTTTCTAGCCATTTACAAAACAAACTTGAGTGGAAACAGCTGCGGAAATGCAGAAAACCCCATGATCCCTTAATTCTCGAAATAATATTTTGTCTACGACCAGGAGAGGAATGAAAAACTGATGGAAGGGGCATGTGCCACCTTGGGCTTGGATAGACGATAAACAACCAGTCAAATGCCAGTCAGCGCGGCGCGATGACGTCACCAAGTCCAGTAACCCCTCAATTTCAATACTCTTTAATTAAAACAGCACCGCTAACTCTTAAGAATTTTCTTCGAGACAGCCTTGGTGTTGATGAAGTTGGAAGATAATGTTAAATGTAACTTCTAAGCAACCATATATCAACCATATGTCAACTAATATATTGATAACATATATGGCGCCCTATCCTCAGTTTATATCTCGATTTGAGAGTGAGGTTCCAGTTTCCGAAGTATGACCCAAGGGCGCTGAAAACCATGGCTTAAGTTTTCAACCTCTACCAAGTGGCTTCTCGTCAGAACGGTTGTGGTGGCTTTTTAAGGTTTCATTTATGAGGTAAATATTTTAATTAACACCTTAATATTTCAGTTTATTGGCCCCCATAAATGTTGTCTTAATAAATTAATATCTACAGACACTTTTATATCTTGTTTTTGGGTGAAAAATGAGTTTAATTGTAGAATGGATGCGTAAAGATAAGAGATAAGTAAATGTTTTGTACATATATCGTGTAGAATGGATATTTTCTTTATGGTGGAGCAACTGTGTGTGAAATGAAGTTTTAGGTCAGTGGTGCAGTGAACCAAGGATATATTCAGAAATTTTAGCTGGCGAGGCTAAGAATGATTCGTTGGTTTAATTTCGTAAGTTCTAGGGTCGGACTTTTTAAAATAGTCGGTAAATTTTTCTCGGTGGACTAGAACTCACCTAGTACCACCTCACCCTCAGGCTACGCCAGGCCCGTAGCTAGAAGCTTGTTACGAGGGAGGCTCTGAAAGTTACAAAGGGGCTCAAAATGTTACAGAAGGGGCTTAAAGTTCTTTAATGTTTTGATGTATTTTATTAATATATTTAATAATACTAAATATATAAGTAGACTAATATATTTAAAATTAATAAATAAATTTCTTAAAATAAATTTTGCATTAAAAACTTATAAATTTTAGTATACCTCTCTATAATTTCTCCTGTTCTTGATGTATATGAAGACCCAAATCTCTGTAAACAAACGTGTAATGCAAAACCTACCCGATGCCGGACCACTTGGGCTTATTTTGCGCTGGGGGTCACGGACAGAATTTGCCATGGTCTGGGAATAACACCCTTCATTTATCATGCAAGTTGAAATTTTTAACTTCAAAAAACAATTTTCATTGTCATATACAATTTCGTGCAAAACAAAAAAGGAAGAGTTCAAGTATTACGTAAGTACCTTTTGTGAGGCGAAATTGCGATTGTGCTTATTTTCCTATGTTAGCCAATGTTAATTTTTGCTTACATTGGTGGTGGGGGAGGTTCAAATGGCCAAATAGTACTTGCTTGAATGCTCCAAATTTTGAAAATGGAATACAATATTTGGTACGAGAAAAATATTTTCAGGGGCTCGGCCTATAACTAACTAGCTACAGCTCTGGGACAGGAACCGAAATATTTTGAACATGACCATGGGCGCCTATATGGGGGGGCAGGAGGGGCCCGAGCCCCTCCCTGCCCTCCATATAAGGGTGATTTTCCTGATCCTTCTAGGTATTTACTTTAAAAAAAATTTACAGTCACATTTTAAAATAAAGTACTTTTCAGCTCATTACTAATTGTCAAGCAGTATCAATTATTTTTGTAGCGTTTTGGTATCTTGTACATTCACTAAAATTCTTGACAGCTTTGAGAAGGAGGTAGTAATTTTTCTCAGGCCCCCTAGAAATACTCGTAATGTTTTTCAGCCCCCACCCCAGAAGTACTCATATGTGCGCCCATGAGCATAACTGTTAGATTAAAAAATACGCCTTCAAGAGTATCAAAAAACTGGTGACGGAGCGCCATCTGGTGATATTTATAAACAATGAAATATGAAAATTCGTAGCTTGATTCGTAGCAAAATTCGTAGAACATCTGTATTCTATATGTATATAAAAGTTTAGTGTAGCACATAGAGCATAATTATAGCGCATAGAGATCAAAATAAATAAAGATGAAATATCATTTCATTAAAACTGGTATTTTTACTAACAGGATTTAATGACCGATATTTATCAAACATTACGAAGTTTATGGCAAGCAAAAATACTGTATTCCAGTGAATTCTTTGATGACTTTCAATTTCTTGGATTCCAGAAAGTATCTTTCTTGTAGAAGAGAATCAAAACTGCTCCTTCCCTACCAGTC
>QLNU02015359.1:43360785-43373673 GCA_006491805.2 Dysdera silvatica | reverse complement strand
TTCTAATTTTACTATATTTGAAACCTCTGTATTATATATATATATATATATTCTTTTCAGATTAATCCGACACATCCTGCTTTTCTCCAGTTCAAAAAATGGGAAAATAAATTTAGATTCGATTGCGTGCTTTTCATTTTTGCTTTCTTAGATATGACAGGCGCCTATTTTGTCTAAAAATTGAATTCGAAAACTCATCGTGGTATAAAATCCTGAGAAAGTCTTTTATTTTTTCCAATTTTGCTCGTTCCCTTCCTTTCAAGATTTTGTTTCATGGGAATAGTATATATTTCTTAAAATATTTTTCATTTCGGTTATTTGTATTCTACAGAAATTCTTTTCGCTGAAACAACTTGTTTCTTTTTGACCAATTTATACGTGTTGCACATTTTGGTAGGAAACTATGTTTCTGGCAACGCGTTTCCTTATAGCGTGTAAAATCTCGGGATTAACGTTCGTGAGAGTTTTCTACTATACTCCGTTCTAAGAAAAAACCAATACAAATATTATTAAAGTTTGTACAAATAAAAACAAAACGTACAACAGAAAAGTTGGGTGATGTTAGTCGGTTTTTCTTCATATATTATGTCCTCTAAGACTATTTGTGACCTCGTGGTGTGAATGTTAAAATTCAATGGTCTAAGAGGCTTAAATGGTGTGTTTCTACAGACATATCACATCTGCGTAGTTCTGGCAAAATTCTGTTGTATTTATCGACTGATATATCGCAGTTGACAAGCATATTCGTAGCCTTAAGTATCTTTTCTGAAAATTCGTCTCTCCTAACCAAAATGTCCGCTCAGTGGTTAGATGTTAGAAGATTTAATAGCTGCAACTGAAATAGTTAGACCTAGGACATTTGTTCTCGTTAGGTAGGTGGGAAGGGAGGAAGGTAGAGAAAACTCGAATGAAGTCGTAACCACAGCTCAGTTTTGAATAAATATTGCAGTTTCTATGCACCTTTACACCGAAAATTGAATTTTCGGATTATTCGAAATTTTGATCATGCGAAATAGGGTCCCACCCTTCTTCTATTTCGGATAATAGGGGTTCCACTATATGTGCAATCCATGTACTGAATTTTCCGTTTGTTTTGAGAAGCAAATAGAAGATATCCTCCGGAACAATCACTGTTGCCAGAATCACGCTGTCTAAATTAAATCCCTACACGAAGATTAACTTTTAAAATGGCGTCTTTAAATTTACGCTTAATTTTCATCCGTTTACGCTGTGTGCGTATGTGGACTTCTGATGTCTTCAACGTCCCAATTAGGAAATGTCAGGACTTGTCGTCCGTTTGCGTTTTAAGCATGCTTTTCATTAGCATTATCAGATGAGCTAACGCAAGTGCGGACACCACACGTAATTTTGTCCATTGCGTAAAGGAAAGGATTCTTGCTAACCGTTAAGCATCATAGAAAGCTCTTCTAGTTCAGCAATTTTGGACTTTTCTGATAGTTTATTCCATTTGGTTATACAATTTAGGTTCCAAGATGGCGCAAAGGGACATTCGGAACGGAATCGATGTGTTTAACTGACCCACAAAACACAATATATTCATACATGACTATGAATTCTTATTAGGGATCGAAATTAGTATAGTTGATTTGAAGTCTTGATCAATGATGTAGCAATTCAAACGTTATGGAAGGATTAAATTAAATAAAAAGAAGAAAGAAAGAAAAGAGAGATAATGCAGTGACGTTAGGTAGGTATTATGCATGGATTTTAATGGGAAGCGTGGCTGTCGAAAAAAGCAGCCTGTATTCCCAGACAGGTTTTAACGTCAAAATGATTTAACCGCCAATAGGTGAAGGTGAAGATTGTCGATTCGTGCTAGTGTACAGAGCCGCACCATTCGCACTTTAATGTCAACGGGGAACCATCCACAATCAATCAACCCCGGATAGATGGACGACACGGAAGAAGAACATCCCTAGCCGGCCCATGCTCCTACAGAAGAGCATCGGACACCGTTGAAACGGGTTCAAAGCACGGCAAAGCAGCAGGGAAGGGGCACGAACCGGCCTTGCAACCAGAAATCGCACGAAACGCCATCCAGGCCGTCCAGCTTGTGTCCTAACCACAGGCTGTGAACGCTTTCCCAAGGCGATCGGCACCTCACGCGGACGGAGATTGTGGTCTAATATCCTGGAGCAGAACAAAGGACGTCCGCACAACCCCAGAGACAAAGACCGATCTGTGAGGAAAAAAGCAGAGTCCTGACCCAGAATAGCAGGCACAAATATCAATTCACCTTAGTCCGGCGGCCTAGTCAATATCCCATTCACTCCGCTCAACGCTCAAACGAGCAGGGACCAAGACTCGCCAGACGCGGACGGTAGCAAAAGACGTCTACACACTACCAGAGTTGAGACTCAACTCATGCGACGACGTTTGGGAGAAAAAAATACCAATGGAAGGGAAGGGAATCCAGTGGGAAGGAATTCTGCCCCCTGAGGCACTACTTCCCTACATTACTGATCTTGACCACAGGACCGTCGTCCAGTCTTTCGAAGGAACTTTTCATACCTTGCATCGATTTGTCGACTTACAACGAATCTAAAATATTGTGGGGCAAAATCTTCTTAAACGAAATCCTGGATTCTGCTTTTTGAAACGATGGTTGACTTTTATTAATCGAAAAAATATATAATCTGTAATACTTTTAATTTTAGTCTAATAGTTTAGGCAATGTGGTGATTAGGGTGAGAATCTTAGAGTAGGACGCTTGGCCTCTCGTCTTTCACTGCCGACGCCCAAAGCTTATCTTTCAGCCACTGCTTACTTAATCATGGGCGTCACCATGTACACTGTAAGGGAAGATAACAACCTTATCAGTTGTGGGGGAGAGAAAAAGACTTTATCTAACTAAAAAATATTCATTTTTAATACATCAAATTTTGAGTAATTTACGATCTTACCTTTCTACGCCATACTTACTTATTAATTTGATTTTGCGTTTGCATCAAAAATATCAAATTTACAAGAAATATATTTTTACACAAAATATATTCTTAATCCAGAAGGAATACCCTATATATCAAAAAATAAATATATTCAAAAATTTTATCACCAGATCTGTCAAAGTCTATATCGCTTGTGAAATTAATATGAAATTAGCACTTATATTTGTATTTTATCAATCGGAATTAATTAATTAATTAATATAAATTCGGTTTCCGTCAAAAGCGAATTAGAATCAGATTACAAATTTTGGTAAATATTTAGCTTATCACCATGTCCGTATTCATAGATGGGTACGTTGGGGAAGAGTCTAGGGCGCCAAAAGTTTGGGGGCGCAAAATTTCAAATGGCACGGAACATTTTTTTTTTAAAATTACAATAAATCAACCGTAGAATTACTTCCAAGGGAAAAAGTTTACCCACTTCCTAACTTAATTTAAAATTCTTACAAATTTGCTGAAATGGCTGCCGTCTTTAACAAAAAATAAATATTATAAATATAAATAATACAAAACATTGTATATATAATTTCATATTTAAGGAAAATTGTTTAAATAATAATGAAAAAAAAGCAAAATATATATTTACTTAATGTGACAAAAATAGGATTTTTTTAGTCAAGAAAAAAAAAATTTGCACTAGATCTTTTAATATACTTGAGCGAAATTTTATTGAGGGCATTTTTCTTAAAGTATCAAACTAGAGTGAAATATTTTCTTTTTCCCCGACTTGTAGGGTTTTAATGTTTAAAAACTCAATGAAAAGTTACTCCAGAAAAATTTTACTACATATGCAGGTAAAATGAAAAAAGTGTAATGAAAAAAATTTGAAAAAAAAAATTATTTATGACAAACTTTTTATATAAAAAATGCATCTACATAAAGAATAGTTTGAAACTAAGATTAAAATAAGTTAAAAAATATTTTTTCTAGTTTACAAAATTTTAAATAATTTTATAGTTACAGTAAGTAGAAGAAGTTTAAATAATAATTAAAAATATATAGATATATTACTTAATGATAAAAAATTATTAGGTTTTTTGTCAAGGAATAAATTGCACAAGATTTTCTAATGTACTGTTGAAACAATTTTTTAAGGGCTGTGTTTCGTAGTATAATATTAATACAATTTGTTCGGTGAAATGTTTTTACTTCGAAGCATTTTACATTTTGGTAAAGATAAGAAAAGCTTTTGTGAACTTGCATTTTTTCAAATTAAGGAAAAAATTACATGGATATAGATTCGGAATGCTCACAAAAGTGTAAGTTCTGATACAACATGCTATTTGCAGCGCAGAATCACAAAATATCTTAACCTTTAGAAAAATTTTGTTTTTACACTTTTGTAACTAAGAAAAAATAGAATATTTTATTTTCGGATTCCTCGGGAAAATTTTATGATTAAGGGGAAGAAATAGATGCGAATAGGTTCGAATTCCTTGCCAGAGTGTAGTTTCCGACTCAGCATGACATTTGATGTTTTTTGTGCAGTAAAATCACCATAAGATAAAATATTTTCTTAATCTTTAGGAAACGTCTTAACTAAGTAATCATCTTAAATAGTGGAAAACATTTCTTGGAAATTTAAGTGAGATAATATCAAAAACACATAGGGAGTTTTAATATATCCAAATTTTTTGCACTAGAACAAATCTTAAATAGGGAATACTGGTAAAAGCAGAATTTTTTTATCAATGATCATTTATTTTTGGAGAAAAAATAAAAAGTATTACGTCAAGACAAAATTCGAAAGTCACTTTACTTCACGATAAAACTTTAACATACATGAAAATACTTTATTATTTTGATATCATTGCTTAGCCTTAAAGAAACACTATACACAAAAGTACTCTACATTCATATTAACTTAATTTTGAAAACAAGTAATCTTATAAAAAAAACTAAGTGGGAATAAAAAATAGCTTTAGAAGGCAATTATTTTCATGTATTTCCTAGTGTATACGAATATGAAAATTTCCTCAGGTCGATGTCAAATTACATTAAGTCGAATTTTAGTTCTTTGATCTTAATTTTGAGATCAAATCAACTTAGATTAAAGATAAATAAAAACACTAATCAATGCTAATAACTAATTAGCATGTAAAATAGCCGAGAGATGAGAAAGATTATAGAACTCTGAAAAAAAAAATAATTTGGAACATCTGGAAAACCGATATCACAATTGTACATTTCTTTCAATACATAATTTTACATTTTTTCTCGCTATTAAAGTATTCGGTGATACTCATATGCAAGAAATTTGAGTGGATATCTGTTCAAGAAAATTAAGCATTAAACATTGAAAATATACCAGACGATGGTGAGGAAGGCTATATTTAAGATGATGATGATGATATTAATTATCACCCATCAAATGCATAATGAAGATATCACATTAAACGATAAGCATAGATAAGATGCTCATCATTTGTTTTTCAAACAAGCGTTAGCTTGACTGCAGGTAAAAAAATAAAATGGAGGGATAAGCTTCCTGCAAAGACTAATTGAAATCCCATATTCAATTAAACACTGAAAAGAGGAAAGAAGCAAAGACTGGTTTCGCAAAGAGATTTTTATAAGCTTATGTATAAGTCAGTATTCGGGAAAACAATAGAAAGCATGAGAAATAAAACAAAAGTTGGTTTGGCGGTTGATGAGAAACAAAAATTGGAACATGTTGATTTCAAAGCCAAGCTTTAAGGATTGGATAAATTTGAAGAATGACGAAGATGGTAACTTTCTAGTACAAGTTCACATGACGAAATCAATTTTCAATAAAATCTATATATATGCTGGAATATCTATCCTGGATATCTTAAAAACATTATTGTGTATTTTTTATTATGACATAATGAAACCACGATGTGAATAAAGTTGATGTGCGAATTCTGCATACGGATATAGATAGTTTCTTTTATAAAAGTAAAATCGACTGGTATAAAGTTATACCACGGATTTTGATCGATTTTGAATACGGGTGAATATCCATATCAGATTATATCCTTTGCATATATAAAAAAAAAAAAAAAAAATGAAATTAATGGAGAATTGAATAGAGAATTCATCTCTCTCTAAGACCGAAAGTGCATGTCTTTAGTTTTAATAAAGAAGAAGTGAAGAGAGAGCTAAAGGTATGAGCAAAGTTTTAGTTAGAAATCATCTAAAATTCCACACACTGTAAAACTTCACTCTTCGAAAAGACTAAAATTAGGAAAGGGATGAAATCAATGAAAAGTAACATAATTATAATGTATAACTTGGGGACAAATACAAAACTCCTTATACCAATACGATAATGAGGTGAACTCTTGACCCCTATGAATACGCAACCCTCGAGAAGGGGGATAAACACATTCCATACGGTACGTGTCCTCTGTATCTGAGAAGAGGTGGGAAAATCTCTCCCATACCCGGAACTTGGGTTGTTTGTAAACAAGATGTACGCGGTTTTCAGAAACATTACTCCTCAAAATGGATAACATATCAGACAGACAGAATGCAATTTGAAGTGCGACGAGGAATGGAACCCAATTAGAGGGAGGCATTCTTAAAAGAAATTATTTTTTTAGGGAAATTTAAATCGCTTTTCTCAGACCAAACTTGCTTATTTGTAAACAAGGAATCACCGACCAAAGAAAAATTAATGCCCCTAAACTGGAATAAACTCATCACCCAGGACAGTTAAAAGGAAAACATGGATAGCGGCAGGTGGAAAGAACGTTTGACGCTACCCAACTTCCAAAAAAAGCGTGGATATAAATAAATGATGACCTGTCGTAGAGGGACATTCGAGAAGAATTTATTTTTTTAGGGGAAATTTTAGCAGCTAGGTAGGAACACTTCAATACTTTTTATAATTGACAGCACACTGTTATAGGAAATAGCTCTGCGGCAAAAGTTTCGTTTTTTGGACTATATAAGCCACCGGGGTCAAAGGGCAGGAAGCAAAACGTCGGATTTATAAAAAAGAGGCGCACGTATAAACAGAATTGTAGGATTGCTGAAACTGTTTTCTGATTGGACTCTAAGAATAAGAAAAAAAGAGAGGGGGATAACTACTGAAGAACGCTCTTTCTCTCCATTCAGCATCCAAAACTAACGGAGTACGCTTCGTAGTCCGCCCGAGATAAATACTTCCATTGCAGTAAAAATAATCAGCGAATAAATAATCCCCCGAATTTAAATAATCTGATAATTAAAAAAAAAAAAAAAAAAAAAAAATTGTAGAGGAAAATTGATATTTAACTCGATCAAAATATGCATTTAATAAAACAGAGGATGTCTATAGGAATAAAAATAGAAAAAAAACTTCCATTTCAGTAGTAAGTACAATCAGCGAGTAGAAAACGGTAGTCCCCGAATTTTAACAATTTAATATTTACAAATTAACTTAGAGGAAAATTAATATTCCTATAAAATTAACTCGATCAAAATAAGGATTTATTAAAACAGAGTACTGCTGTTAGAATAAAAATAACTAATTAAATACAGGTAGATAGGAAAAATTAAAAATAATGAAAATTAGGTGAAGGAAAATTTTGATACGAATGAGAAAAATAAATCCATCCATGACAACCATACTAATTAATATCAATCAGAAAATACAAATTAAAACCGAAAATATACGGTAATTCGCGAACCCGAATTTTAACGATCTGATGATTAAAAAGACTTTGAGGAAAAAATAGATATTAATATAAAAGCAGCTAGATCAAAATAATAAGGATTTAATAAACTCCTGTAGAAATTAAAAAAAATAATAAAATACGAATAATTAATACAAATTAGGCCGAGTCTACACGAAGGAAACTCATTAAAAAGATCAGGAATTAAAAAACCGAAAAAACATGTTCGTACTCTGGGAGGGAGAGATACGGCCACCATTTTGAGGTTAGGGACATAGCCCGCCATCTTGGAAACGGGGTGCAAGGCAGCCCTATACTACTAACCGTTAAAATTTTGTCAGTGGTACAACATTGGTCCAAGTGCCAACATTTTACTAATTAAGGTAAGCCCTGGTCAGACGTTGCAGTCTTTTGTTTATAAATTCCTTGATAAAAATATAATTATTGTATCTGTGAGCTGATTGTAATTATTACTGTTCTATGGGTTCGACGAATGGCAACAGTGTTACCTTTGTGGCAGTTGGTAAACTGTCGCGGTAAGAGCTAGATGTGTTCTTGTGATATCAACTCTGTAAAGATGTTTCTGTATAGTAAAGAACGTTAATTTAAACCTAAAGCTGGTGTCGTCCAAATTCTAAGCACTGCGCGTTCACGAAAAGTAGTCCGATGGTACAGTTAGAAATAACGGGAGGTGACGTCACAAACGGCCTAGCCGATTACAGCAGAGGGGGACCCAATTTCAGAACTGTTTTTTAGCGAACGTTTGTCTGCGCCAACAACCAGTTCTGAAATGACGTCCTCCCCTCTGCTGTAATCACCTAGGCCATTTGTGACGTCACATCCCGTCATTTTTAACTGTTCCACTGGACTGCTTTCCGTAAACGGACAATAATATAATAATACCACAGTTCAGAAAGCATTACTATATTTTATAATAGTGCACATAATGCAATTACAAATGCCCTCTCTGCTCCGCGATTTCCCATCGTATTCAAGGGGGGGGGAGATCGATGAAATTCAGATGATGGGGAGGTGTAAAGAAACGCTGTGTCCAGGATGCTTCTCACACTAAATCCGGGTCTCCTTACTACGGTTTCATTAGGTCTTTCCCAGGTTATTTTGTTTCGTGTTTTTTTCAAGCAAACCTTGTCCATTTTATTTCCTATATTTTCAACCTTATTTTCTTTTTGTATAATTTTTTATTTCTAGATCTTGCTTTTCCATTCTAAATCTCAGTTATTCCATTTTTCTCTTAGTTTTTGCTTTAAACTTTGAACTTAACATATATGATTAAAGTTTATTTTGGAACATACAGATATGTTTTACGATTCAACGTTTATTATGAGCTACACAGATGGAGTTGAATTCACTTATAACGCTATTTAAGTGATTACCGAAAGTTTGGTGCTATAACCGATATATTGTTATATACATATAATCCGCAAAGGGACTATAGAATTCTGACGTTATAACCGAGTTGTCGCTATAACCCTGATATTTATAACTGAGTTAACTACATATATATCTATCTTTTTAGTTATATAAAGAATTAAAAATATGGATGAAATCCTACTTAAAACTTGCAATGGAGCATCGATAATTAGAAAGAAAACAAATTAACCCAGCTAACCCTGACGTCCTTCCTGAAGGACGTAAAATACATTTTGGAAAGAATTAAACTACTCTAATTACAGATGCGTATGACGCTACTAGATTTCTGGGACACCCTATGGACCGCACGAAATTAGGAGTTGAACTTTTGTGGTCTAAGGATCCTCTAGAAACATTTTATTCAGAAATTATAAAAAAGAAAAAAAATCCAGGATTATCTGGCTTTAATCAATATATATATCATCATCATCATCATCATATTCAACCATTATCTATCCACTGCTGGATGAAGGTCTCTCCAAATGCTTTCCACACAAGTCTATCCTGGGCCATTCGTTTCCACGTCACCCCAACCTGTTTTCTTATTTCATCCACCCATCTAGTTTGAGGACGTTTTCTAGGTCTTCGGTGGTCTCTTGGAATCCAGTTCAGAATTTCTGTTGTCCATCGTTGTGTGTGTGTATATATATATATATATATATATATATATATATATATATAACACTTAAAGTTGATAATGAAAATTATTTAAAAAAAATAAGCGTTTTACAAAAAATTCTCTTCTATCCAATGTCTCTTCTCTACTCCATCCATACTCTTCCAGATCTTCGGTCACTTTATCCTTCCATCTCAGATGTGGTCTTCCCCTCTTCCTATTACCCATTACCACCAGCTTATCCATTACCTTTCCCACATATTCCTCATTTTTCCGCTCCATATGCCCAAGCCATCTTAACCTATGTCTGTCATATGACATGAATTGCTTTCTCCCAGCTTACTTTTTAAATATCTCGGAAACTGAGCTCTAAAAAAAAAAAACAAAACACAACACCGCTTTATACAAAATTATTCATTTTTTTACGAGAAATAAGAATATTGTTTGTTTGTTTGTTTTGTGGTTTTACGGCTCAAAGACTACAGTGGTCATGCTGCGCCGGGAGAAGTAAGAATAAAAAGTAATACAAAATATAGATTTCCCTTAAAAAAAAGTTCGACCTTTAAATGACCCCCAAGTAAAACATTGATAATAAAAAAACTCCCCTTCAAGCCAAGAAACTTTTGTTTAAAACACTTTTTTTGTAAAACGTTTATATTTTGAGATATTTTACAAAAGCATCGATTTTTTTTTTCAATATTATAGTTATTCAAGTTTACCATATAGTTAATTATGGTAGATGCGTCGACATTTATTGCTTTGAAAAATTAAACTACACTAATAACGACATTCCTTATCTCAATGCCGTTCTTTTATATTAAATAGCGCCATTTTCCACTCACTTCCTCACAGAACTAAAGCACTATGAAGGGTTGACACTTTGGAGGTTCAGTGGATTTTATAAAACAGCAATAAGTATGTTGTTATGACCACCTGCCGCCAGGGGTCGTAGGGGTCGATGGCGAGTTGTAGGGTGTCACTTTGCCCCAGTTGGAAGCAGACGCTGAAGATAGTGTGTGATGTTTAGATTTTTCGCTTTCATCGGGTTTTAAACTACAGATTTGCCCGCTGGATTTGAGCTCGCCAGGAGGTCTTGCTGAAAGGCGGGATGCACGGTAAGTACTGTTTTCATTTATCACGTGTTGGAGAATTTTCTTGGCCTGGTACTGCAGCATCTAGGTTTCTATGTTATTGGTTGTTTTTATATTAAATCAAAATCTTTTTTTCTGCGAATAGTTGTTTTTATAGTGGGAGAAGGGTTTTATTTTTGTAGGACAAATTAATGATAGTAAAATTAAATGTGAATGAGTAAAATTCTAGTTTTGACGTAGAAGAAATTATATCGTTGTAGGTTCAAATTGTTTTTATAACGATTTGTGATTTTTTCGAAATAAGGAAAAAGAGTGAAATAAAACATTTTGTAGGCATTTACCTTCGCACGGCATTTTTCATCTTGGCTTTGAAATAAAATAAAATTTGTTTATAATGATATTCCCCCACTCCTAATCCCGATAAATATATGTACAATCCTCAATCTTGTCTATAATGATGTATTTTCTCTGTCTCTTTAGAAATTTTATAGACAGTTTTCACTGTTTTTCTAATACGTACATTTATTAAAGTTCCTTTTAAAGCATAAAATTTTCTGAATGCTTTTTACTATCCACACTATCGAATTAGAGTTCATGGTTTGTGATTCATTGCTTCGTGTGGAAGATACATGACGATCAAAAATATTCAGTAAAACAAATATAATTTGACATACATAGTGAAAATGACATGCTGTAAATTGCTTTCTTAAATAGGTTCAATTTCGTACTTAAAAGTATGTCATGTAATCAAAATAAAAATTGAAAATCGGTATTGTTTTCGAGGAATTTTTTTAGTTCTTAGGCAAGAAATCACTTCAGCCCGTTTTAGTAAAATATGGGGGCATATGTGAAGTGAGGGGGCCCCAAGGTTTTTTTGTACGCTAATTATGCTCCTGTGAACGATCAACGATTAATTTTTTTGACTTCGTAGGTTGTATATAGTTCGGAATTCACAACATTCTTTAATAAAAAATTGCAAAAATATTTTAAGTACTTTTAAGATAACTCATTTGAACGTGGATTCTAAATTTCAACCACATTTTTAGGAAAAGGATTTTACGATGTCAAGCAGGAGCGACGACTGCAATTGAACAATTAAAGGTGTCTTTTCATACACGTGATTTGTCACTATAAAATTGAATAGGTTTAAAATATCCGGTCAACGTTTATAGATTTCGTTTTAAAAATTGACACTCGTTGTTTTGTTCGGCGAATTTTTTAAAATTTAAGTAATTTGCATACAATATAAAATACTTCGATTCCCTAGTCCTTGTTAATTCAAACTTTATTTAGTATTTATAAATCGTTCAATGCTTTTGGTACATGTAAGTCATTCAATACATTTACTACTTAAATGCCGTTCAACATTTTTGATAGTAAGATTCATTTTAACGTTTTAAGTATTCGCTCGGTGTCTTTTACGTATTACTAAAACATGTTCACCATATTCGCGTCCTTCGTAGCTCAGTGGGTAGAGCCTCCGCCCGGCAAGTGGAAGGTCGTGGGTTCAGGTCCCACCGAAGGCAGAAATATTTATCCGGCGCAGCATGACCACTGTAGTCTTTGAGCCGTAAAACCACAAAACAAACAAACCATATTCGCTAACATCCTTAAAAACTGTCCAATATTTTCGTATTGAAAATTCGTTTTTGAAGTATTTTATTTCAGCTGCACATTCTAGTTCAGTGGTACTTAACATTTTATGATCCCCTTCTTTTTACCACATTTAAGATGTCTTCCTCCTGAGATATTTTGGCTCAAAATGTGCATTAAAAATCAGAACATTGCAATTTGAATCCATCAATTTGCAGCACCTCCTCCCAGTCTGGTGAAAACTCAGTCATTAGATTATTTTGTTAATGCATTTATATCACGTGGTCTAATTTGAAAGCACTTCAATCTGTAACTGCTTCATAACATAGTTTTGCTGCACAATCCTCACCTCTACAGCAGCTTGATTGTGCTTTTGCTGTAGTATCGTTCAGTTTGTAATTGAACTCTAATGTATAAATAATGATCGAATAAAAAATATTACATCAGGGACTGAATTTAGAAACAAATTAAGAAGACTAATTATAACAAACGAAACATGCCAGGATAGGGAAAGAGAGAATTAACCATAGATTTTGCTACTCTTCCTCCCCAAACCTGTATCACGT
>QLNU02015359.1:43313811-43344915 GCA_006491805.2 Dysdera silvatica | reverse complement strand
CTCCAACTGATTCAGGGTGGTTATTTCTAGACTTGTGCCATACAGATCAACTAATTAAATTAAAAATTTAAATCAATTCTCGCTATGACCGCAGCACAAAAAAGACAAACATTTGCGCCATAAAAGTACAACCAACCATCCGACAAAGAGATTTTAAATTTAGTTTGTAAAAGTATTTTCCTGAATTCGCGACCCAGTGAGATTTGGGTGGTAGACGTGTAGGTCTTTAAATACAATAGAATATTTCGCTAAATGTGAGAAAATCTGGGAAGTATTATTTCTTTAGCGGAATCCTCGATTTCAGATTAAATTTAATTTGTTTTTCCCACCACCGTGGAATCCGGATTTAAAATTTTACACTTCTCGTACTTTAGCTTAAAATAGACTTTTTTTGGGAAGCCTTGGGGATTTTTTTTTGAAAAGGGGGAAGCCACAGAATGGGTTAAAGAATTCCGAAATAGTTATTTCTTTAGGAACTACTTTTCGGGAAAGTTGTCGCATTCGGGATTTTTCCTCGGCAAGTGAAATTCCCGAGAACGGAATGCAATGGGCCTGGAGAGAAATTGGGTTATCCATTTCCACGGTTGTCTTCGTTTAAGAAATGATATTGTGGGGAAATATTATGGAGTTCTCAGAAAGAGAACATCTTCGAAACTGTCAAGGCATTATCGATGGGAAATATGTTAGACGTGATACTTTCTTGAATTTCCAGGACAATTTCATTTTACTCGTGACATAATTCATTTGGAAAAATTAAATTCGCAATGGTTTTACGTATTGCTAAATTTTTAGATGGAGTCGTGATAACATTTTTAAAAGTTTGGATATAAAGATGGAAGAAGTTCATTTTTTCCCACCAAGATGATAAATATCTTTCAAATAAAAAATTCTAGTCCTTTTATTGTTTACAGGGATGCATGCAATATTTGCTTGTTTGTACGTGTTATGTTGCAGAGAGCTTCGTTGTGGGTTTGTTTTGGGAGTTCGAAAATAACGTTAAGCCCAAAATGTCTTATTGGACAGATTTGGTAGTAACTCCCACATCACGTTAAGCCCTGTATGACTCTCTAAACAGTTTTGAGACGAAAAAAAAAATATACCAAATTTATATTTCTTCATGAAGGCTTTCTCTGAGATGTATGACACATGGAGTCATTAGAGAGAAACTAATAAAATTGTCAAACAGTATTAGAAACACAATAAATAAAAATTATAAATATTGATAGTTATTTCAAAATTCTGAAAAACTCGTTTATAATATTTCAGTATCCCCCCCACCCTCTACTCGGCTCTGCTGTGGTAAGGCGTTCACGTGTCGTGCAGTTTTTCGGATTCGACCCCCATTACATTATTGGGCATAGGGTCGGGGGGTTACGGAGGGTGGCCTCCAAAGGCGACGCTGTAATCCCAGACAGGACGCTCAAACATAGCAAGGATTCTTCCAACTGCGTCAAAAATGAACGCTTACCTATTAATTGTTCATCGTAGGCCGGAGGTCAGTTGCCTACGCATTTAAGAGGCACGCATTTCTTGGAAAAATTTAGGTCCCGGCGCAGCATATAACTTGCTGTCCTTTCCTTACCGCAATACCTTCCTATACGTATTTCAACAACCATTATCAATTGACTACAGGATGGAGGTTTCTCCCATCCTCATGAATATGGGCAGTAATGTGAAAGAAAAGTATGAGGATTTGGCCTTGAGCTCAACATGAGGGCTACACATGTTGGGAAGCTGAACCTACGTTTTAACAAGGAATCCGAACCTCGGCCATCAAACCAACACTAAATCCCATGCTTTTGCGGGTCTCAGTATACCACCTCAAGTTTGAGAGATCCCCCTTTCCTGATTTTTATAGCAAACGGGAACCTGTACTTCCAACCAAGTCTATTGGATGAACGGAAGGAAAGAAGAATTTCATTGTTTTGAGGCTTTCAACCGAGGAATCCACACCTCGGCCCTTAAACCAACACCAAATTCTACGCTTTTGGGGGTCTCAGTATGCCCTCTCAAGTTTGAGAGATCCCCTACTTTCCTGATTTTTGTAAATTCGTTCACCAAACGGGAGCCTACACTTCCAACCAACGATGAAATGATGCATGGAAGGAAGGATTTCATTATTTTGAAGCTCTCATGCATGCATGTACTGGACAAAGAATTACGGAATTACGATCGTTACTATTAAAACGACCGTAGGAAAAGGCAAATATACCTAGAAAAGGAATACAGAATTTCTTACTTTATTATTTTTTTTTGTGTGTACGCTAAAGAACGATGTAAACCACCAGAGAATGACAAAAGGGCTTTGCAGTAATTCTGTGTTCGCCTAGTGTACGGTTATGCTTCTGGTTTGACTCCAGTCTATCGACTAATTGTTTACCGTGGTATTGGGGTTGGTTCTTTAGGCCTTGCAGAGGCTCGGATTTCTCAGAAAATTGTGGGTCCAGGCGCAGCAGTATCCTTGCTTTCTTTTGGCCGTAAAACACATACACAAACGAAAGAGGGAGAAGGATGAAAACTTGAATTAAATTTATTCCCATATTTTAAGCATTACCGTAGAACCTTGCTTAACCGAAATTTAGGTTAACCAATATGATCTGTAGCTTTTGTTATTTTTATTTTAAAAGTGAATGCCTGTCCAATATTTTTAGCAAAAACGTTTATATTCATTTTCTAGTGTACTCCGATCTTAACATAGAAATCGATGCAAATGATATTCCAGAAAATAAAGAAGATATTCCAGAAAATAAGGACTATATTCCAGAAAATGAATATATTCTAGAACATAAAAAAAAAAACCACATACGCGAGAAAAACGTGACGATCTACAATCTGTTCCTTTTCATACACTATGTCGGCTACGACCACACCTGACCTCGTAGTGCGAAAGTGAAAATTTCAGGGTTAGGGGGGCTTGGGCATTAATGGCGTGTTGTGGTAGACATCACATCTGCATAGTTCCGGCAACGTCCCGTTGTCTGCCAACTGATATGGAGCAGATGGATTAGTCCATTGCAGTTTAAGAAAGGGCGTCTTGCCGAAACTGCTTTTTTTGCGCCAGAAAAACCAGTTCCTCCAAGACGGCCTTCCCTAAACTGCAATGGTCTAACAAGTCTGCTAACGGTATCACGCGTCAACTGAGCGCTAATGCACAGTAAAAATTGGCGCAATTTTGAAATGTCGCCAACAACTATAATTTGCAACCCTAGCTTCGTATTCGATTTATGTGAAATTATAATGTAAATAATCAAAACAAACTTTACGCTGCAAACATTCTATGTTTATTCCTCGAATGATTAGAACAATTTTTAGAGTGACATCCACCCATTCACTTTATTTTATTAAAAATAACACACTTGTAAATCACTCAACTTTAACACAGCAATGAATGGGATCACGTGATACGATGGCAAGAAAATGGCGGATATGCGCCAGCTCTCTTTTCTAGGAGCCTTACCCACAAGAGAACACGCGTGACGTCATAAACAGTGTGCTTTTGGACAAATATTGTTTCCTTGCACCTTCACACTGAAAACTGAGTTTTCGGATTATCCGAAATAGGATCCGCCCCCTTTTATTTCGATTAATCGGGGTTCCATTCCATTATCAATGAAAGCACTTCTTAAAGGAGTTGAGATTTAATTAAACGTTTTTCAGTATCGTCTTCGTAATTTTCAAAATTATTTTTGATGGTTATAGTATCAGTACGTATTCAGATTTAGGTTCCGTCTGTAGTATTGGTCGTTTTCACTTCTGACTCCTGTGAGTCGCATGAAAGGTCCTAGTTCGAAGCCTTGTTTGGCGTAAAATGACCCCTTGCTGTCCTTGCGCCATATATCCAAAATAAACCAACCAACCTGGTGAGAAGTAAAACTGTAGAAGGGCTACAGAAGAAGTCTTGGTTTTCGTCTATTTCATGCTGAAATTATTTATTACTGTGTAATAAATGTAATTACTGAAAATTTATCATGATGACGATAAAGACTTTATAATACGTTTGTGTGGGTAATTAAAATATACTTGGGTAAGGTCGAAATTACTCCTACTCCCTTGGGTAAGTTACATAATTATATTTGCAACCATTTTAAAATTAGGTGAGTGAATTATTAATGTCAACTCTTACGGATTCATTTTTCAATGTAGTTTGGAAATTAGTTCCCCAGGCCTCAAAGTTTGTTCAGATTCATCGGAAAAATGTAGGTCTATTGCCATACGCCGAACTAGTTGGTAATACATTAGTCGTTTGTGCCGTTAAACCACAGGGGTAAGCAGGAAATGAATGGGGGGTCGGGTTATAGGCTCAATAACAGGGGGTAATAGAGATGCAACTCCATATACTCATATGTAAATATATAAAATTTTATCGAAATAAGGGGATTACAACCCCTCCCTGCGAACGCCAGTGCATTAAACAGAGTTCAACTCTTGATAGTATCGTAAACCGATTGCCGTTCTGCTCATTGTCGCCCTACGGTCAGTTTCCTTGGCAACAGGTGCTCAGATTTCTTGGAAAAGTATGGTCCTTGGGGCATTTTTGTTTTTTTTGCACAAAAATAGACCTTCGCGTAGTTTTTTTGCACAAAATTAGACCTTGGCGCAGTTTTCGCACAAAATTAGACCTTGGCGCAGTTTTTTGCACAAAATTAGACCTTGGCGAAGTTTTTTGCACAAAAATAGACCTTGGCGCAGTTTTTTGCACAAAAATAGACCTTGGCGCAGTTTTTTGCACAAAAATTGACCTTGGCGCAGGTTTTTGCACAATAATAAATCTTGGTGCAGTTTTTTTGCACAATAATAGACATTGACGCAATTTTTTTCACAGTAATAGACCCTGGCTGAGTTTTTTGCATAATAGACGGCGCAGTTTTTAAAAAAAATAGACCTTGTAGTTTTTTGCGCAATAATAGCCACTGTCTGTCCCCATTGGTTCCGTTTAATTATGAAGATGTAAAAGCTTAGCATAAAATATTCATTAATCAGTGGAATACGCATGAGTTAAAAATGAAAAATGAAAATGTATATTTTTTTGCAATAAACTTAATGCGAACTTTACACTAACGGCTCTCTATACTAAATAAGTACTGCCGAACTTCGTTTATTATTGCGCTATTTGTCATGGAGCGTCCAAAGTGCTAATTTCGCGGACTATATTTTAAAAACAATTTAGGGGGGGAAAACGTTTTCGTTCATCGCAATACAATTTTGATCAGATCAGCGTCAACAAACCTGGGATAATCCTGCATCAGTAACTTTGGAACTGTGATGACAAACCTTCTTTCCCAACTAAAGCTTGAATATCAACACAGAAGCAATCTACCATGCAATATCAACGTTGTCGGCAATGTAGATATCATGAGTACAAAGGTATTTTCTTTTTTCTGAGTCAGTAATAAAAGAAATGTTGCATCTCCACGTTTCATGGGCCAAAATCCATCTGACAAACGCATTTCCATGTAAAGATTTGCGCTTAGGAACCAACATGTATTCTTGTCGATTATCACAGCAGCAGATCGGTTTCAGCTTTTCCGAAACTGCATAGGCTATGTTGTAAACATAACGCATTGAATGAACAAAGTTCCATCGGCTTTAAGGCGACCGATGATTGGTTGCCCCGGTGGGAGGCTTGGGTGATGTATTTACCAGATATCTTTCGTTGTATTGGGGACTTTCTCAATAACCACTTCTCTGAAATCGTTGTTCGCACTATTTTTTCTTCATTTTCTTAGCTGGAAGAAATGATACTATTAATTTTGCCAGGCTTATCCAAGCAACAAAGCAAGGAATCGTGAAGGAGGAAACATAAATTTTCTCTCAATATCATGCGTTGATAACTTGCTCCATACTTTTTTCCTTTTTCTTTTGTGGTTTTATTTTTTTGAATAATTTATTTGTGTGTTACTTGTATATTCATGGCTTTTCTCTAGCGTAAGGTAATAAATAAGAATAACAAAATAGATCGGAAGATTCATTTTCCTGATAGCATATATTCATTCATCTCTGAGTAGTGATATTAACATGTTCACTTTGAAATTGAGCTGCCGAATATAAGACGTAAAAGGTTTTAAACCACTGGCTTACGCAGGGTGTATTGGAGGTTGTAACACCCGCATTGCGATGAAATTTTGTGTATAAAATTTATGTATGCAATTTGTATATACGCCTGAATATTTTGTAAAGGGTAAATCCGGGTTACATGCCTCACTTTTTTTAAAATCGATATTCTGAGACCCATGGCGCACAAACATGAAATTTACTTAGTCATAATAATCGATACACTTTTAAGAAACATATATATTAGTAAAATATAATTTACAAAAAATTCAATAAGCCGCTATAATTTATTTTTTAACACCCTTCGTTGCGGCATCTCTGCCGAGTGTGTCGGGTGTTACGCCGCACCATGAGGCTTGCCGCGTTTCGTATAGTAAATGAATTTACTTCCTATCAAATACGTTTCTTCAACAACTATGTTATGAAAAAATAGAATAACTGAAATTGCGATTTTATAAAACATAAAAATTGAATAAATTTAAAAAACATCTGCTGTTTTTATTTTGAACTCATTTTCAGAATCGGAACAAACATGGACAAAATAATGACATAAATGAATTACTTTTTTTTTCAAATAGGCTGGACTAATTTTTTAATCTATTCTCTCTCTCCCACAGTCGGCACAAAACTCATCGAAAATCGTACATTCTGCATGAAGCCATCGCTTACTTACATATAGCACAACGTAACCATTCGCATTTTTTTGTTGTGTGATAATAATTTTCTTCATATTCATTGCATGTATTCACATCCAAAGTTTGTGATGACCCAGCTTCACTTTACTTTCTTTTATGCATCTTACCTCTGGCTTTCTCTATTGCAATGGAATCAAACCCAGAAACATCATCTACTTCAGAACTAGTACTATGACTATTTGATTCATATCTGACCATCTTCTTTCGTTATTTCTATTTCTTTCTTTTCCAACTTTCTTCTCCAATCTTTCTTTTAACGGTCTTCTGTTTTCTGCAGTGGTTAAGACACGCGCCTATTTCTTCATTGCCTTTCCTTTTTTCTTTATTTAGTTTTGAAATTGGAGATATTGCATGCAAATGTTTCGATGGAGTTACAATATTTTTTCAGGCAAACCTTGACTGATGTATGGCTGTAAGGTCTTATGCTTTCGACTCAAGTGCATGTTTATGCGATGGTTCCATTCTCAATAATGACGAAAAAAAAAAGAATTTTGGAGAGCCTTTTTTCATGAATTTGGCGGATTTTTTGAAAACTTTGGTGATATTTTTATGTATTTGTAAGAAAAGAAAATTATAATTAAATTGGAGACATTTGACTAGGATTTGCGATTATATTTAGTGGCATTTAAAAATTAAATAACGAAAATAAAATAAAATAACAAAAAATTCAAAAAATTCAAATTAACATCCGAAAGAATACGCGCGGCGTATGTCCCTGATTTTAACTGCGGCATGTATACCAATTTGTACGGTATAGATGCCTCACCCCACGCCTTCCTGATCTTGAATTCAAACATGGCGAAATAACAATGAAACCACTCTACACTAAGACTATGCTTCGCTCAAACAGGGAATCCACTGACATCGTTAAAGTCTTGACTGTAATGTACAAAATACGATAGCACACGAAAATATTTCATAATAAACTCTATAGCTCACCTTATATATTTTTTTAATTTAAAAACAAAAAGGCACAGGAACACGATGTTTTTACCAAACACGCTTACATAATACATGGCGCACATTTGGTATTTTTTGCAGTGTCATCCCACAGCCCGTTTCAGAACTAGGGGGTGAGCAATCTATATCGCATGTGGCATGTAACCCGGATTTACCCTATACGCATGGGATATATGGAGTTGTAGATCTGCAACCCACCCCACACTTCATTGAATATGTAACTCCCTTTTTGTGTTCGTTTATTCACTGAACTACAAATCAAAAACAGTTCCTTTTATGGAAGATAAAGCATGTAAGAGACAACGGAGGTCCGTACCAGAAAATTTCCGGATATAATCCTGAAACCTGTTCAATTCTTCATTCAAATAACCAAAATCAAAAGCATAATAGAAAACTTTTGATACAAACGGGCTCTCAGAATAGCTAACAAACCTTTCAAATATCTGATAGAGGACAGGAGCGACCAAATCGCCATGCTATAACCATCTGTAAAGCCTAATGATATTTTTCTAAAATTCGGAGACAGATAGACATCCTAATTTACAAATCATAAAAATTTCACTTTTTTGCAAAAACTATGAAAAAAGCAACACTTTACCATTTCTAGCTGAAATGACTGATAAAAAAAATTTCAAACATATTTGAGAGAAACTTCCCTTATATAATTAAGAATAATATTACCAAATCTCATCGATGTTTGGCTTTGAAATTTAACGCTCTATTGAGCAATTGTGCTTAGAGTAACAATTCTATTAACACGTATAGGAGACGGCCATAAATGTTCATCTATTTTTCTAGATGTAGAGAAATTCCTCGATCGGAAATGGCAGTGAGGCTTCGTATACAAACTTATGGAGTTTAAAATTTCAAAATACTTCGTTTTTTTCGATTGTGTCAAGTCTCTGGAGAAAGTTTCTGAAAAAACTCTAATACAGTTTCTACCGTGAAAAATGTAAAATTGCTGCCCCCAGCGATTTCTTGTGGATTCAAGGTTTTTTAATATCCACGCCGACAAAAGGATGGAAGCTTCTTCAAGAAGTCGTAAATACAGGCGGCCTGAGGGAAGCCTGGAGAAAAAAGCCAACTTCACGAGACCAAGACTCTCCAAAATAAGTAAACTCTAGACTTTCATTAATATAAAGAACCAGCTAAGACAAAATATTAAAATAACAAAAGTAAAAATACAGAGACTAGTCAAGAAGATCAAATAGAAAAAATCAGTCTGGATTTAAATAAATAGAATACATTGGATATCTTTAACGCTACGTGGGATGGCATTTGATAACCTGGGGGCCATAGAATCAATGTGATTGAAGAGAGAAGTTGTATAATTATTAGAGATAATTTATAAAATCATTAGTCATTAAATATATCAGAGATAATTTACTTGCATTCTATGCTGACCACACAGAGATTACAGCAAATCCTTTTGAAGCTTTAACAAATTTCAAAATGCTGATATCTATCGATGGATGTACTCCGTCAATGAAAGTTGCAAGAAAGGTTAAGTAGTTCTTTTCGCTTGAAAAACTAGGGGCCACAATTCATATCAGCGTTCAATGGAACCAATTAGATTTCGGTTGTAGTGGTATCAGCAATGATACAAAACACTTAGGGGTGTTGATCAAATGTCAATTACACTGCAAACATTTTGTTGAAATTTTGCACTTCAGATATTTGCGTGCAGCATTATGCCGGAGACGGAATTTCTTGTAAATACTTTCAAGATACCGTGGACGAGAGCTATGATTTCTATCTGCATGCCAACTCTCGAAAAGGCATTCGCACTCTATTTCAATTTTTGAATTTCTTATTCAATTATCTTTTCGCTTTCGATGCAGTCTTGCAAACAGACATATTGACCCGGCAGTTTTCTGTCGGGCAGGAATTTTCATTAGAGTGGAGTTCCCCCTGTTTATATTGAACACCAGCAACAAAATTTCTCTTGTTCATTTCATTCAAATCCGAGGCACATAAAAGCAGTCTGCTCCGCCGTAATAGAAAAAAAAATCGAAGGAGGAGATTGCTTGCCTTAAAATTAGCATTTTTATTATTTTCACACATTGCTCATTTAATGGTTCACGGCATTTCTGGCGAGTTCCGGAAATGGGGCGGAAAATGTTCGGCCGGCAATTAGTTTCGTCGGCGCGAAGTGGATTTACGTTGACGTACTCGTGTAATATCCGGGAAAAATAGATGAAAAAACCGTTGGGTTTTACGACTGAAGCTAACGCATTTTGGACGTACAGCAACGAAATCACTTATTCGAATGTCAATCCGTAGTCACGGATTTGATTTCCAAGTTAACAAATGTGAATCCCTGGGGAAAACTAAGCCTCGCCTCGGCATAGAGCCTCAAAAATTAGAGGCCGGCGTACCAACCGCCATTTTCCTCCACACCGGGTTTCATTTACCTTGGCGATAAAGGTTTTCAGTTTTGGAGCAATGATCGCTATTTTGGCATAAAAATAATCAACAATTCGCAATTACCCGACGATTGTGAATATTGACGCAACTTTTAAGATGTCGCCAATAAATACAATTTGCAACCGTAACTTAGTTTCCGATTAATGTAAAATTATAATGCAAATAATCAAATCCAACTTAACTGCAAACATTCTATGCTTATTCATCGAACGGTTAGAGCAATTTCCAGGGGAACATTCACCAATTCACCTTATTTTATTAAAAATAACACGCTTTTAAGTTGAAAATCACAACTTCAACACGGCAGTGAATGGGATCACGTGATACGATGGCAGGAAAATGGCGGCTATGCTCCAGTTCTCTTTCCTAGAAGCTGATCCTCGTCATGATCTTAGCCGTTCATTGCATCACAGAAAATTTTGACGTCATTGTACTGAACAACCAATCCAAAAACCACAAGAGGTAATTTAAGTTGTATTAGGAGATGGGGAAAAGATAGTTATGTAGGAAAAGGATAGTTGGCAGTTTTACCGATAGAGGGAAAAATGGCACTCTCATTTCAATTCCATCTGAATTAGGTAAATTAAACAGTACATGTGTAGTAGAGATTGTGGCAGAAGCAGTCTTTTTTGGGGAATGTATTCTTTCACTCCTGTCCTTTAGAGATGATACATTCCCTGAATTCGTTCTCATTTTTTAAACGCGATACTACAACGTTTTCGGTGAAGGCGGTTATTTAAATCATTTGGTGAATGAGAATGGTCATTCGTTTGAGGGAATGATTTCTTATTTCCATTCTTTATAGCGTATGCATTCTTTTTAGTCGTTCTCAATCATCCTTCCTACATCTAGTACATGTACAGATGACCGGAATTTATCCTAAATCGTTTTGGATACTTATTTAAGGCTTTGTTTCATACCCTTTTCAAAGAATATAACTTGACTACAATGGAAAATATACGTTTTTTTAAAACGTATACAGCAACAGATAGTTATTACTTTATAATGAATTTTGAAAATAGAATCCATTAAAACATACCATCCAAACCACTATTTTGTTCATTATAAATTCTCCACAGTGCTTCATATACTCAATGAAAATCTTAGGAAACCGAAGGTGAAGATGCAAGAAATGTGGGAAATTTTAAGAAACTTTCAGTCCTCTAGTATCTTCAATTCTCCTGTATACATCTACGCATGCAAGCAGTGCAGCATGCGTGTATCCAGAGGGGGGAATCTTAGGGACCGGCCCCCGAAACTAAATTTTTAATGGGACTTGGCTACGGCCTTGCATGCTGTGATTGTATCGATACACGTAAAATTTTTTTGACACCCGAAATAAAATCCTAGCTACGGTTTTGCAGTGACGTATTTATGAATGGGCACGTTGGGCACCTGACTAGGGCGCAAAATTTTTAGGGGCGTAAGAGGCTGCGGATTTTTTTTTTAATTGCAATTTATTTACCGTAGAATTCTGTCAATTACTTATTCGCGAGAAGGCGTTCTTCACCTTTTCTAAATTTGAAATTCTGAAAAATTGCCTGAAACAACTCTTGCCGCCCCCCCCACAAGGACAGATCCAGGAAGGGGGCATGAGCTCCCAAGAGAATAATAAATTTACATTAAAAATTATTATTTTCAAGTCAAAAATATTTAAAACTAAATGTATAGGTGAAAGTTTCAAGTTTTGCGCCCTCCCCGAAATTTTGTTCTGCATCTGCCCTTGCCCCTCCCCAATATAAAAAAAAAATCCAAAAAATCGTCAAATAAACTAAATTTATAAAAATATTGTTATTGTATTTTATAATGCACATAAGGTAGACATATGTTATAAGGTAGTATATATGTCCTTTCCCTATTCCACGCGATTTTTCGTTGCCTTTGTTTGTTTGGATTTTTATGGCGCAAGAGCATCTGAGCTATACTGCGCCAAACGCATTTGAGGTGACGAAACGACAATTTTGTGTCTGCTAGTACGACGAGAAGTGGGCATGGACTTAGCTAGGTTCGAAGTGTTGAATATTGGAGGCTAATTTTTTTCTAGGGGGCTACCCATTTTCTATGGGTGGGGGGTTGAACCAAAAACCTCCATATTTAGAAATTTTCTAGTGGGGTTAGTTACGCTAATATGGGGGGTGCGGCAAAATATTTAATTAAATTTAATTTTAATTTAATGCGGCGATTTAATCTAAGAAAATCGGAATATTTCGGAAGTTGCTCCTACATGATACATACACCTGATGCATAGCTGCCTACATGATGCACAGATGTACCCAGGGACAGTAGCGTATAGTGGGGAGACTTTTGTTACATATTCAGGGGAAAAGATTTTTCAGTCCATAAAACTATTTCAATCGTCTAAGAATTCCAAATTTGGCAATTGCTTAACTCATAGCATATTCAGATAAAGAGTATGTTGTAAACATGTCTTGTATTTTAAGATGGCATTGTATAAAATTATCTGTCGTCGTTAGAGAACCTTCAATTTTGATTAGATTTTTCCCAGCTTAGGATTCGTTATCCTATTTTATATGAGGTATAAAGACTCTTTTCAGATTTCAAACCTCTTAAATTAGTCAGCTCTATTACTTAGAAGCCGCAAATGGGATTTAGTTCCTCAAATGGGCTTTTTGGAACTTTCGCTGGAAATTGAGAGGCGCTTGTGGGGGAACCGTGTTCCGATGTCGGAAGGGGAAATGCGGAAATTTGCAATCAATGAGCACAAGAAGGTACTTCCGTTTCCGGAAGAACAAGCGACAGAAAATCCCCACGAGAGGTAAAAGGAAAATGGAGTTTACCATCCACTTCAATGGCCTTCAATTTTGAGTAAGAATTGAGATTTAACGGGTGTTAAGATACAATGGTAAACGAGCTTCATTTGATGACACATTTCAATGACTGTTCAATCAAGGAAGCTTAAACACGCGATTTTGTTTAAGCAATTTTGGCATCGGTGCTTGAAGTCCTTTCATAGCATCATCGTTGTAAGCGTCACTTCGTTTTATTTACGAGGGTAGAATACACACTCCAGTAAATTGAATGTCCCCCGATTTTCTGAATCGGTAAATCCGAAAATTCCAAGATGGCGCTTTTTTTTTCTTCTTGATATAGAAAGATTATTTCGCTATCCGATTAAAGTCCTCCACATTAAATTGGGTGTAAGGTATTCTCAAGTGGAAATTCTAAGAGCTTGGATTACTCCATGGTTGTTTTTCTTTTTAAATTTTAAAGTGGTATTTTTTGTAGTTTTCAGTTCAGTTGTTATTTAAAACTAATTTTACAGATAACTAAGTATTGGAAACGTGAGATTAGTGTGTAGTAGCGTGTTTAAATGACAAGTTTTTCTGTCACTTTTAAATAGTTTTTAGACGATGAATTTGTATACTTTCAAACGATGTTCAAATAACGTGAACTTGTGGATTTAAAAATGGGAAAAAAAGGCGTTACCTTGTAGAGTGTCAATTTCTTAATTTAATTGCAAACTTCTTTTATTAGAACTTATAATTCTCGCTGTCTGAGACAAATGAAAGTACATTCAAGGTTCTAAAAGAAAGTTTTTTTTTTTGCGTTGTCAAGAAATTCTAAATATGGTAGTACATGCTTGAGTTTAAAATTGTATTATTTTAATTTAATTATTGTTGAAATTTTTAACAGGGAACTCTTTTTAGAGCCACGGTGGCCCATTGGTAATGTATTCAACTGGTTTGTTGTTCATCGGAGTTTGACTTCCTCTAACAACAAACCAAAAATAGGAAAAAAAAGGGGGGATTCCAAATTAAAATTCTTTCCCAATTTCAAAGCACTAAAATTCGTTTTCCATCATGGCGGCCGCAAAAGAGCATTGCGAGTTCTCTATTGGCCGTCCGACGCCGAAACACCTACTTGAGTCAACTTGGTGCCCCTTTTCGGTCCATTGGTCGTCATAACATCTGACGAAAAAGCCTGTCTGGGAATACAGCGCTGCCCCCTTCGGCGGCCACTCTTCCCTTCAAACTCCTTGCACAATACGACGACGACGAGCCAACTTGTTTTTCTACGTTTTACAAAAGTTTCTTTCATCTAACACCTCCTCCCATACACATACAAAAAAGGACTCATCATGCACCTCATACCGATGCCCGCGCGCATTGTTGTCTTCACTCAACACACTTTCATCTATCTACTACCATTAAGCAAGAGAGTTGAGAAGGATGGCCGCCAAAGGCGGCTCTGTAATCCCAACATTTTTGTCTATCGTCCAGTTAAAGGGAGTTAGACTACCAGTGGTGTGGTAGAGCTTTTCTGCCCACTGTATGCAGTACCGGGTTTGATTTCCTTGTATGCAGAACAGTGGCGAGATTTAAGTGAAGCTGCGTGACGCTAATTCACCAATACATATTAGTTTATGGTCTGTACTCGCCAAGAAACTGGTTTTTACCTCATTCAGTAAATAAGAAAGAAATTTACAGTAACTTTGGATTTTTGTGAATTGGCTTCACGCAGCTTCACTTAAATCTCGCCACGAGGCTCGTCACTGATGCAGAATGGTAAATAACCAAAATGGTGGGCGTTGAAAAAAGAAACGCCCACGAACCATCACCCGAATATAGTTCTACGAATTCAATTCTTGTTTTTGATCACCCGGTAACTAAAAAACTTAAAATCGTTATGTTAGTCGTTGTACAATTTCATTTTTTTTCGAACATCCTAAATATTTGAAGCTGGCAAACGGTTCTTTAGACTCAGTGCCGGATTACCGCATGGGCTTTAGGGGCTGCAGCACAGGGGGCCTCCGCAGCTAGTGGACCTCCAGAGATTGGCGTGATTATTTTTTGATGAATGCTACGTGTTCTCTTGTAGCGATCTTCTACACATCATCACTGATACCAAATTACGTAGAGCAAATACCTGAATTTTGATTTTAACTTCCTAAAATTTAATTTTACTTTAACGTTGTTACAACTTGTTTGCTTATAGTCACTTTCAGAAGCCCCCCTACAGCTTCTCCCCCATTTTGAACTATTTACTGGGGGGTCTCAGAACACCAGTAGCTCAGGGGCCTCAAAAATTTTAATCCGCCGCTGGTTAGAGTTGGTGAATTTCTATGGTTCTTATTTAAACGACAATGGAGATAAGGAATGAATTGCACAAGAGAATTATTATACTTCTTGAGAACATCACTTAAGAAAAATATTAGTTTATCTATATTGAAGAATATATACGTTTTCTTATTTTTTTAACAACGGTATACACGGTTTGAAGAACCAAGTAAACAGTAAAAGTATTTTCCTTATTAACAGAATATAATCTTAATAAAATAAAATTCCTTCAATGCGCTGCTCAAATAAAAGGGAAGAAAGGGAAAAATTGCGAAAAGCAATTTTGGCGACATTTGGCGGCAAGCATTAATCGCCAA
Organism: Dysdera silvatica; assembly: GCA_006491805.2. Classification (NCBI taxonomy): domain Eukaryota; kingdom Metazoa; phylum Arthropoda; class Arachnida; order Araneae; family Dysderidae; genus Dysdera; species Dysdera silvatica. The sequence goes on along the minus strand of QLNU02015359.1, from coordinate 43,329,387 downwards.
ATACACCAAAGGAAAGCAAAAAAAAAATCATTTAAATTTAATTAATGAATTAATATTTGAAAAAACTGTATTAACATCAAGTGTCATCCACTACAAGTTTAAAAAAATTTATTTGAACTTGATTGGATGGATAGAAAGTATTTTATTAACGATTGAAAATTTGAACAAGATATATATATAGGGAGAGTGTGAGCTAATAGAAGGAATGCATTATTGGCTAATTTCACAACACTTTAAAAGTACAAACGTATGTCTCTTAGCGTGCGCCTCCATATTTATTTTTAGGGCATCCTTTGTTTAAAAGGAAAGGTTAAAAACAAAAACTAGAGTGGATATTTTATGAGTGGGGCCCCCCTCTTTTGAAGCACTTATGTTTACTTTGCATTAAAAACAGTTGAATACGCCCTCCCAAATATTTTCTTCCATTACTCTCATCGAATATAATATAGAAGACGCCTTTTATTCTGAAATCGATGAGGTTTTATTCTAAAATGCTCCGAAGTCCAAATATAGGAAACGACCACATCTGAAACAAAAGAAATCTGATAGATTTACATAGCAGCGTATATTCTTTTTCTTCCGAAAACCCTTAGTCAGCTCTAATTTTCTTAATTGAATGAAAACCATCAGAATCGATCATTGAGACAGCCTATCGCGGAAAGAAATCAAAAATTAAAATGAAAATGATGTCTGAAAATTCTCGACGGATTTTTATATCTGGATATTGATTTTTATATTAGTTTGAGATACTGGCCATCAAATTTTCATTACTGGTTTCGTTTTCTTGCATTTTTCAACTTTTTTCGTCTTAATTGCGTTTTCCTTGAGAGGTCTTCGATTAACGAGCAAGTCTGGATTTGCTAATAGTGCTCAGTATGCAAATTTCCTCTTTTATGCGCCCATGCATTTTTGCTATTTATGGCCTATCAGAATGACGCGATTTCCTTGTAAAAGTACAACGAATAATAGTGTGTGGGAATATTATTCACGGAAAGTAAATGTTGAATGGCCATAATCTCAGCCTTTTATTGGAAGATGATTTCAAGAGAGCTTGGCTGTATGCAGACGTAATAGCTTCAGTGGTGTACACAGGGGGGAGGGTCTTGTTGGGGTCATAGCCCTCATTGAGTTTTGAGTGCAAGAAGCTACAATATGTGTGTATACACACGTTAGATCTGACGTATATACACAAAACTAACCAAGTCCATTTTTTCTATAGATTCGTTATCAAAGGTTTCCTTCATTCCATAGATATTGGAAAGAAATTCGGATTTCTCAAAAAACTACGTTCTTCAGCTTAGAAGTCCTTGCGGCAAAGAACGCAAACAGAATAGAAATGTCAAATATTCTATATGTCGCATAAATAATACAGGGAATTTTTATGGAGCAAGGGTCATAAGAATTAAAAAGAATATATTTTATTTTAGGATTTTAACGAACCGCGTTTTCCCGGAAATTCTTTGCTAAAAATAAATTTCCGACGGTTGTTAGAATTATTAAAATTTATTATATTAAAACGTTCTGTCCCAGACCACAATTAACCGCAGATCGTTTGAGTCAAACGCTTTATCTTCAGGTCCAGTAGACATTACCAATTGTTCTAAATGTACGATCCAAAGTAAACGCCATTAGCTCAGCTGCGAACCCGAGAAACGATAAAAGTTGTAAGAAATTTCGATCGTTTGAGCATTAAAGCTATAATCTTTCAGCTGCTAAATTACGGTACTTATCCTTTTTTTTTCTCAAAAAGTGATCTCGAGAATTGTTTCAACACATTGCGAAACATGTTCGTTTCGTCGAAAAGTATTTGCAAAAATTATTTGAGAAGCTTGTAGATAGAATCTAGTCTCTATCATTATATTATTGAAAAATAAGCGAGGAAATGAAGATGCACTGCTCTTGCCTATATTATTTTTAAGTTTTGACCAAATATTTTCCATCCCTAAAATATATATCTGTGGTCACAGAGATATATAAGAATATAATAGGAGATAACATAATAGGAGATAACGAAATAGGAGATAATGTAATAGGAGATACCTAAGAATAAGTGGCTAAGTCAAAATATAGCAGTAATGTGTACTGTGATTTAAGTGCATAGAGTTGCAGCAAATTAATTATTCTTGAAACCATTGAATTTAGAACGTCGAGTCACATCAATACCAACAAAATCTATTTTTTCAAAAACTGTATATGCAGAAGTTCTAAGGTAAAGTGTTGCTCTGAAAAATTGCGATTTTATATTTAATCAGTTATTCCTTATGGATTACAGATCTATTATAAATGGAATAAAAATTTTCTTTGCTTTATTTTTAACATTACGCTTATAACTTATTACGCCGCTCTGTTGTGCTTATAATATTACTTCAGCTTTAATTGAAACTGCGAGGGGGTGATGTAAACCTATCGCTACATATCCCAACTTATTATGAATTAGTCTAATTAAAATTTGTCTCATTAATTATTCCATTTAATAAGAAAATTATTTGTCTATTTAAAAAAAAACCAGTCATAGTAGTAAATAAAATTTTCTACTCTCCTTTCAGCTTATCCCATTTTATAAGGGGTCAGGGTCAAAATAAATATCTAGGCACAGGGATATCAAAATAAAAGAGTATGTTCGTTCTAAAATTAATGAAAATTTCTTCTTTAAAATAAAAACGTGGAAAAGCAATAATTTCGATTAAAAAAAGTTTCTCTGAAATTAGCATACGTGGTGAGCTGAAGAATTTGTAAACAGCTCCAATTTTCTTCCTAAAATCCTTTAAATCTCCTCGAAAAACTCCTAATCCACAACAGAGCATTTCCGTGTTCATTAGAAAAATGAAATTCTTCATTTTCTATAAACTAGCTTTCGAAGTTTCTCTAAATTAGCATTTATCCGCATAGCCCAGCTAAAGAGCTTTTGTTAATTTCTGTTTCACGTGCAGATCATTTCCTTTTTAATCATCTTTCCTTTTCTTTCATCGTGTGTTGTTTTTTAGTGAAGAAACTTCGATATTTCTTGCTTCAGAGGCTCCTAATCTCAGCAGAGAACGTCTCCTTAACCGTTTACATTTCCCTGCGTTATTATTTCTCCGGCATGTTCATGTAGTTTACAGCAGCTGTGATTAATGATTGAATGGCCGGATGAATGAACGAGTCTTCTCGTTCCTGATAGATATGGAAAAAACCGTTCGTTCACCTATTCAGTGAACGAATTAGAACCCCTTCATTTTATAGCATAAAAAATAGCATTTTTTTTACTGGCATTATAGGTACGTTTATACAAATTGAACGCTATGCAGATTAAATTTGAAAAATACACTTTCAATACGTTCGTAGAGAATTGATTATTCGGTCGCTGTAGCTCAGTTGGTAGGAGTACCTACCAGGATTGTAGAAGGTCGTGGGATCGTGTCCCGCTGGACGCAAAAGCATTTCTTTTCTTTACGAACGTTTCACCATCTAACCATGCCATAACATCGGTATTACTATTACTACGCCTGAAAAAGTTGATAAAAATTGTTTCGAATTATTGCTTTAGTCCAAGTGTCATCCTGAAACGTGGATGTGACATAGTTAATAATAAACTCGTGTCCAAAATTAAGGTTAAAATCAAGGTTATTTTAATGGGAGGGGTATATACACTCTATAACAAAAAAAAATCGACGCACCAAGGAGGAGTTGTCCGATTGCGATAAAAATTGGTGGATGTGAAGAACATACATAGAAAAAGAAACGATTAAAATTTCAGAACAATTGAATGATTTATTGCAGAGTTTGACCGTTACAAAGGGAGGAAGTCAATAAGGCGTTGGTCCACCTCTGGCCTGGATGCAAGCTGTCACCCGGCGTGGCATAGACTGATAAAGATCCCGGATGGTGTCCTGCGGAATTTCTTGCCAAATTGTCTCCAACTGTCGGGCTAAATCGTCAACATTCCGGGATGGTTGCAATCGCCTTCCCATAGCGTCCCAAATGTGCTCTATAGGAGAGAGATCAGGAGACCTAACTGGCTAAGGAAGTGTTGGGCTTAAAACAAGCTTGAAAACAATTCATAGTGGCGGCCGGGCATTGTCTTGTTGAAACGTAAGTCCAGGGTGTCGCAAAAGGAACGGTAACACAACCGATCGTAGAATGTCGTCTACGTACCGCTGTGCTGTAAGTGTGCCAGAAATGACCACCAAAGGGGTCCGGCTATCAAAGGAGATGGCACCCCAGACCATAACGCCCTGTTGTGGGCATGTGTGGCGTGCGATAGTAAGGGCAGGATCCCCACGCTGCCCTGGACGTCTCCAGACACGTCTGCTGTTGTCGTCAGGACACAGTTGGAAACGGGACTCGTCACTAAAGACTATACGTCCCCAGTCAGCGCAGTTCCAAGTTGATCGAGCCCGGCACCACTGTAATCGGACTTGACGGTGTAAAGGCGTGAGAGGTACGCGGCGTATCGGTTGACGCGAGCGTAAATTCCGCTCTCTCAGTCGTCTACAGAGGGTCATGTTGGACACATGTGTGCGGGCCACACGTTGGATAGTTGATAACGACGAATCCGGTGCTGTGACATCTGCTCTGACAATCGCTCTGTCTTCCCGTTCTGTTGTGGCCCTAGGTCGACCGCTGCCGTCCCGACGCTGACATCTGCCGTTGTTGACCCACTCTTGCCAGCACCGTCCAATCGCCGCATCGCTTCGACCCACATGTCCAGCGATTCTTCGATTCGTCCAACCAGCCTCTTTCAATCCGATAGCACGACCTCTTTCAAACTCTGACATATGCTCGTAATGAGCACGAATCTTTCGGCGAGGCATTGTTACAGTCGACGTAAGATATCCGCAGTCAAAATGCAACAGAAATTTTGACCACATATTGAGAATCGCTCCTTATATACACCTGCTGAATGCGCAGTTCCGATGCGCTGGAGTTCCCGCTATTCATTCATTGGACACCAAATTTTAATCATTTGCATGTTCGGTCAAAATGTCTTTGCATACGAAATTTCATTACAATCGGACAACTCTTTCTTGGTGCGTCGATTTTTTTTTTTTTTTAGAGTGTATTTTGAATGGTCTTTGCCCTTGCGTCATATAAATACAACCAACCATCTATAGAGAGCTTAGTAACACGTACGTGAATCACACCTCAGCGGTTGTACTCAGTTATTTGTTTCATATAAGTTGGGTTGTACATGTAGAACATAAAACAAATAATATTTACTGATTACGTTATTAACTATATCACATCCACGTCTCAAGATGACACTTGGACTGAACCAGTAACGTTAGCAAAAAAAGACCCGTTCTTTATGTTGTGAACTAGGTGTGATAAGTCATTCACTGAGCGAGTCAATGAATGATACTGCCCATCTATCAGAACCGAGAAGACTCTTTCATTCTTTCTGAACGATTTAGCAAACAGCAGCTGCTGTGAACTACGTGAATGTTCTAGAGCAGCGGTTTTTCAATTGTGGTCCTCAGACCCCTGGGGGTCTGTGAGACCCTCCCAGTGTTCCATAAAGGTTCAGAAAAATACTAAGACATGAACATTTACTCTTTAATGCTAAGAATAAATTATGAGGGAACGAAAAATCTCTTCCTTAGATGGTGAAAATCAGTGATGAAACACTAGAAATAAATATGTGTGGTGCAAATTCCGGGCTTTTTTTTAACTACGAGTTAATACTCGAGGGCGCGTGACCTCTGAAGAGGGGGGGGGGTGTGTCCGCGGTTTAGGAAAAACAATCGATGTTCTAGAGAAACAACAATGCAGCAAAACTTGCGAGAAATGTGAAACATAAATGGTTATGGAGAATTCCTCTGCTGAGATTATAAAGAGGATTTGAAGCAAGAAATGTCAGTTTCTTCTCTAGAAAACGACACATAGAAAAAGAAAGAACAAAAAGAAAAAAGAAAAAAGGAAAGTTGTCTGCACGTAAAACACAAATTAACCAAAGTGCTTGAAGCTATACCGATAAATGCTAATTTAGAACCAAGGAACTTCAAAAGCTAGTTTAGAAAATGAGGAGCCCCATTTCTCTGATAAACATGGAAATGCTCTTATGAGGATTAAGCGATGATTGCGGGGATTTAAAGGATTTTAGGAAGGAACTTGAAGTTGTTACAACTTTTTTTAGCTCACCACGTATGCTAATTCAGGGGAAACTTTTTATCATCGCAATTATTGCTTTTTTCAGATTTTATTTAAAAGAAGAAATTTTCACCCTCTTTGCAGCGAATATATTTTTCAATATTTCTGGGCTTAGATGTACATTCTGACGGCGGCTCCATATAAAATGGGATGAGTTGGAAAAAAAGGATGAAACACAGAAAAGGGTATTTACTATTATGATAATTACTTTTTTAAAATTGGGGGAAACTTTTTTTATTAAGCGGGATAATAAATAAAATAAATTTTAATTAAACTCGTAATAAGTTTGTGTGCAAGAGATCGATTTACATTAACACGATTAACGGTGCCCTCCTAATGAACATTAATAAGTGCAAAGATACTGTATCAGTGGCGTAGCACGGGTTGCCAGTGCCTGGGGCAAGTTAAGTATCGCGCCCGCTTAAACCCGTGAGCACTCCGTTTTACCAGTCCAGTATTGAAATTTCGCATCCCTGAGAATTTTGCGCCCCTGATGGCACCCCCACGCTACGCCAATTGAAATTTCGCGCCCCTGATGGCATCCCAACGCTACGATACTGTACGGTGTAACAATAAGTGTAAGGGTACGGCGTAACGAATGAGTTACGACCGAATAAGCAACGTTAAGCGTAACGGTACGGCGTAATGAACATTAATAAGCGGAACGATACGGTGTAACATTAATAAATGTAATGGTACAGATTAATGAACATTAATGAGTGTAACGGTACGGTGTAACATTAATGAGCCTAAGGGTACGGCGTAACGAACACTACGTTACGACTGAATAAGCAACGGTATGGCATGTAACACACTGAATAGTAAAGATGACTTGAGGTAACGAAGTGGCAGCATGTCTACCGAGTCTGCTCTTAATTTGGGCATTTTTCTGTTGGGTAATTCTAACGGCGGAAATAAAAAAATAAACAGCTTGCTAATTAAATGCTCACTGCAATCAAGAGGTGTATCGGGAAAATGTACATGCTGACGCAGCTTGACTTTTGGTGTCCTTGAATTAATTGTAAAAGCACACAGCTCTTGGGTCATGAAACTAAAGCAATTGTTATATTGCTGGACATCGTTATTTTATGCAGTGTTTCCCGAGGTCCGGATTCACAATTGTTACAATCACAGCATTTGAGCTCAGTTGACCGTGTTTGGTTCCCGGCAAGCTTGGCCGCATATATCGTGGTTTGGAGGCAACATCAAGTCGTTATCCCCGTTTTAGGTTGTGGGCTTCCGCAATAGAAATACTACGTGTTCACTTTATGCGATTCCTTTGCTGTTGCCACTAAGACATGCAGACTTAATAATTAGTTTCTAAAATTGGCAGCATGCCAAATTGTTTTCTTTTATGTTTTTCGCATGTACGAAATTTAATTTTGTTCGTGTCTGGCAACATACACTGTACAATTATATTTTCACTTCTTGTATTTGGCAACGGCATGCATAATTGTTTTCCGAATTTTAAAATTATCTCCAGTCTTTAACTTACCATCAAAGTGTGCACACGTCTCATCTAAGGCTCCGCCAAAACGGCGTGCTAAATTCTCTTACAGATGTATTCGAATTAATTTAACTTTTGACGTTATAATTATTATAATTAAATATTCTGAACATTTAAAGCTTTTAATAAACATTGTTTTCAACTGGATGGAACTATTGCATTCATTCAACACATATACCCTTAAGGTACTCATCTGTGTAGGCTTCGGATGTAAAAAATGCAAACAAGCAAAGCATATACTTCCGATTCTTTTGTGTTTTCAATTTTCGCATGGCTTCCCCGTTAAATTGAGATGTGCATAGTGATACACGTTCACTCAATGCAGGGGTCTTCAACTCGCGGCCCACTGGGTATTGAAAAAATGTCAATTATTTTCCTCTAAATCTTAAATCTATGAACTTTATTTTATTCCTATTTTCATATTTCGTAATAAATATTTTAAAACACTAGAGAACTAAAGTAACACTCTATTTTTCCCTAAGTCGTGTTTTACTTTAGTTTTCCAGCGCATATGGGCAGTAAAGATAGTTTTATTGATTTGCAGTGCAACGGTGATTAAAAAAAAATCAACTTACCACTCATTGAATTCTATTCTAAATAAATCGATAAGAACATCTTCCCAACCATCTGACTGCATTATCTAAAGACATTGTCACCATTTGGCAGCATTTACGCATGCGCACAACTCTTTTCAAGATTGAAGTTGGTAAAATCAAAATTTAAGACTAGAATAATTGACGTCCACCCAGAGCCGTAGCCAGGGTGGAGCTACAGAGGGCTGAGTCCCCCTGGAAATGTAGTCAGCGCCTCCTTCGAAAAATATATTTTTTTTTTCAAAAATCAAATATTGTAGAATTTTATTTTAAATTTTTTATTTTGTACGAAATTGTACATAACAATGGGAATTGTTCTTTGACGTTAAAAATGTATATGAAATAGCATCCTACGGTAGATCTTTTTTACATAGGTTTGAGTCTTCATATACTTTATAATAAGGATTGGGGAAATTATAGAGAGGTATACTAAAATTTATTTCTTAATGCAAAATTTACGTTAAGAAATTTATTTATTGATGTTAAATATATTAGTTTACATAGATATTTAGTATTATTAAACATATTAACAAAACACGTCAAAACATGAACAAATTTTAAGCCCCTCTGTAGCTTTTTGAAGCCCCCTGCAATTTTCCGAGCCCCCCCCCTGTAACAAGTGTCAAGCCACGGGACTGGATCCACCTTAAAAGCACCCCTGGGATTGCCACATCAAAAATAAGGCATGATATCGACAGGCTTGTTAATAAGAAGCAGCAGCAAAAATCTCACTAAAAGGTTTGATTTCGCTTTATATTAATAACTAAAAGTATTGTAAATGTTTTTACTTCCATACGTATTTTATATTGTAATATATTAATATTTTCCAAGGGGCAGATGCAGAAGATATTTTCGGGGGCACAAAACCAATATAGGAACCCAAGAAAAGACAGCAACAGAGGCGGATCCAGGACACCCTTTGCGCCCTCCCCCCCCTGCGCCCTCCGCACTTTTCAGTCTCAATATTGTCGGTACAGTAGTGCGGCCCGCGGGCCAACAAGAATGAGCAAAATTGGCCCTTGGACTGAAAAAGGTTGAAGACCCCTGACTTAATGTGTGGTTAATTCCGATTCGACGCCCAGCGGTGTATGGGGAAAAAAGGCTACTAATAGATTAATTGCCCACTGAAGTCCGGGGATTGGTTCCTTAGGTGTTAAGAGGTTCGCATTCCGCGGAAAAAAAATGTAGGAGCACTGCCCTAAGGTGGCGTAGTGGTAATGGATTTGTCTATCATACTTTAACCCGGGTTCGACTCGCAATGGTAACCTAGAACTAGTGCCGTTTTCTTGACTATCGTAGTTAGGGGAAATCTGTAGGTCCAGGTGGAGCCAGTGGCGCATCCAGAATATTCCCAAACGGGATGCCCAGTGGTGCAAGGAATGTTTGGTGGAAATAAAGGGCCAGTCTCCATATCAATTACGGTTGTCTTTTTGTGTACTTTTATCATTATTGAATTACTAATAATTCTATAATGCAATATACTTAAATAATTAGAAGTAATAGGTTATGTTTATACAATTTTACAATGGCCAGCACTCTTGTCTTATCTCCATCAGTGAGGTTAGATTTCTTGACATAATTACAAATATCTGCAGTCAGAATTTCCATTTCAACTGTGTTTGATATTGTGTTTTGGTCTACCTTTACCTCCTGAAAAGCGTTTGTAAATGGTCCTGGACTACTTTTGGTGTTATTGCCTCGACAGCAGCCTCATAAATGTCACCAGAATGCAGGCAAATGTTGGAAACATCACTGTTTTCGTACATTTTACTTTCTTACATTTTTTAAAAAAAAACTTACCAGTGTTTGTTGGCGTAATTTTTTTTAGTCCAAGGGATGGGCCCAGGGGTCCCTGGGTCCCCTTCGTGAGTGCGCCACTGGACGGAGCATAATTTTTGCCGTTTTTGTGCCGTAAAACACCCGAATGAACGATTACAACGTCGTGGCATTCGTTCAATTTCGATGAAGAAAAAAATTATTTTATTAATTTTATCTAAAGCACTCTCAAAAAAAAAATGTTTTTTTTTCTTTATAGTAAAAATGCGGGTTTTAAAAAGGATGAAAATCCATACAGTCTTTCTTTTTTTTCCTGTCCTGGTATTCCTCCGTTTAAAGTACGTCTTTCGAGAAGCAAGGGGTCGCGAGCAAAAATACTGCTGCTGCTTGTTTTCACTATTGCGCAAGGCTGCTTTCTACATAGGCCGTCCTCCAAGCACTTGTTTTTCTTCATCATTAAAAAAAATTGAAGGCAGACGACCTTTCTTTTTCAGGATAAAATATTTTACTAAATTTTCTCTGTCCTCCTTTAACCTTTAATACGAACATACGGAATTTTATACTCGCGGCAAAGCTAACCTGGTGCACTGTTAAGGCTGGTGCGACCTAGTCAGGCCCGTGCATCGAGTATTCTTTCGCAGATTGGCGAAAAATGAGATAGCCCTCAACATTATTAGGCTATTTATCGCCTAATTTGGAATGCAGAAAAACGCGGTTGCCAAAATTCCAGGCGCCAAATTTCCCGCCAAGCGAACAAAGTCCTCTGAGTGGTCAGTTACTTGAATGACGTCATCGCTCGCTATAATGATTCTTTTTCCTAAATTTAATAAATACCAGATTTTAATTACACAAACATGCCTATGTTTTATGTATTTGAGCATTATTTTAATGTTTTATGTACGAAATGTATCTTCTATTAACTCTGTTAACGTAAGAAAGGGCGAACTATATTGCACTGGCGGAATCATACTGCTCTGCGCCGTGTCAGTGTACCAGGTTAGCTTTACCGCGAGTGTAGTTGGTATTTTATGGCGCAAGGACAGAATTTCATGCTGACCTAGAATACAGTTATCTGAAAGATTCGAAGCTCAGTTGCCTGAGGATGGCTTTCAGTCGAACCTCGAAATATTGGTCTGTTTGGATTTTTATGGCGCAAGAGCATCTGGGCTATAATGCGCCAAACATAAACTGGGGTTTAGAAAAAGTCCCGAGTGCACCAGCAGCAAGCCTGGATTTCAGACTGTATATCGTTACTTAAGGAGCAACACGAGCTATCTCATTTTTTTTTAACTTTACAGGACGTTGAAAAAAAAACCAATTTTCAATCATTTTAACCAAAAAAAGTTTCTACTTTTTTTTTTTAATTTTTGTTAACGAATTGTGAGCAGCCAAATGGAATTATGTCCTAACTAATGAAATGTGGATGACCGGAGGGAAAATACAAATCCAGTGATGCGCGTAACTCATTTTCGCCAAAAATGAGAGAGGTCGTTTCCTTGCCCCGTAAGCGACGATATGGACTCCTGATTCTAGATCAAAGTTGTCAATCTTTAAATCGATTTTTACGCGCAAGTTTTTTTCTATAGAACATATAACAGATATTTATTACATATCATATACATTTAAAAAACATACTTGTGCATTAAGTATTTATTTTCAAGAGCAAAGGCTTTAGATATATCATGTTGAAAATATTTTATTTAAAGAAATTTGTTGATCATGGTTTTTGGAAGATTTTGTATTATTCTTGGGTATAATCCACCTTGCGGTATGGGATAGGGATTTGAGGTGGTGATTATATAACAAACATTTCTAAAATAGTTAACAAACATTTCTAAAATAGTTAACAAACATTTCTAAAATAGTTAACAAACATTTCTAAAATAGTTAACATACAGAATAAGAAAAACCGTTTGGTTTTTATTATAGAAAAATAAGAATTTGGAAGAAATATATCGAGAAATTGGTATTTTAACGTTAAGAAGATTATATTGTTTGGTATTTTGAAATGTATTTTTCGTCATTCTGTATCCCTATAGATAAACAGTTATAAACTCAGAAATATAGTATTTTGTAAATATAAAGGTACTATTCTGTACCCATAATTAAGAAAGAAATAGCCAGAAAGCATCTTACTTACCATGGCCCAAGAGTTTTTAACGTCTTACAAAATAGAATAAAAAACAAAGTGTGGTTTTAAAGCATTGGGTTTATTGAAGAAATATTCGTAAAAAATTTTTGGGTGATATTTTTTTCCTTTTTAGAGATCTCTATTGTGTTAATGAATTGATGTTTAAATATAGCTTGGTTTTAAGCAGTAGTTATACGGCGAATTGTAATGTTTTTGTGTCTTTGTTTCGATCGTCAAAAATTGTTACTGGTATAGGTATTTAAAGGTTGTGTTGCCTACTTATATATTTTTATATCCAGCAAAAGTTTGAGATTCTATTCTATGTAGGAATTGGGAGGGTGATTGTTTGTATTGTTTGTTTGGTATTGTGCTTTGTGTAGCGTCTTTGTACGTTGTACTTGTTTTTGTATTTATTATTTGTATTGTCTTGTTTATAACAAGTTCAAAAATGAAGAATTTATTAATGGTAATTTTATAGATGGAATATTTACTATAAAATATTACTGGAATATTTTATTCCGTTTACAGAATAAATAGATTTAGCATAAAGAGATGGGAACTCTTGGCTCTAGATTTAAAAATAATATGGGTGCAGACAGGGCAACTTCATTAAAATTTTTTCCCTTATTATCATAATATAATGGTAAAGAGAGGGGAGAAGAAAATCTATCGACAAACCGCAAACAATTTTTATAAATACTTCTCGACAAAGCAAACAAAGAACATGTTTCGCATTGTGTTGAAACTATTGTCGAGCTCATTTTACGAGAAAAAGAAAATATCGTAATTTAGAAGCTGAAAGTTAATAGCTTTAATGCTCAAACGATCAAAATTCTTACGACTTTTATCGTTTCTCTAGTTCGCAACTGAGCTAATGGCGTTTCTTTATTTTGGGTCGTACATTGAGAACAATTGGTAATGTCTACTGGACTCGTGTGAATAAGATGAAGCGTTTGCCGCAAACGACCTGCGGTTAATTGCTTGCCTGATAAGGAAGTTTTAAGGCGAACTATAATAAATTTCCTAAAGCTAACTACCGCCAGAAATTTACCATTTTTAATGAAGAATTGCTGAAAAAGCGCGGTTCGTTAAAATCCTATAACCAAATATATTCTTTTTAATTCTTATGATCCTTGCGTCGTAAAAATTCGGTTTTAATTCTTACAATGCGACATGTAAAACAGTTGAGATTCTTAAATTTCTGTTTATTTTTCATGGCGCAAGAGCCGCTCAATTCGAGGACCTACAGTTTTTCGAGAAATCCAAATTTGTCCCCTTCAGGGCGAAGATATAAGTATTGGAGAAATGCAGTAATTCCACCCAGTGAAAAATATTTATTAATGCTTTAAATGTTTAGAATAGTTCATTAATACATGCCAAAAAATAAATTCGAATACGCAGAAATTTACCACGCCTTGTTGTGGCTAGGCTTCGATGAGATGTATGCGTATTTTGGTAAGTTGAAGACTCAAGATAATTTTAATATTCGGTAAACAACTACACATACCGTTGCCAAATAAAAAAAGTAAAATTATAATTATGCATCATATGTTGCCAGATATGGAAAGCAAAATTATGTACGTTTGGAAACATCACATGGAAAGGAAACAATTTGGCATGGTGGCAACTTTAGAAATTGTACTTATTAAGTTGTCATTCCTTGCTATTCCAAGTGGTAACAGTCAAGGAATCCTGTGAAGTAAACATTTGTGAAGTAAACATCTGTGAAGTAAACACTGAAGTAATCTATTGTAGTTACCCACAAGGGAATGAATAAAACCCCCGAGACTGCGGATTTGTATGAAGATAATGTTGCACTTTTATGGAGTACGGACAACAAGGATAATAGTAGAAAAAGAAAAGTGCAATCGTTGTTATGGCTTTCAATCAAATTCGGGTTATTCATACTATAGTCGCCATCGCTTCACAACATGTTCTTGCGCCATAAAAATCCAATTAGCCAATCACAACGCCGCCATAGGGTCAAGTTGCGTTCTTAGCTTGAAGAACGTTGTTCACGTGTCTTTAAATGTATTTTCGGAATTGCAAAAGACTGAAGAGACTGCAAACCACATTTCGCCATCTTTGATTTGGCGGTGTTATGGTGGCTCAAAAGTAACGCGTTCGTCTACCTTATTGTTAACCTGAGTTCGATTCAATGACACAGTAAAACGTGTGCTGTTTTATACCCACCGTAGTACAGGGTTTAATTTCCTAGGCAAAAAAGACTCTGATTCTTCCAAAAATTGCGGATTCCGACGTAGCCTGGCCCTAGACGTTCTTTCCCCGTAAAAACAAATCAAAAAGTTTTGTGCTGGAATTCCGCTTTCTCGAATGGAATTGACAAAATCGATGTAGGCGCATAATTTATGAAGTCTCTGACAATTGTTTCGGTAGGAGTATGTACGCCTCCTTCAGAACCAATGTTATAAATTTATTTTGAAGAAACAAGAAAATTTTCAGTTGAAATAATGGTTAAGTATTCAATAAAATTATGTGACTGCGTCACAGCTTGGCATATTTTGTTCCATTACTTCTGTCTCGCAGTGGACCGTTCTTCGAATTGTGAAAATATTTTTACTGAACTTAAACCTGCGAAGTTCGTCAGGTTACTTTTTTGTAACATTTTTGGCATAGTTATGCCAAATTTCTCGCCAACTTTGGCAAACGTGGGAAAATGCAGCATTCTTAATGTTGACTTTTTAATTTATAATTAGACATTAATATTTTTTGTCAATAAACCTTTTTTAACTTCTATTTAGTTTTTGACGTTACTCATTTTTTTTTAGTGTTCATCTTAGAGCTTGTGTTTGAGGCAGAGAAAAGCAAATGCAATGTGTGTGCTTACTCGGGTCACAGTAATGATAGGCATGTAAATCCCCATAGCTTAACACGTGTAGGAATGCATGCAGTATCTTGAAATTTTAGACTTCAGTGCGGGCGCATGCTTGTTTTAATATTCATTCTTTTGCACAATTTACACACTGAAATTCAAGTGTTTATATCAGTGGGGGATATGAGTGCGCACATACTTGGGGGCGGCACTTTTTGAGGGGCCAACAGCTAGGGAACCCCAAAATAAATTTAGTTATATGAAATTATTAGTTAAGTATTTGATTGAAGAATTTGTGAAAAATCACCTTCGCACATAAAAAATTCAGTATCATAATAATATGAATAATAGTTAAGAGTATTAATAGTTGTTAATATTTAAATATTATAACTATAAATATTATAACTTTTTTATTATTAATTAATACTAGTAGTTATAATATTTTTTAAAAATTCCCTTCCTTTCGTTGAAAGAAAGGAAAGGGGTGGCTTATACACTCCATGTCTAGAAGTGGCATTTCTACTACTGGGTTATGACAGGTTATTCTTTAAATTTTAAGCGAATGTGAAGCTGAATACTATTGTATGCATGCAATATGCATATAATA
>QLNU02015359.1:43301357-43313711 GCA_006491805.2 Dysdera silvatica | reverse complement strand
CTATCTGATTTTAAGTTTTTAAATATGGATCTATCGATACATGATGGCAAAAATCTAAAATTAGACAAATAATCATTCGCGAAGAACTATTTTTCGGCACCTAGTGGGAGTTGAACCCACAACCTCTTGAAAGCCTGCCAATTGCTCTTATCCTATATTCACTAACAGAGGCAAGATTAATTGTCGCCTGTAGCTCAGCGGGTAAGAGTACTTGTCTGGATATCAAGTGGTCATGGGCTCGGCTCCCATCAGGCACTGAGAAATCATGCTTTTCTTTGCGCGTAATTTATTATCTTATATTGCCACGTCATCGGCTACGAGGAGACTTGTTGACTCTAACAAAATTCTAAAAGTCAACGGTTTTGTTGGCGATTATTAATTGCTGGTAGCGAAATATTGTCACGTGAAAAGTCAGCCCCGTTAGGTAACGAAGATGATGATTGTGTAACTCCCGCAATCATCCCATTAGCTCTCGCAATCACCTAATTATCTTCTACCAGTTGTCTGCAGCTTATCCTTCTGAGAGAGATTAGTGCATTTTTAGTCGCTCTTGCAAATACTGAACTTTGGATTTAACATGGCCGTAAATGGGATTGTGCAACGGGCATTATTAAATTCTTGCGAACATCTTAAAAGTACATTATTGGATGATCTCCATTAATTAAGCACCTCATCCCACTTCGTTTGTTTAGGCTTTTATGATAAGTATAGAAGCTTATGCATTACATTAATAGTTAATGATTTACATTAAGAGTTAATGTAATTAATTAAGGGTTAATGAATTTCAAATTTACAGAAATTCTCCTATTTCAAGTTCTGGAAAGGTTGTCTTATCATATACGTCTCATTGTCAGTTAAAGACTCAGTCTTCGGTTTTGTTTTAAAACGCTATTGTAATTTTCCATATCACGTGTTTAAAAAATCGCGCCAGTTTCCCTCGTTATATCCGGGGAGTACAAAATCACTGAAAGAGACTAAAGAGTTTTGCAGTCTAATATTATACCAAACAATCAACATTTTCCTCATTGAATCCAGAAACTCGCTAAATGAGGCTAGTTGGTGAATCCTATTGTTTACATATGTAGAACGCTCACCGACCAATTGCTCAGTGTAACTTGGGGCTTGGTTCGGAATAATATGATTCCGATATGGAAGCTTGATAAGTGTTAGATTCCTTAGAAAAGTCCAGAGCCCTCTTCTCTGTCTGGATCTCGTCTTCAGAGTCTGGCGCAATTGTAACGTATTTAGCTAACGTGGAAATAACTAGGCTTCGATTTTGAACGATATCGTGGAACTCGTGTCATTTTCCTGTTTGGTTCACCTTAACCCGGTGATTGAATTTCCATGACAATAGGGGTTCCAATCCCTCTGGAAACTGTAGGTTCCGGCGCAATATGGTATTTGCTGTTCTCTTGCGGTGAAAACCCAAGTTCAAAATTAACAGTTTCATTGAAATGAAAAATTAGAAATGTGCTGTAAATTAAAAATTACTTGTAAATTAAAAATTATTTGTAAATTAAAAATTATTTGTAAATTAAAAATTACTTGCTAATAAAATTACTTGCTAATAAAATAAAACAAACTAAATAAAATTACTTGCTAATAAAATTACTTGCTAATAAAATAAAACAAACTAAATAAAATTACTTGTAAATTAAAAATTAGAAATTTCTTGTGAATTAAAATTAGCAGTTTCGTTTAAATTAAAAATTAGCAGTCTCGTTTAAATCAGCAAAAAGAACAAAAGCACCCAAAATCGTGCGGAGAAACTAGGATTTTGCCTCTTTTATAAAAAAAACTGGGGGCCATTGCCCTAGCCAGACTACGCCTATGGTTTTACTGGTATCAAACGTATAATATTTTGTAACTGGTAATCTTTAGTTGGGTTAGAAACAGTTCGTTTGTTCTTCAGAATATTGTTTATATCTATTTGTTTAGTGGGGAAATAAATGGTGAGTATATTGCATTTGCACGATTTTTTATCGAAAGAAATAAAATCAAAACTAAAATTTTACCTCCACCCATAGTTTAGAGTTATATGGACCCGAGACTCCCCAATAATTTGAAATAAATTGCAATTTTACATATACTGTAATGTATAAATGTACATAACATGTACGTGGCCGCCCCCCCCATCAATAATTTTGGAAACTCTACCCTGATGCCTCCATCAAAAATACCTGGCTAGCAAGAACCTAAGGTTAGAGAGCAAAAACGAAATGAAAATATAATTACCGAGGTCAGAGAGATACTGTTTAGTTTCTTGTAAAGGAAAAGTTTAAATTTGTCGTGAACTTGGTTGGAAAATTGTTACTAAATTTTCTTAGTTTTAAAAGAATTTGCTTTAAGTGAATTAGATGAGGCATAAAGTTAACGTATCTTATACTGAGAAAAAAAAAGATGAAGCTTTCTATTATGAACGAAAAGAAAAAAATTTTCAAGCACCTCTGGAGATTTAAATCGTCACCAATTAACTGTAATTAGGAAGTCATACCCAGCGTTCTGTAAGCATGTGGTGGTTAAACCACCGAAAAACCAGGACGAAACAAATTGGTATAAGATCAATAAATGTGACCAAATCAGGCTAGGGGAAAACTTCTGAATAAGCTAATTCGTTAAACTTTGTTCGCAAGTCAAAGGTAATAAACCTAATGCAAAATGTCCAATTCCGCTTCGCGATTTAGAATCATTCCCATTCAACGTATACGTCGTATGGTTTAATACCTCGTCTGCGGCAGAGCAAAATAGAAAAGAATTTTTTTGCGTTATCTACGTAGAAGTTTTTATTTAAGTGCGGAGTTGTAGTTCAAATTTTCGACTTCCTTTTTATATTTACATTGTTTTTTTTAATGAAATTAATTTTTCTAGTCTCATAGAAACGTTGTCTTTCCCTCGGCTGAAACAAACTAATTTTTTTTAGCGTTCAATTCTTTTGTTTTAGTTGAAGCAAATTCTACATGCTGTACCACATGGCGCCTATTTTGCATAAGGTTGCAGGATTTTCTTATTAAGTGACTATCAGCAGAGCCTTTTTTTCCGAATAAAAAATAGATTTAAAAACTTTTCAAGAAGGAAAAAAATATTATAAAAGCAAGGTTTTAAGCACTTATTCACACGCTATTTTTAATTACATTCCATTCTTTTTCTCTATCCAAATAACAAATTTTGCATGTGTCGAAGCTTTAGAATAAAAGATAACTCACACTGCTGAATGGAGGTAATTTTTTGTAAGCAAGAAAGAAAAATTTACATTTTATTAATTTTTATTCTGAAAAAAGTAAACTAATTTTAAAGCGCTGATAAACATTTGATTATATGAAATCCATCTTAACGTGTATTGTTTGTTGAATTATGAACAATTATTGTATATCATCTTCATCTTACCTGAAGTATGGCTATTACCTGTCTTGATATCGACTTCAAGAGGTTTGTGAATCCTCTCCTGAAAATCGATATTACAGATGGTCCATAATTCAGGCAAACAAATGGGGGCTCGTTTTGGGCCTGCAGTAGTAGCGCATTCATCTAACCTCGTTAACCCAGGTCGAGTTCCAATGGTGTCAAAAAAAAGCCTGCTGACTATCCACTCACCGAACTCCTGGGGTTAGTTCCTCCAGGTCTTGAGAGGTTCGGATTCCTTGGAAAACTGTGAGGTTTTGTCGTGTGAAAATATAAAAAAAATCACGTAAGGACGTAAAAGGTGACGTGATACAGACTTATCAGCACAGGCGTATTCATCAGGCTGTCAAGGCTACCTCCTGAACCAGTGGTTCCCAACTCAATTTAAGCCGCGGACCACTTTGAAAAATTCTCACGAGTTGGCTGCAAGACCTTAATAAAAAAGGGAACCGGGTCTTTTTTTGGGGAAAATGTGTTTGTACAATCTTTCTTTGGTAAAAAAAAAATCTAATAATAATACAGTCAAACCTCGTTAAGACGAACACGCTTAAGACGAATTACTTTTAATACGAACCGTTTTCTGAAGTTCCGTCAGATTGTAAAATACTACAAATATGCAATCAATTTCATTTTTATATTTAATTTTAATATTTAATAATAATTTTTATAAGCGTTTTTATTAATTATTATTTCTTTTTAAATAATGACCCGTCTCGCGGACCACTTGGGACTCCTTCGCTGATCACCAGTCAGGAATCACTGTTCTAAACCAAGAGAATGCAAACTGCGGCGATTACGTCACGAATTAAAATCGACGTCGAACAAAAGTTGATAAATAAAAATGGTTACGAAATAAAAATTCAAAAATGAAGGTCAATTGATACAGGCGGTGTCAATGGTTCTCCTGCCGAAAAAGCAAAACTATATCTTGTACAATTCACTGAAAAAAATTAAAAAAAATGATCGAGGCTATCCAAGTAATTTCCGATAGCTTTCCCTCTTTGCCGTCTACTGGCAAAGAAACGACGTTGCCATAGTAACAACGCGAAGGCCCATTGAAAGGGTTGCTGTTTTCTTGGCCAAAGGCTTCCATTTGGAAAACGAAGAGTTTGAGAATTAATTTTTGGGGTTGCAAAGTAAATGTTACGGTGATTGTCTTTTCAGTCGTTGGTTATAGAAGTATTCTTCCAATTACAAATAGTTTTCAAATTATGCATAAATGCTGGACATAGCGTTTACTCTAAAATGAGTTATATAAAATTATAAAATTTAACTTTTTAGGTGGGCCCTTTACCTATAAACTTTAGAAAAACGTTGCTCTACACATAGTCAAATAAAATAATTCTCATGTTTCTAAGTGGAATATTCTAGGAGTTACTGGAAGTTAAATTTTATGCTCTATTGGCGCTAATCGTTGTTTTGGCTAAAGTCACTAAAAGCTCAGAAGTCGTGATAAAACAATCAACCAAGGCTAAACTAACAGAATAATGATGACGACCCTTCCGAATACCTACGCAATTTTAATAAAATTCTGGATACTCTAATGTTTCAAACAAAAGTGAGATTTGAGTCTAAAAAAAATATATTTAATATGCAGCTTTGCTGAATTCAAACTATTTTCATAAATTTCGTGAAAGCTGTCCTGAACATCCACTATCGGAACATAATCTTATGTTTCATGTTTTGATAGAGTTCGACTGAAAAATAAATTGAGGGTATTGCCTTGGCGAAAAAAAATCAGTAGCAGACATTGGATATTGTGTTTAGTGAGGTGTGCAAATTATCAGAACTAGTATTAACTTTTCCATCAACTATTGCAACTGTAGGTAGAAACTTCTCTCCATTTAAAAATAATCAAGAATTATCTTAGTCACACAAGGAAAAGTACACTTGAGCAACTTGGCTATTTTGTCAATGGAAAAAGTACTCTGAATAAATCCTTCATGAAAAGGTAATGCTTAAATTTCCACAAAAAAGAATGGAGTTCGTGTACAAATAAAGTATTCGGAGCTGAGGTGTTGTAATTCTAATACTCAGTTTTATTTTAGTACAGTATATATTTTGTATTTTTAAAATAATTTTTTAATTATTACATATGATTAACTAATTATAAAGAAATATTATATTTAAAATTACTAGTTTTTTTTATAAAAATAAACTTTAAATTTTTAAAAACATGTGGGGGTAGGGAGGAGGTGTACGGAGATAGCTTATGTATTGGTCTGATGTTACGCCACTAATATTTACCTATATTTCTATACTTATTTACTTATATTTCTAAGTTAATACTTTTTACATTGCATTACACGTACCAATGGATATTTTCAAGCTCATGCTCTTATTGTGTGGAGGATCCAGCCCAAAAAAATTAGTGTAACCAATGAAATCTATTCGATTCATGCACAAAGTGATCACTATTGTCTTCGATTTTTCATTACAAAACAAACTTTCTGGGTTTCTCCTGAAATTTGCGTCTCTTTTCTGTGCCCATGCATCGTTGTCAGCCATTTAAAACTTTACAAGTCCTGCTGTGGAATAGTGTGGTAAGGCGTTTGCCTAGAGCACCGTTAACAATGGTTACTCCCAACGGTGCAAAGAAGGCTTACTCAAAGATCTTATAGAGATCGCACTGCTCATTGTAGCCCGGGGTTTGACTCTCTGGGCCTTAAGAGGTTCGGATTCCTCGGAAAACAATAGGTCCTGGTGCAGCATGACCATTATAGTCCTTGAGCCGTAAAACCACAAACATACAAACAATAAAACTTCATGCTGACTTCCCTGACACTGCGTTTTATGTTCCAATATTTTATCTACACTTTTGATGAAAAGGAAAAAGTATTACCCAAAATTATTTCTGCAAAGGAAAATAAAGGAATTTGAATAAAGAAAACTTACTAAAATTACCTACCTTCCTTATTTCTACATCACCTTCAGAGCAAGAAAGCCTTTATTTCTGAATCACCTTCAGAGGAAGGAATGGAAGAAATTTCTGAGTGTCATGGCAGCCACAACAAAGATAAATGGGAATAAAGGATGTTTGTAAAGTTTTGGAAATTAAATAAGATGTGGATAATAATTGAAAAAATTCTTTTTTAACTGGTAAAAATTTCTGAAATTCCAAGAGCAATTCCTTTCGTTTATTTTGTAGTCTGATTTTGTGCCAAGTTGAAAATCGCATTTAATCATATTTTAAAATTTTGTCAGTTTTTAAATTTTATATATTCTTCACTTCTTCCTCTGTGCCACATTCCTATTCGCACTATGTAATGCGAGCTTTACCAATATTTGGATTTTAAAGGCTTTTACGAACACCACGACCGGAAGTCGAAAAATGTAAAATTTTTGAGCAGTTGTCGAAAACCGTCTGCATAGAACAAAATACAGTTGCTAAAATCTTAAATATGTACATGGCATAAAATAAAATGTTATGAAAAACGATAAAGTTATTGACTTCCATAGAATTTTTTTATTGCAATTCGAAAAAAGGACAGTTTTAAAGGTAATTTTGTAGCAGTCAAAAAGCTTGAAAAAAGTCTAAAATATTTTCGGATTCCGGCGCTTAAAAACTGGCTTAAGTCCAGCACCGTTAAAATACATTTTGACTTTAAATTTCGTCACTTTTTAATAAACTGGAAAAGGGAAGAAAAGGTAATATATAAAGCACTAAAGCCCAACGCCTTTTTTGTGATTTTTTTTTTTTTTTTGTGAAATGAAATATAATGTGAGGAGAGCGCGCATGCACCTGACACTTTGTACCAAAATAAATCTTTTAAACTCATTTTTTAAGTTCTAAGAAAGTAATATTTCTTCTTTTTTTTTCTTTTCTATACTGCTGAAACATACATGGTAAGATATTGAAATTTCTTCCTTGAGTATTTTCTTGGAACGATATTCATTTTGAAATGCCATGAAAAATTATTTCGTTTTGCGAATTACGTTTTAGAAAAAAGTTTCAGGCATACGTTCTTTCATATCATAATCATGATCAAATATGTTAACACACTCATTCATATGGGGGGGCAGGGGGGGGCTCGGGGCCCCCTAGCCATTTAAAAATTTGATTTGCCCGAACCTGCTACGCATTTACTTTCAAAAGTTTTATAGTCACATTTTAAAATAAGGTACTTTTTAGCTCATTACGAATTGTCAAGCAGTATCAATTATTTTTGTAGCGTTTTGGTATCTTGTACATTCATTAAAATCGACAGCTTTGAGAAGGAGGTAATAATTTTTTTTAGCTCCCACCTAGAAGTACTCGTTAATTTTTCTTAGCCCCCCCCTAGAAGTATTCATATGGGCGCCCATGCCCATTCACTAGTGATAATATATGTTCATTCATAAATGAATGTATGTGTTCGTTAATTCATTCACAAATGATTGCATATATTCGTTAATCATAGCGTATTCCTTTATAAATGTATTAATACATGACCGCATGTGTCTCTTAATGAAATCAATAAATGATCTCATGCGTTAATAAATTAATTCGTTCATGATCAGTTGTGCTAACAATTGTGTATATTCACACATTATAATTTTAAATATGATTACCACAATATTTTTTAAAGTGTGAGAACCCCGTAGTCCGGGGTTTGGTTTACTAGGCCTTGTGACAACGTCTGATAAAATAAAATGTTCATTATTGACCTTTATGTTTAAGTAATAATGTATTGAGAAGAAAAGGTTTTTTGTTTTGTGTTCACGAGAAAAGAAAGTTAATTTTTGTGTAATAGTTTAGTTCTTGAGTTTCTGAGATTGAGAGTTGGTTTCTGAGCGGAGAAGAGATGTTTTTGAAAGTAAAATAAAGATTAAAATCTTCCGTTCTGGGATTTAGTATTTTTACGTGTTTTCTACACTGAAGACGTTTTGTAATCTTAAAGACGTTAATGCTTTATTATTTATTTGGAGGCACAAATCACATTTCCCGCTAAAGGAAAAAAAAGGAAGACTTGAGGATTCTGGCAGAAGAATTAGAAGAAATACTCTTCAATCATAAAGCTGTGGATTTTTGAAGAGTCAGAACTATGAAGAAGAATTCGTGAAAGAATTATTAACTAATATAGTTAATACTAGAACAGAGAACGAGAAAGAGAGGAACGAGAGGATAGAAAACGGAGAGAAAAAGAACGAGATGAATGAGAAAGAATGAGAGGAAATTTGAATTGGAAAAACTAAGAATGGAAAGTGAACGAGGACCAATTAACTTTCATGAAGGCGGTGAAAATTCTCTGGTCTCGAAACGGAAGATTGATATAAAGTAGCTCATGCGCAAGTTTGACCCTAAAGAAGGAGATATTATATTTAGTATTGTATGAAAGGCAAGCTGAGAAGATTAAATTGGAAAAACAGACTGAGTACCACATTTATTAGGCTTATTGCCGGAAGATGTTTCGCAATTAATAGCTAGGGAACCAGCGGAGAATGCTGACGACTAAGATCACGTAAAGAAGTTGCTATTAAAAAAAATTTAAGTTAAGCCCTGAAAAATTCAAGCAATTGTTTATTAGAACACGAAGAAATGTGGAGTCGACATGTAGTGATTTTGTACATGAACTTCGAAATTATTTCCGTGAGTGGATCATTGGGTTGGGCATTACTACACATGATCAATAATTCGACTTAATGATCACGGATCGACTGAAACGACGTATACCGATGGAAATAAAGGATCATTTCATTGATGAGTGAACAAAGATATGCTCAACAAATGAATTTGCAAAAAGACTGGATGACTATGAAAATGTCCGAGAAGACTTTAAGCAGAGGACACAAGCGAAGGTTGAGACCGAAAAGAATTCATCGAGATGGAATTTGTCCATATTCCCCAAGTTCAAATCAAAGGGAAAGGATCCAGGAGCTGAGGAAAACAATACCGAAAAGGATCCAATATGAACAACGGAAACGATTTCAATGTTATGAATGTTCCTCGTATGATCACCTCAGACCGCAATGTCCCAGATCAAGAAATAAATAAGAGCCAGCGATAGCGCAAATAAATTGCATCCAGATTATCACGGAAAACGAACTTTTGACGCCATATATCACCAATGGAGAAGTAAATGGCTTTAAGATGCCTATTCTTCGAGACTCTGGAGCCACAATTGATATCATATGCAAAAAATATGTAGCTCCTGAAAAGTTTACAAGTGAGAATGTATGGATTCAACAACCTTTTGACGAGTCGGAAATATGCTTACCCTTGGCTGAAGTAGAAATAATTAGCGAATTTGGTCGCCTTCTCACCAAAGCAGCAGTTGTAAGAAATGAATTAGATCAGGGATGATATTTATTGGGAAATAGAACCGCTCAGTTGATTACAAATAAAAGAGGAAACAGTAACACGAAGTTTGAATGCGGTTCCAGTACGACAACAACAGAAACGAGGAGGACAAATAGTAAATGCCAACCATCAAAAGGTTCTGAACAATGAAGAGGTCCCCCATCGTGTCCAAAAGGCTAATCTAACGATTAAGCCGTCTAAATGTAAGTTTGCACAAGCCAATGTGAAGTACTTCGGGCATCTTGTCGGGCAAGGGGACCAGAACACCTACATCCTTAAAGATTGATTGAAGCCATTCAAGTGTTTCCAACTCCAGAAACCAAAATTGAAATCAGGGACTTCTTACATCTAGCAAGGTACTACCGACAGTATATTCCTATGTTTTCTGTATAGCTGCACCATGAACAGATGCCTTGAAAGGAAAGGGAAAAAAAGGGAAAGATCTTATGGACACTTGACTGTGAGAAAGCCTTCCGGAACTTGAAAACTTGGGTCTGCAAAAAGCCAATATTATATGCTCCGAATTTTAAAGAATTCTTCCTACTTCAGTGCAATGCCTGTGGCTACGGCGTGGGGGTAGTTTTATCGCAGACAGATGAATTTAACAACGAGCATCCAGTGCTATATTTAAGCAAAAAGTTTTCAGATATTGAGAAGAGAGATTCGATACGGAAAATGCGTATGACGCGATCGTTTATACGGTAAAAAAACTGCATTGCTGTTTGTATTGACTTACGCAATTCATCATTCAAACTGGCCATAACCCTCTGATTTGGTTAAAGACAAACGTCGGAACTAATCCTCGGCTAATGCGCTGGGCTCTATCCTTACAGCCTTATAACTATAAAGTAGTACATAAAAATGGAAGTCTACATAAGAACGTGGACAGTTTGAGCTGAATTCAATGGCAAAAGTGAACTGTGCGTTTTATAGAAGTATGAGTTTTTTTTTCACTTGCCCTTTTCTTTCATTTTTGTTATATATTTAAAAAAAAAATCTGCTTCAGATGGGGAAGAGCTGTAAAATCGTCTGGTAATATAAAATGTTCATTATTGATCTTTATGTTTAAGTAATAACGTACGGAGAGGAAAAGATTTTTTTTTGTTGTTTTGTGCTCACGAGAAAAGAAAAGAAAAAGTTAATTTTTGTATAATAGTTTAGTTTTTGAGTTTCTGAGATTGAGAGTTGGTTTTTGAGTGGGGAAGAGACGCTTTCGAAAGTAAAATAAAGATTAAAATCTTTCGTTCTAGAATTTAGTATTTTACGTGTTTTCTACATTGAAGACGTTTTGTGATCTTAATCAAAGACGTTACAGCCTTAAGAGGTTTGGATTCCTCTGAAAACTGCAGGTCCAAGAGGTTCGTATTCCTCGGAAAATTGTAGGTCCAGAGGTTTGGATTCCTCGGAAAACAGTTGGTCGCTGCACAGCATGACCACTGTAGACCTTGAGCCGTAAAACCACAAACAAACAAGTAATAGAACCTTGTTTTTAAAATAATTATATTAGGTAATTTTAATATTATGACATTCGCCTGTCAATTC
Organism: Dysdera silvatica; assembly: GCA_006491805.2. Taxonomy (NCBI): domain Eukaryota; kingdom Metazoa; phylum Arthropoda; class Arachnida; order Araneae; family Dysderidae; genus Dysdera; species Dysdera silvatica. The sequence goes on along the minus strand of QLNU02015359.1, from coordinate 43,302,490 downwards.
CGAAATATCTTCAATTCTACACAATTACGGGTCTCTATCTCTCAGTTTCACCTGATGATGGACTTTTAGGCGAATGATCATTTAAAAAATGCATTTAAATGTCCTAAAGCCATTCAAACCTCTGAGCCTAAACATATCCAAGTTCAATTCCTATACATGTTTCAACATTAGAAGAATTTATGGGAATGCCAAAGCATTTTACAAAAGAAGTACGGAACCTTAAAATTTGTCGTAATCTGACGTAAGGTTGCGTTCCTCCCCGTCGATAAGATGTGCGGGGTACTCAAAGATTCAGTTTATCAATCGCTGGTGTATAGCAATATTTAGCAAGATTCACACCGGTTTTTCTGCTTTTAAGGTACTGCTGGTACATCCGGGCCACAATACTGCGCGACATGACCAGCAGTTTGTCGATTGCTGATATCGCAAATCCAGCATTGCAAGCGCCGATAATTTGTCCGAGATCAAATTCGCTTACATCGCTTCTTCTGCCCTATAACATTCGTTGGCGGGCCCGTAGATACTCATATTTATACAACATGGCACTGACGTCATCCAGCTTCTCATAGGTGATTGGTTCCCGTCCTGCTCATACAAGTGGTCCCTTTTTCACAGGTGGGAGTTCGGTCTCAGCTCTGGTGGCGTGCGGATGTCTGTCCGGGCTGGCGGGTGTTGGTTCCAGCTCGCTTAAGACGGAGTGCTTGGGATATTCACTTTGGCCGCCGGGTGGCGGTGGATGGATGCCTGCTTCTGCTATTCTGGGACCGGACTCCGCCCTCCCTCGTAATTCGGACTTCGTCGCTGGGGTCGTGCTTGGCCTTCTGTCCATGACGGGCGTTCGTCATTGTCTTCGTCCGCTGCGATCGCTTGGGGGCCAGCTTTCGCAAACAGTGGATGATAATTTGGTATGTAATGCCTGTCCGGACTATGCTGGTCTCGCGCGCCCTGGTTGCGGGGAATGTTTTACGCCTGTTCGCTGCCGCTCGCGGCACCACACCCACTCAACGGTGTCCGGTGGTCTCCTGTAGGAGTACCGGCTGGCCCGGGGTGTTCTTCCGCGCCATCCATCTATTTCGGCCACTCTTCGGGGCGGACTGATCGTGGATGGCCTCCGGTCGACGTTGAATGACGAC
>QLNU02015359.1:43277591-43301257 GCA_006491805.2 Dysdera silvatica | reverse complement strand
GACCGCATGTGTCTCTTAATGAAATCAATAAATGATCTCATGCGTTAATAAATTAATTCGTTCATGATCAGTTGTGCTAACAATTGTGTATATTCACACATTATAATTTTAAATATGATTACCACAATATTTTTTAAAGTGTGAGAACCCCGTAGTCCGGGGTTTGGTTTACTAGGCCTTGTGACAACGTCTGATAAAATAAAATGTTCATTATTGACCTTTATGTTTAAGTAATAATGTATTGAGAAGAAAAGGTTTTTTGTTTTGTGTTCACGAGAAAAGAAAGTTAATTTTTGTGTAATAGTTTAGTTCTTGAGTTTCTGAGATTGAGAGTTGGTTTCTGAGCGGAGAAGAGATGTTTTTGAAAGTAAAATAAAGATTAAAATCTTCCGTTCTGGGATTTAGTATTTTTACGTGTTTTCTACACTGAAGACGTTTTGTAATCTTAAAGACGTTAATGCTTTATTATTTATTTGGAGGCACAAATCACATTTCCCGCTAAAGGAAAAAAAAGGAAGACTTGAGGATTCTGGCAGAAGAATTAGAAGAAATACTCTTCAATCATAAAGCTGTGGATTTTTGAAGAGTCAGAACTATGAAGAAGAATTCGTGAAAGAATTATTAACTAATATAGTTAATACTAGAACAGAGAACGAGAAAGAGAGGAACGAGAGGATAGAAAACGGAGAGAAAAAGAACGAGATGAATGAGAAAGAATGAGAGGAAATTTGAATTGGAAAAACTAAGAATGGAAAGTGAACGAGGACCAATTAACTTTCATGAAGGCGGTGAAAATTCTCTGGTCTCGAAACGGAAGATTGATATAAAGTAGCTCATGCGCAAGTTTGACCCTAAAGAAGGAGATATTATATTTAGTATTGTATGAAAGGCAAGCTGAGAAGATTAAATTGGAAAAACAGACTGAGTACCACATTTATTAGGCTTATTGCCGGAAGATGTTTCGCAATTAATAGCTAGGGAACCAGCGGAGAATGCTGACGATTAAGATCACGTAAAGAAGTTGCTATTAAAAAAATTTAAGTTAAGCCCTGAAAAATTCAAGCATTTGTTTATTAGAACCTGAAGAAATGTGGAGTCGACATGTAGTGATTTTGTACATGAACTTCGAAATTATTTCCGTGAGTGGATCATTGGGTTGGGCATTACTACACATGATCAATAATTCGACTTAATGATTACGGATCGACTGAAACGACGTATACCGATGGAAATAAAGGATCATTTCATTGATGAGTGAACAAAGATATGCTCAACAAATGAATTTGCAAAAAGACTGGATGACTATGAAAATGTCCGAGAAGACTTTAAGCAGAGGACACAAGCGAAGGTTGAGACCGAAAAGAATTCATCGAGATGGAATTTGTCCATATTCCCCAAGTTCAAATCAAAGGGAAAGGATCCAGGAGCTGAGGAAAACAATACCGAAAAGGATCCAATATGAACAACGGAAACGATTTCAATGTTATGAATGTTCCTCGTATGATCACCTCAGACCGCAATGTCCCAGATCAAGAAATAAATAAGAGCCAGCGATAGCGCAAATAAATTGCATCCAGATTATCACGGAAAACGAACTTTTGACGCCATATATCACCAATGGAGAAGTAAATGGCTTTAAGATGCCTATTCTTCGAGACTCTGGAGCCACAATTGATATCATATGCAAAAAATATGTAGCTCCTGAAAAGTTTACAAGTGAGAATGTATGGATTCAACAACCTTTTGACGAGTCGGAAATATGCTTACCCTTGGCTGAAGTAGAAATAATTAGCGAATTTGGTCGCCTTCTCACCAAAGCAGCAGTTGTAAGAAATGAATTAGATCAGGGATGATATTTATTGGGAAATAGAACCGCTCAGTTGATTACAAATAAAAGAGGAAACAGTAACACGAAGTTTGAATGCGGTTCCAGTACGACAACAACAGAAACGAGGAGGACAAATAGTAAATGCCAACCATCAAAAGGTTCTGAACAATGAAGAGGTCCCCCATCGTGTCCAAAAGGCTAATCTAACGATTAAGCCGTCTAAATGTAAGTTTGCACAAGCCAATGTGAAGTACTTCGGGCATCTTGTCGGGCAAGGGGACCAGAACACCTACATCCTTAAAGATTGATTGAAGCCATTCAAGTGTTTCCAACTCCAGAAACCAAAATTGAAATCAGGGACTTCTTACATCTAGCAAGGTACTACCGACAGTATATTCCTATGTTTTCTGTATAGCTGCACCATGAACAGATGCCTTGAAAGGAAAGGGAAAAAAAGGGAAAGATCTTATGGACACTTGACTGTGAGAAAGCCTTCCGGAACTTGAAAACTTGGGTCTGCAAAAAGCCAATATTATATGCTCCGAATTTTAAAGAATTCTTCCTACTTCAGTGCAATGCCTGTGGCTACGGCGTGGGGGTAGTTTTATCGCAGACAGATGAATTTAACAACGAGCATCCAGTGCTATATTTAAGCAAAAAGTTTTCAGATATTGAGAAGAGAGATTCGATACGGAAAATGCGTATGACGCGATCGTTTATACGGTAAAAAAACTGCATTGCTGTTTGTATTGACTTACGCAATTCATCATTCAAACTGGCCATAACCCTCTGATTTGGTTAAAGACAAACGTCGGAACTAATCCTCGGCTAATGCGCTGGGCTCTATCCTTACAGCCTTATAACTATAAAGTAGTACATAAAAATGGAAGTCTACATAAGAACGTGGACAGTTTGAGCTGAATTCAATGGCAAAAGTGAACTGTGCGTTTTATAGAAGTATGAGTTTTTTTTTCACTTGCCCTTTTCTTTCATTTTTGTTATATATTTAAAAAAAAAATCTGCTTCAGATGGGGAAGAGCTGTAAAATCGTCTGGTAATATAAAATGTTCATTATTGATCTTTATGTTTAAGTAATAACGTACGGAGAGGAAAAGATTTTTTTTTGTTGTTTTGTGCTCACGAGAAAAGAAAAGAAAAAGTTAATTTTTGTATAATAGTTTAGTTTTTGAGTTTCTGAGATTGAGAGTTGGTTTTTGAGTGGGGAAGAGACGCTTTCGAAAGTAAAATAAAGATTAAAATCTTTCGTTCTAGAATTTAGTATTTTACGTGTTTTCTACATTGAAGACGTTTTGTGATCTTAATCAAAGACGTTACAGCCTTAAGAGGTTTGGATTCCTCGAAAAACTGTTAAGTCCAAGAGGTTCGGCTTCCTCGGAAAATTGTAGGTTCAGAAGCTTGGATTCCTCGGATAGTAGGTCCCGGCGCAGCATAGCAACTGTAGTCCTTGAGCCGTAAAACCACAAATAAACAAGTAATAGAACCTTGTTTTTAAAATAATTATATTAGGTAATTTTAATATTATGACATTCGCCTGTCAATTCCGAAATATCTTCAATTCTACACAATTACGGGTCTCTATCTCTCAGTTTCACCTGATGATGGACTTTTAGGCGAATGATCATTTAAAAAATGCATTTAAATGTCCTAAAGCCATTCAAACCTCTGAGCCTAAACATATCCAAGTTCAATTCCTATACATGTTTCAACATTAGAAGAATTTATGGGAATGCCAAAGCATTTTACAAAAGAAGTACGGAACCTTAAAATTTGTCGTAATCTGACGTAAGGTTGCGTTCCTCCCCGTCGATAAGATGTGCGGGGTACTCAAAGATTCAGTTTATCAATCGCTGGTGTATAGCAATATTTAGCAAGATTCACACCGGTTTTTCTGCTTTTAAGGTACTGCTGGTACATCCGGGCCACAATACTGCGCGACATGACCAGCAGTTTGTCGATTGCTGATATCGCAAATCCAGCATTGCAAGCGCCGATAATTTGTCCGAGATCAAATTCGCTTACATCGCTTCTTCTGCCCTATAACATTCGTTGGCGGGCCCGTAGATACTCATATTTATACAACATGGCACTGACGTCATCCAGCTTCTCATAGGTGATTGGTTCCCGTCCTGCTCATACAAGTGGTCGCACTGCAGGTGGTTGAATGACGACTTTACGTGAACGTGCATATATGAATGCCGTGTTGATCGGCAATCCATCTCCCCCTCAGCCACCTCTGCGGCTGATTACGCTGTTCAAGCGTCCTGTCTGGGATTACAGCGCCGCCTCCGGCGGCCATCCTTCCCACTGCACCCCCCCTGCAAAAGAACGAACGAACCCACTGCAGGTGTGCAGGGGCGAATTGAGCCGCGGGCCCTCATGGCTGATAGCATTTGCGCCTCCAAATGAGCAAGGACTCACGCTCTACGATAATTCAAGCCATGTACCCCTTTGAGAGGACCTAGTCCGCCTCTGCAGGCGTATATAATAATAATTTGTCTTTCAGTGTACATTCCAATTGGTTGCGGCATACAGCCGCAAATTTGTCCATGAAAAATTTAGTTATGGTAAAATATTTAAGCATTTTAATCTTTTTTTTTTGTAAATAATTATGCTGTATTGAGTAATTTTACATGTATGACTTAAATAAGAGACCAAAAACAAAGCTTTTAAAAAGTTTTTTTGTGCCTCATATTGCGTATTGTTTCGCCAAATATTTCGTCGTGTTTGACTTAATTAGAACATACTTATTCAACATTTAATAATATATATAGATATTTAAATAAATTTAACTAATAAATTTTATCTCGTAGATCATTTTTTATTTTAATTTCAGAGCAAATTGTTTACTTCACATCGAATTATATTTATATAGTACCGATTAGAATAATTTATTTAACTCGAAAAGGTACTTTCCCGAGGGTATAAATAATTGAATATAGAAGAACTTTCATGTATGTCAAATTGAATTATTACTTCGAAAAATATCGTCAGGATGGGGAATCATTGAGCTTTAGAAAATTATTTTTTTTATTAGATTTCATTTCGTTGGCGCTTTAAAATCTTAAAATATTTCTCTATTCTGAAGAATTATCGAAATAAATTAAATTTTAAAATCGCGCTTTCGCTTTTAAAAGAACTACTTTGCAAACTTTTTATTCGTTTTATGCAAAGTAAGTTTCTGAATATACGTTGTTGGTTCGGAGATTTTCGATTTTTATTTGGTTGCATGTCTTCAAAAACGTGTTCGATAAGATGAAACCATTTCTCTTCAAACTGCATTTTCTGTATTTTTCATCTCTAAAAAAGAGAGGGAAATTGTTTTATATATATATATATATGTATACATATGTATGGGGTAGGACACTAGGTTACTGGCCTGGCCGGTTCCACACATCGTCACATACGTTCAGCGTGTGGGTCTCCTTCCAGTTAGATACCAGCAACCCTTTTGCAGGCCATATATATATATATAATATAGACAAGACAGTCCTAGGCAAGTCGCTTCCATGTCACTCCAACTTATTTTCTTAGTTGTATTTCATCCACACATCAATTGTAGTTTGAGGACGCTTCCTAGGTGTTCGGTGGTCCTTCGGAATTCAGTTGTCCATCGTTGATCAGATCTTCTTGCGGTATGCCCAGTCCATTGCTGTTTCAGCCTTTTCACTTCAACAATGGTGTCTTCTGCTCTCGTTTTTTTTTTTTTTCTTTTCACCCAAGTGTTTCTTTTTGATATTTTTTGGTTATCACAAGCGTGCACCTCTCCATGTTCCTTTGGGTTGTCTGTAACTTCCGTATTGCTGTATTCGTTACACTTCATGTCTCTGACTTGTAAGAGAGGACTGGAAATGCTCACTGGTTGAAGACCTTTTTACACACGAAGGTAAGTTTCCCTTCAGGACAATCCATCTTCCGCAGTCTCTTTTTATATATATAAACTCATGTTTGTAAAAATTGCAACATCATGAAGGACTCGTCCGAATTGAATGAAATTTAATGTACAAACGACCTGTGTTGATACAAATAAACGATTAAAATTACAAAGCAAAAAAAAAACATGCAATAAGTGATGCTATACGACGTGGCATGGAATCAAACAGACGTCGAATGTGTGCCTGAGGAAGAGCATTCCAGATTGCTTGTATGCGACCCCAAAGTTCATCTGTAGTAGCTATGGGACGAGGATCACGAGCGAGACGCCGACCAACGAAATCCCACACATGTTCAATCGGCGACATATCCGGCGAATAGGCAGGCCAAGGAAGAAGCTGTATCTGTTGTGATCTTATATAAAGGGGGATCTTGTATAAAGGAACTCTTACAAAACGTCAAAGAATTGATGAAGCACACAATGATACACCTGTAGCAGTGCACCAACGTTCTGCCAACTGTCCAGATGAAGCAAAACGGTCCGTCACCGCCATGCGGACCAGGTGTCTATCATCCCGTGCTGACGTCACCTTTCGGCGTCCACTCCCGGATTTCCGAGTTGTCTGGTTCTCTTGAACCCACTGCTTCCACACTCGCATCACTGTGCTGCTGTTACGCCCCATACGAGCTGCTATTGCACGATAAGAAAACCCTCCTTCACGAAAGCCGATCATTCGTCACCCTTCAAACTCCGTAACTTGCTGAAATGTCGCCCTCTTTCGTCGTAGAGGCATAGTGACGTCTCATGTAACGTTTACCACTAGCAGATAACCATACACGCCCCGCTACAGCCCTCTATTTATGCGGATCCATCAGTAGTTCAGAGGGCGCTGCTCAGCCCACGCATGCGTGATGACTCTGAAATTCTAATCATTTGAATAGCATACCCTAATTTGCATTTCCTGAAAGTTTCAGCTCAATCACATGATTCCTTCATGGTATTGCAATTTTTACAAACATGAGTTTATATGGTATGACAAATTATAGCGCCGCTGGCGACTAAATTTTTGCAATTGGCGAGTAATTTTTCCTAATAGATTCATAGGGTTTCTTAGAGTTCGCACAGACATGCAATAGAACATCGTAACGGAACATCCCATGTTACCGGGCGAACATCGCCGTGTATCATCAGTGCGTAACATCACTACTTCCCATCTCTTCATGCCGATATCCAGTCTACACTGACAAAACGCTGTTGTTCGTAAACCGGCCCAAATACAGGAACATGGGTTACAACATAGCACCGTGACATTCCTTTGATGCGCCGGGGTAAAAACCGACAACTGGTGGAAAGTGGGGATGTTACGATGTTCTGTTACGGAGTGCGGTCCAGACTTGGTACGCGACGGTGTTACGATACGGTGTTCTGTTGCATGTGTGGACGCGGCCTTAGTATTTAGCCACGATCTGCAGAGTTTTGCGTGTATGCTCGTGCATACACCGGCGCTCATATAGGGACGGGGGGGGGGGGGGCTTGAGCCCCTTCACTAGCAGTTGTTTAAAATTTTGTTTTGCCCGATTCTACTATGCGTTTACTTTCAAAAGTACAACAATGAAATGTAGGTGACAGTTTCAGCACCTTTTATTATGAACAGATGAATCAATAATGCTTTTAGGAGCAGGAGAGGGGTATGTTACGTATCGTGTGCGCATGCGTCGATTTAAGAGCCCAGGCTGTTCATGAGACGCGGTGATAGAACTTGTTGTCCACTGCCCATTGGTCTGTTCTAACAAATAATTTCCACAGAGCTTTCGAAATGACTGGAATGTTCTCCACCGTTGTCTAACATCTTGTCATTTTTGTCAACATTGTTGTCGAACATCTCCACTGTTGTCTATTTCCTTTTTTTAATTTCGCTTTAAACAGCGAAGCATTATAAGTCAGACTCAATTGATTTCGTGATTTCTCAGTTTTGCTGTTGACCTCGTTAATATACTGTTCTATTAAGTGTGCATTGTCTGTTTTTAATTCTGCTATTAAATGTTAAACTGATTTGTAGCTATGGATACGGAACCGTGAATTATTATTCTAAATTTGTGTTTAGCCCCTAAATTTTCTTATCCTCCCCTCTCAAAAGTACTCTCATGATAGACCATGTGTGCGAGCGATATATTTATTACGAATAAATTATTTTAAATATGGAAATTCATGATATTTATTTCAATATTTCGTAAACGTTTTTGGCCCTTTTAAAAAGAAACTGATCATAAAATGCACCTGAAAGAACTGGCCTTGGAAATTGCATCTTCATAACAGTTGGATGGATGTATGAATTAATTAGAGTTGGTTTTGCCGAAGTTTTCCAGTTTCGGATATAAATAAGATGGCGTTTCTAATTATTCGCCAGCCCTGCTGATAAATATGTAGGATGCGCTGGAAACCTACAAAGCATTTGCATAATCGTTTTGACCCAAATTAGAGGCGTAAGTGGTGCAGTGCAGCAGTCTGTTATCCCGTCTTTTCTAATCAAAATTTATGTTTTTTTGGCTGCTATTTATTGCTCATTTGCCATGAAGTTATTTATACTATGACCTTTACGACCTCGTATCATGAAATGCGATTGATTACTCATTATATTAGTGCATTTCAGTAGTGGTCTAATATCAAATGGGTTCATGTACTCGTTTGTGCAAGCATGGTCGTTTTTACTCACGTGGCCAAAATGTGACGCGCTATATTTTGAACGTCAATGTATGCTGTAAATTGCGTATAGGTAACGTGCTTATCTTCCGTTCAGTGTATCCGTGTTGGTCTTCCGTTGGTAGCCAGTTCTTGCACTTTTTTTCTACCTCTTATTCCAGGGTTTGAGTTCTTAAACAGAAGTAGTTCGGATTCGGAAACTAAAATTATAAATTTCAGGAGGACCGCTCGTGACCCGATATGATTGTTACAAGAGTTTTGCGGTTGAGAACCTCTAACCTGGAGAACTCAAGCTCAGGTTAAGACGGGCAGAAAAGTGGCATGTGTTTTACGGTTCAACTCGAATGGAACCACGGTTCATGGAACGGTAGATGGATGCATCACCATTGAGCACCAATAATAATAAGAGCCATTGAGCATCAATAAGAGCGATTGAGCATCGATTATTAAGAGCGATTGAGCATCGATTATTAAGAGCGATTGAGCATCGATTATTAAGAGCGATTGAGCATCGATTATTAAGAGCGATTGAGTATCGATTATTAAGAGCGATTGAGCATCGATTATTAAGAGCGATTGAGCATCGATTATTAAGAGCGATTGAGTATCAATAAGTGCCACTCAAAAATAGAAATGGAACTGAGTGTTTGCAAAGTGTGTGTTTACGCGGACTGGAAGCGATTTGACAACCAAAACAATGGGCAAACAAACCACCGGTTGCTGGTTCGACATCGCCACATGATTGTTTTTTATTGGTCACAAAATAATTTTGAACCAGAAAAAGGTGAATAACTTGGGTTTTCTCGTTTTTTTTCTGTTGCAAATAATTTTCAGATTTGAGTTAACTTTCGGTCCAAACGAGCGAGTTTTCTTTCAGACAACGTACACCATCTGATTTTGATATCTCACAGTTAGAGCTCAAACCAGAATCTATTTTTCTGTCTCATATTTGTTGAAATAAGTACAGAGTGGACACACACTTAGACATGATTCGACTCAACAGTTAATAGATTACCATTTCAATGCTTTGACCTCAAAGTCGCTTAGCCATTTTCATGCGTTTTTCGCCTGATCATGCTTATAAAGGAAGGGCCATTTTAACACTTAAGAGGGGAGGGGGGGCTGTAGAGGAATTAACATTAAGCGAGGGCGAATACAGAAATTTTTCTAGGGGGTGCGATTTATTTTCGATTCCTATTTTTAACCAAGTGCCTTTTACTTATTTCATCTTCCATGATACAATACAACCCCGGCTCAAGTGTGTGTGTGGGGGTGAAAGCCCCATCTCCCCTCTTTGGATCCGCCACTGGTATTAAGTCTGATTCGCTAAGGTTATGATTGAGACTAGAGCCCCTTATCTCGTTATTCGATAACTGCAACAATTACATTCTTTGGGTAATTGTTTACCGAGAATTGTTATTAATTAGCCTTATGTATCAGCGGATATGAAGACGAATCTTCCGGATCGAATCGGAAGCGACATCTTTCCAATTCTTCTACCAATTAAGCACTAAGAACACACAAAGAAAATCAGAAAGGTGGATATATGAGCTTTTTTTCGTTACTTGACCTATCCGCAGCTTGCTCAGACACCGACATGTACACTGATAGCAAGCATTAAAACAACCATCGCAAAACCATAGTTAATAAATGCAATGATGGACGTAAAAACGTATAAATTTAAATTAATACCACTTTTTTAAATAAGTAATTTTTTTATGTACCATCGAACTTGAATAAAACATTTGTGGGAGCCTGTTGAAATTCTGACTCCATAACAGATGATTATGAAATGCGGGTTCATATTGTGTTAGATTTCGTAAAAGGCATTAAGAATTTTTATTCTACACATGTGAAGTAATCACTTATGATACATCTGTTTTGATATATTGTAAATGCACAGATATGCCTTTATTTAACAATTCTGTTTCGGGTAAAAATTGAATAACAAAATAAGAAATAAATGAATGTTTGAACATGTCAATGTAAGATTCAACTGCAAAAGGAATTCTATACATACAAAATTGTATGGGAAAAATCAGTAATTTTCTCTACAATACTTTGACGTAATATCAATTTCTGGAAAATTTGATACCGGTAAGACAACGTTATTCAAATGGATCGTGCGAGGGGGATTCTGAATTTTAAAGCAGTAGCCTGCCTTGCAGGGAATATGCCTAGAGGCAGAAGAAGAAGAGGAGGATGGATGGATGGATGATTCAAAGGCTGGACTGGACTGAGAATAGAAGGCACATTATCCATGCAAGCAGAAGTGGTTCAAGCAAAGCAAGCAAGCAAATGTGGTTCATATTGGACGCGAATTGCAGAAAGGACTTGACGATGATGAGCCTAGTTGTCTTTACAATCGAGGTTGTCATAAGCTTGTTCGAAAGTATGTAGGATCTATTCCCATCAATAAGGCGAACCTAGGCATACTCATGGTTGCGTTTCAATCATGGGCGTCGGCAGAATGTTTTGTAGGGGGGGCGCAAAGGTTACTTCAGCAGTAATAAAAACCTCCATTCAAATATAACATAGTTAAATTATTTAATTAAACAAAAATTTAATTAAACAGACTATTTAGTTCAAATAGAATAGAGGTTGCATAATATTGCTCTTAAGAAAAAAAATGATTTTTTTTAAAAACCGATGGGAGGGCCACGCCCATTCTTGCCCTATACCCCCAATGCCCATGGTTTCAACGAAATGTGGGATTTTGGTTGTTGGATGATCAGACAATTTGGGATGGCAAGTTTTGTCTTACCTAGGACAAGTGAAGCACTTTGGCTCGGCCTTTGATTATGTAGTATATGGTATGCCACAATTTCAAATACAGCATGAATGAGATGCATAGGTGTAGAGGCACATGTGCTGCGCCTCCCCAATATATTATAATTTTACGTATATTGTAATGTATACATATGTCTATAATGTGCTGGAGACGCCCCAAATAATTTCGAAAACTTTTCATTGATGGTGCGTTGTGTGTAGTTCGTTCGCGGAAAGTTGACCGATGGTATCGTTAGAATTCACGGGAGCTGACGTCACAAACGGGCTAGTTCATTACAGCAGAGAGGAGAATGTCATTTCAGAAATGATTCTTACCGAACGTTTGCCTGCGCCAAAAATCAGTTCGGAAATGACGTCCTCCCCTCTGCTGTAATAAACTAGCCCGTTTGTGACTTCAGCTCCCGGGAATTCTAACGGTACCATCGGTCTACTTTCCGCGAACGAACTATACATGCATATGTACGTGCGAAAAAAATCGACGTAAATATGAAACTAAATATATTTAATTTAATTTTGAGCATCTCTGTAGTTATGTATTATTATAAATATCATCAACGTTGAATAATTAATTGAAAGTATTTATCACGATCGGATGATGGGCCCTGCGGTGATGCAGAGGTAACGCGTTCCCTTGGAGCGCCGTTATCCCGATTTCGACTTCTAACGGTGGAAAAAAAAGAGATTAAGGTCTCACTGTGGTCCGGGGATTGATTGTAAGCCATCAAAGGTTCGAATTTCTCAGAAAATGTACCTTCCTGTTCAGGATGACCTTGCTGTCCTTGTGTCACAAATCTCAGAAACAAAACCAATCGTATGATGAACTCCTCTGAATTAAAGCTGAGATAAATATCGAGGCATCACTTTTGACCCTTTTGTCAGTGCGTTCCCAATTTGCGGTGGGTCTTATTCGCTACATTGGTTGGAGGTAAACAGGTGCTACCAGGAGTCTTATTCAGAAGGAGAGTGAGTTGATTCGATAATTAAGAAAGTACCGCATAAATTGCACGTCTTTTGCTAGTCGAAAGAGTATTAGACTTGTATAGGAACGTGTGACACCATTTGTTCCGACTGTTCATCACCATTGGCCTTTTTTTCTCTTGGATAATGCGGTTACCAGAAGTTAAGTTGCATGAGAATGACGCAGATATGTCAGTGGTTTAGCAACACCAGGGAGGCGGGTTCAGGTCCCACCGAAGGCAGAAATATTTATTTTCTTTCGAACGTTTCACCATCTAATCACGCCATACCATCGGCGTTGGTATCACTACGCCAATAAACGTTGATTGATATTGTTTGACTAGGGAGACATGTCGACATTCTAACTTTGAGATTAAAAATCGGGAAATTAAAAGACAGTCGTGAGAGTGCATCAATATCAGTGGCGCACCCAGAATATTCTCAAGGGGGCACTGGTGCAAGGAATTTTTGGTGGGGGGGGGAATGGTCAGATGCCGTATCAATTACGATAGTCTTTGTCCTCATTTACTATTATTAAATGATTAATTCTATAATGCAACATACTTAAATAATTAGAAGTAGTAGATTATGTTTGTACAATTTTACAATGGCCAGCACTCTTGTCTTATCTCCATCAGTGAGGTTAGATTTCTTGACATAATTACAAATATCTGCAGTCAGAATTTCTATTTCAACAGCGTTTGATATTGTGTTTTGGTCTACCTTTACCACTTGGAAAGCATTTGAAGATAGTCTAAGGGCCACTACTGTTATTGCTTGCCTCAACGACAATCTCACCAGTGTAGTAACCAGAATTAATGGAAATCTCATTGGGAGCATCGCTACCTTTCAATCTAACCTTTTTCAAAAAAAAAAAAAAAAAATTACACATTCCTGTTGGCGTAATGATTTCTCGATTTGTTAGCCAGGGGAGGGGGCCAGGGCCCCTTCGGCCTCCTACGTAAGTTCGCCACTGATAAGTATAGAAATGACTGATATAACTTTTGAGCAAAGACCACCTTGCTGTGTCGTAGTGCTAAAGCCTTTGGCTACCATGTTAATAATAGAGAGTAAATTGTAGTAGGCTTAGGTCTTCTATTTACCGGTCCGCAACCCGAGGTTTGATTCTTCAGTTGAAATGGGCTGGGATTTTCCGGAAACTTTATTTCTTGGTGCAGCATGATCAGTGCAGTCATTTGTGGAGGGGGGGGGGCAATGGAATCGTAGAACCTGGGCCAGCGATGCTGTTTTTTTTTGCTCTACCTTAGAGTTTGTAGGGGCCCCTCACAATACTGAATGCATATTTAACAGAGGTCCCCTTATTGTTAGGGGCTGCATCGAGTATGATAGTTGCCCTTTAGCCATAGAACATAAATATCCCAAACTAATAGCACGTATTTTCATTAGATGGTAAAGATCCTCTGTACAAAATCAACAATAACAGTTGGTTGGGACTGTAGAATCTAACTCTACAGGTATCTTTCTATTATGATACCGATGGAGTTTTACCTATATGGAGATACCGATGGAGTTTTACCTATATGGAGATACCGATGGAGTTTTACCTATATGGAGATACCGATGGAGTTTCTTTGTACATTTAATCTTGTATCCCGAATTATTAGTCGATGATTGTTTTTGAGAAAACACTGTTTTGGAGAAACGTCACCTTTGCTACTTGTTCCATGACACCAATATGTACAATTCATCTTCGTTTATGCAAGATTATTTGACTAGTATTAAGGGGTCTCACAACTGTTAAGCAATTTAAAACTGACTATTTTGAAGGGAAATTCAAACCTCTGTAGAACACACAACTGATCTTGGCGTACAGAAATTATACTCTAATATTATATGAACTTCTGGCTTTATGAGTATGTTATTTTATATACAATATCTAAATTGATTATTTAAAAAATAAACTTTTTTAAGGTTACGTATTTAAATTTTTGTTTCAATTTTGCGCGCATGGTTAAACAATTTTTTTTTTGCCAAAACTGTTAAATTTCTATGGCAAATAATATATAATATATAATAATAGTTATTTACATAGATTTGGAAGTAAAACGACTCACTGTGCTGAATATATCACAAAACTTGGTAAAATAACATAACGAGGGCAGTTTTTGAACTATATATATTTTAATATAGCTTTAAAATGTTTTCTCGAAGGCTTTTAGCCCTTTTCCTAGAAGCTTGCATGATACTGGAACTATTGAGACTAAAATAATAAATATTTTAGTCTTAATAGTTCCAGTATTATGTAAGCTTATTCGAAGAGGGCTAAAAGCCTTCGAAAAAACGTTTTAAAGCTATATTAAAACATATAGTTCAAAAACTGTGCCCATTGTGTTATTTTACCAAGTTTTGTGTTACATAGATTTTTGTTCTAGGATCTTTAAAAACTGTTAAATAGAAATATTTTTTAATAGAAAATGTTTGTCGAAATTTGAACGTATAATTTTTATACATAATTTTTTTTCATAAATAATGCTCAGATGTTCATTTTTTTTAGTTCAGAATATGCAGTTGGTCCATACAACATTTGTAGAAAATTTTGTACAAATTGTACACATAGTTCTTTATGTTGCGCGCAAGTCCCAAAATTTCGTTTTGAGAAAAACACGTTTAAAGTTTAAATTATAATTTTTTTAATTAAAAATGTTTTCCTTTATTCATAACACATTAGCAGCAAATGATGTACTTTCCTAGTCTTTAAGTGCCTCGTTATCAGCTTTTACTTGTTTTCGCTTTGCCCTCTGTCCCTGTAAACTTGACTACGCACTACGTTTTTCCGTTGTAATAATTCGATGATAGTCGCCATTTAAAATGCCTCTTTTAATAGGACATTTAAGTATCGCGCATCACGTAGAAGTTCATATCTTCGTAAAAAATTGGAATATTTTAACCAATTTAGTACCAAAATATTAAGAAATATTTATTCTTTCTTAAAAAAAATAACCCCCAAAATCGAATTTTTGAAGCTCTAAGGGTCGTGAGATCCCTCAAACGGATAGATTCATCAGAGTCCCTAGAATTCTAGGACGAAGCATGAGCCGCCATTTTGTTGTACAATTCCGGTTTCATTTACCTCAGCAATAAAGGTTTTCCACATTGGCTCATCATTGCTATTTTAGCATAAAAATAATGAACAATCCGCGATTATAGGACGAATGTAAACACTTTCGCAGCTTTTTAAAATGTCGCCAATAAATACAATTTGCAACCAGGATCACGTGATAAAATGGCAACAAAATGGCGGATGTTCTTCAGCTCCATGTTTTTAGGAACCTTAAGATTTATAAGTGGAAAACATATAAAGCTGATATAATATAAATCTCACCTACATCTGCCTAACATCGTGACCTTTTCGTCGAAGCGGATTTTTTTTTTTTCACTCCATTTGAATTTTTATGGCGCAAGAGCATCTGGGCTATACTGATCTGAGTTTCACTCTTTCTAATCTTCCTCTATCCTTCTAACCAAAACGGGGCCCTGCGGTGGCGCAGTGTGGTAACGCGTTCTCCTATTGCGCGGCTAATCCGGGTTCGACTCCCAGCAGTGCAAAAAGAACGCTTACTCAGAGATCTCATAAAGATCGCACTGCTCACTGTAGTCCGGGGTTTGGTTCCCTAGGCCTTAAGAGGTTCGGATTCCTCGGAAAACAGTAGGTCCCGGCGCAGCATGACCACTGTAGTCTTTGAGCCGTAAAACCAAAAAGAAATTAAATCTAACCAAAACGGAGGTTGTGGAAAAGTGGATTAGGAAAATTGATTTTAGAAGTTCAGTGTTTTCGAGATGCGAGTTAGAACATATATTTAGTTAATTTTAACACTGATGTTTTCCAGCTGAAACCAGAGCTTTTAGATATAGCAGAAAAAGAAAATACATCCCCAGAAAAGCAGTAATATCGTACAACCTTAAATACGCGGAAAAGGACCGTTTTTCCTGTCCTCGATGGCCTAGCGGTTATGGCACTCGGAGCTCAACAGAAGGACCTTGGCTCGACTCCAGGTCGGGGGATATCACTTTCTCCTATACCTAAAATCGCTTGCTTGAGCTCAGTGGGTGTTAAAATTATTAACGATGAATTCTCCAAGAAAAATCGCAAAAACTCGACCCGGTTGCTTTATGTTGACCATTATTTGGCAATTGCGTTAGCCCTGAGAAGGGTAATAATACCTTACAATACTCGCGGCAAAGCTAACCTGGTGCACTGACAAGGCGCAGAGCAGTATGATTCCGCCCATGCGATATTGTTCGCCCCCTATTACGTTAACAGAGTTATACATGCATACATTTCGTACATAACATACGTAAGACACATTTCGCACATAAAACACAGGCATATTTGTGCAATTAAAATCTGGTATTTATTAAATTTAGGAAAAAGACTCATTATAGCGAGCGATGACGTCATTAAAGTAACTGACCACTCAGAGGACTTCGTTTGCTTGGCGAGAAATTTGGCGCCTGGAATTTTGGCAACCGCGTTTTTCTGCATTCCAAATTAGGCGATAAATAGCCTAATAATGTTGAGGGTTATCTCATTTTTCGCCAATTGGCGAATGAATATTTATTGCACACACGTGAATAGGTCACCGTAGCCTTAACAGTGCACCAGGTTAGCTTTGCCGCGAGTATAGAATATATTTTTCTAACGTTTTAGTCGGAAAAGAATTGACTATACACTGGCTCTGTAGCAGCACAGTGGCAACGTGTTCTCTTCGTGTGCCGTTAACCCGAGTTCGAGTCCCAACGGTAAGAAAAAAGCGCTTACTCCGACTTGTCGCCTACTGTGATCTAGGGGTTGGAGGCCCCGAGTATTAAGGGTTCGGATTCCGTGATTTCTCAGGAAAGAGTAGGTGCTCGCATTAGGATGTCCGTAGTGGTAACGACTTCGTCTGTTTGCCATAAACCCGGGTTCGACTCCTACTGATATCGTAGAACACGCGTCGTTTTTCTACCTACCGTAGTTTAGGGTTTAGTTTCCTTGGCAGCGTAAGTTCCGATTCTTCCGATTACTGTGGGTCTCCGCGCTGTATAACCCCTTTTGCCTTTGCGACGCAAAACATACAAACGGGAGCCAATGAACATACAGACAATGAACTCTGGCTATGCATTACTACCAGAAATAGGCAATGCATGGCTGTATTCGGTGACTTAAACACTAAATGGCTTAAAGCATTGGATCGCTTGTTCAAGTCCAACATGGGTGCCGATTCCGTTCCCATATTTTGCAGTAAAATTCAATAAAATACCAATAAAAATTCAATAAAATGTCAATAAAAGTACAATAAAATGCCAATAAAATTACAATAAAAATATAATAGAATATCAATAAAAATACCATAAAAATACAATAAAATATCAATAACAAAAATACTACAAAAATACAATAAAAATACTACAAAAATACAATAAAAATACTACAAAAATACAATAAGGTGTCAATAAAAATACAAGAAAAATACATCAAAAATACAATAAAAATACATCAAAAATACAATAAAATGTCAATAAAAACACAATAAAATGTCAATAAAAACACAATAAAATGTCAATAAAACACAATAAAATATCTTAAAACTAATTGTTCCCAATTATGTCACATATACAATAAATTGTAACCATTAATATAAAGGCAATTTCAAGAGGCAAGATTTACAATCGCGCACCGAAAGCAATTCATTGTGGAATAGGAATAAATATACAAATTACAACAAATATTGAATTCCAAAACACTAAAAAATATTGTTAATCTAAGAAAACATATTTGCAAACACATGCATGAAAAATCTGGTAAAAAAAAAACACCCACCCGTTTGAATTGTGGTATCACATAAACAAAATAATTATCTCAATTTGTTTTAAAGATTAAACTATGGCAGCAAGCATTATGGGTCATTTCTCAGCTAAAAGGAATGCAAAATGAGAGAGATTAAACGCCGTAATTAATTAATTAATTAAAAACAAGTCTCTGCAAACCATTAAATTAAATGCTTATTTAACTTTTACGCTTGACAGACGGATCTCATAATTTAAAGTTTATTCAGGAGAAATTGCAAAAAAGGCGCAAATTCAACTGCACCCATCACGTAACAAAAACTGTGGATATTATTTAATTAATGTTCGCAATTAAAATAGCTGAAAATTATCTTTATAATTAATGAAATAATTTTCTTAATTTTACGCTTGGTTACTTTTTCCTTCATTAATTAAATTCTTCCATATTTTGGAGTTCGTAATTTTTGGGATCAAAATGGTTGTAAAGGCTTTGCTTTAAGAAAGAAAATGCATTTACATGAAAATACTCCTTGTTTTAAGCTGTCTTAAAAAAAGCATTACATTACATGTTTTAAATACTATTCAAGCTTATAAGAGAATATTGTCGAAAAGTAAGTGGAAATTTAAAATGTTCTTAATATCTAATGTCCAGCAATTTTATTTGTATGGAGAATATTTATTCTGATTCTGTATATTTGTTCTGTTTTGTACTATTTCTTTTTTGAGCATCGATTGTTATGTAAATCTTCCAACGTTTATTCTATTATTAGGGATTGGCCTGTGACGTTTATTTACTAAAGCGGTAGTATTTAACATCGATCCAACACGAATAATTTTAGTTTTATTCAAATTTCAGCGGGTTTCAATAGATATTGAACCCTTAATTCTACGTGGGTGTCAGAAAAGTCTTAAGTGAAAAAAAAAGATATTGAACCCATTATTGCTTTTGGTTTTTCCTGTATGCAATAAAAAGGGTAAGGTAAATGTCTTCCTTAAATGCAATAACGATGGCTATTGTTAACGTTGAAAACCTACAGAGTTACTTGAGAATTAGAGAGTTGCGGATTAATGTTAATTGAAACCCGTTAAATTTACATATCGACCTTAAGCAATTTTCTTTCAATTGTTTGTATTCTGATACGTATATCCGTAACTTGATCAAGAAAAGATGTCAGTAATTCAGTGAATCAATTTCAAAGAACCAATTGCAGCTGGAAAGGTATTTAACAAACTTTTTGAATGATTATCTCTTTATGTGTGAATCAGTTCCAAAGATTATTTATGAATGTAATTATATATTTGATACAGTACAAAGTACAGTACAACAATCTTATAATAATACGCTATAGTACTTATAGTATCTTATAAATATACGCTATAGTATGTATTGCACTAAGTGCAATACATACCATAAGTATAGTATTCTATAAAAAAAATTCTGCTTAGAAAACAATACTGGTTTGAGTTATAAAACGAGCTATTGCCTCACGCCTACATGAAGAGGAGTTGCGAAGAACAAAAAAAATCGTTAGAAAAATACTTTCCTGTTTAAACAATCACGAGAAGTGCTAGAAACAAATTTCCTGATCAGTATAAAAATACCATTGGAAAGTTGTTTTTTGGATTTCTTGCACGAAAGTTTGCCCACTTTTTCGGGCTTGAAAGTAAACGTTTGGCTTCGCTATTTTTTGCACATAGAAGCTTCTGAGAAATTTTATTCAATTTGCCGCTTTCCATTCTTTCGGAATTCTATTACGAGGCTGAGAAAACTTCAGCTTTATTAGCGATGTTTTTTTGTATTATCTACAACGTTCTCTTTCATTTTCGGTTGCACGGATATTCTTTCTTATTCAGAATCTTACATTTTCGTTACGTTTGATGATCAATGTTTGTATTGTTTCAATGTTCAAATGTTTTTGCTAGCTTTCTATAAAGTTCTTGAATATATTTTATTTGTTCTTACTAGTTAAGAAGAAGAATGTGTGTTGACAGATTCTTGTGAGGAGGAGGGGGGGTGGTAAACACTTAAGCTCCTTGAATCAGCGCCGTTTATGGTGAATAATATGACAGTATATTAATGTATTTTTTGAAGCATGCCCTCAAGAAATGTAACTTTGGATCCGCCACTGACGGGATGCGATGTATTAGCTGTGTAAATACAACAAATACTAAGTCTTTAGGTATAATCAGAGCTCTCCAGTTATCTAGGGGCGGCTTAAGGGAAGGGACGCCCGGGGCCCCGTTTGGATGGGGGAGCCAAACTGAAGTCAAGTTAAAATTTTTTTAATGGACCCAATAGTAAAAAATCTCTCTAAAAAGAGACAAGTTTAAAGAAATTTTTAGAGA
Organism: Dysdera silvatica; assembly: GCA_006491805.2. Lineage (NCBI taxonomy): Eukaryota > Metazoa > Arthropoda > Arachnida > Araneae > Dysderidae > Dysdera > Dysdera silvatica. The sequence continues at coordinate 43,280,957 of QLNU02015359.1, read as the reverse complement.
CATCTTTAGAGAATTTCTTTCAGAGACTTTTGGCCACTTTTATAGGGTATATGGCTCACTGTGCATCTGTGAAAATCTCCTGTTTTCGCCGGAGGGGGGGCGCCAAAACAGCAATCCATGTCAGCCTCCCCCAGGGTTCAAAATCAACTTCGAGCCGCCCCTGTGGGTTATATCGGGGGCATAGGCATAGAGTTTTATGGCCCCATTCCTCCTAATAATTTCAAATAAATTGCAATTTTACAGGTATATGCGTATAACATACGCTTACTTCCTCAGAATAATTTTAACACTTTACATTGCTGCCACGGGGTTTAGGGGAGATAAATTATGGCTCGTGTTATGAAGCAACTGTGCTATAACTTATGCTATACTGTTGACGATGATATCCTGTCATGAACTATTGCGTCGTATACATAAATATAAATAACATGTAAGCTATAATAGAGCATATTTACATCGAAAATTAAAATATTACTATTTAAAAATTGTTTACAACGGCTACGTTATACATAATATAGATTATATAGATCGATATTTTATGGATTAGATATCGATTATATAGATTTAATATAGATCTTCTCTTACATTTCTATAATTTTTATACTGCTCAAGCTATGTATCACGAAATATTGTATATCGGGTTGAATAAAAATGTATTATTATAATACACAATAATCCTGTTTATATTATTGTAGAATTTCAGTAGTTTTAAATAAATACAATTTTTGCCCTAATGACAGGTAATTTGGATTTTGAGGCTCTTGTTTATATAAAATGTTTTGAAAAGTACTTGGTTGTAATTTTCTTGCAAGTATTTTAATATATCTTATGTCATTTTCAAAACAATTGGATCAATTTCCACATTAATTTCACTTTGAGCGATTTCGTTGGCTTTTAAAAGCGATTTCGCTTTTCTCATCGAGTTTGACAGCCTTTGCAACGATTTCGTCAGATTCCAAACAACATACGCTTCTCAAAATATAAATTGGTTGACTTTTAAATATGTAAACTTTAAAATATAATTTAGACTCGATACTTAATGCAAATAGTTCACTTTGCGATTGCTGCACATGTCGTGTTAGGCAAAGAATGTAATAAAATTCAAATATGTTCCTAGAAATCTTAATAGTTTAGGAGTTTAGCCTGTCTATTATTTGTTAGTGCTACCTTGATTTTTAAATAAGTTAGAAAAATGAACGAATTTGAACCACCGACTTTGAACCATCGCAAAGCTCTATCTGCTATTTCATAGCACTGCTCACTTTCTATAGTCCTCAAATAAAAATTTACTTCATGGTACTTGCCCCAGAATTCTAAAATTCAACAATATACTTTATTTATTCTTTTATATTTTACACTCTTTTTTATCTAAAATAAATGAACATTAAGCGAAACAAATCAATGAATAAAATTAAACACAATCGGCATATTTCATTAGCGCGTCACCGTTACACTCGGGTTTTGAACCTCGAGTAGAAATGCCGATAGGTGCTGGTGATTGATGGTTCAACTTCACACTTCTTGTTCCTGGATCCGGATCCATGATGGAGCTCAGTTTACAAATAAAATCCTGTTAAAAGAGTAATGTAAATTTATATACGGTCTTTTTTTGCTAATATTGTACGATAAACAATTCCTTGTTATAAATTGATGTTAAATTACGTTGCCCGAAACAGCCCAAAAAAAGTAATAGTCATGCCACTAAATACTGTATTACTGACCATGTTGTGGGTCAGTGGTAGTACATTACCTAGCGTTCCCTAGTCTGGATTCAACTCCAGGTGATGTCAATAAAAAAATAACGCTTGCTAACAGTTCATGTCTGTTTAGAGTTGGTTTCCCAGGTGTTAAGAGATTCGAATTCTCCTTGGAGGGAGATTGTTCCACTGCCTCATGGTTGCATAGTGGTAACGCATTCGCTCATTATGCTATTAACTCGGGTCAGATTCCCTATGGCATTGTAGAAAGCTTGTCGTTTCTTGCACACCGTAATTCGGCGTTTTGTTTACTTGACAGTATAGGTTCGAATGCCTCGGAAAGCTGTAGATAGGACCGCTGCTAAGTAGAAACTTAAGACATAAACGCAATTACTAACCATAACGGTATTGATAGTAAGGAAGAAGCAGTGACGTATGGGCCAGAGTAGGCGCCATTGGAGCCTGATGTTGCTAAATTATGAGCGATATTTTCATTTTTGCTTATTTACAGATGTCCGAGAAATATTCATTATTGGTAGACTTGAATATTGAAGTAAAGCTTAATATTGGCAATAATGCACCTGATGAAAAATTCTTAATTTATTAGTAAAATATTACGAGCGCCACATTCATGGCACGTTTATTGTACGCCATTGGTGTACGCAGAAAGTTCATAAAAGGATGGGATTTACAGAGCTAGAATCCCATATATTTACACATATACTGTATATATATATGCGCACATATACAGAATTGTATCGTAATAGGTGAAGTTTTGAACCTATGGATCCTTGCTCCTATATACGCCAGTGTTAAGGGCCCCTGCTACCCACCTCTAGCATAGGGTTCATAAAAACCTTAACCCGGCACTGGGAGGAAGTAACCTTTGCAGAGAGTTTATATTCCTTAGATGCATAGACGACTTTTACACGTGTTTTTAAAACTTGGTAACAGGAGTTGCCAAATCCTTGTTCATAATCAATTGCCCGATGGGGAAAAGAAGAAGAAATACCGCGAAGTTGCCTGAAAACGTTGGATAGACTGACGGGAAAAGAAATCTTCCGTTCCCGCGCCAAGTATGGGGAGTGGGGACCTAATTTGCATGAACAAGTCCTCACCACCTCCCACGCCGGATCCGATATACGGCCTGCCACATGCAGCTGGCTTACGTGTCGTCAAATCCGCAGCCTCATATATTGCGTCGAAATGATCTCGGAGCCTGGACGTCAGGCTGGAATTAGCAGAGAAATTACGATTTTATTCCGAAGAGAGTCGACGAAATTTGGTCTTGGCTTTCTTGGATCACTCCTCCATTTTCAGTCGCCATTATCGTTTGAGATTGAATATTCTGGAAGCTTGGTGATATGGCCAACGAGAACTCGCGTATTTCGTGCAATCGATTGGGCTCCGAAAATTTGGTTTGGTGCAAAGCGGGGACAGCATTTCCGTTTTGCATACGAGGAATTCTTGAATCCCTTTGCAATGTTTTTCAAGAAATGTCGTTTCTCTTAAATGGAAATGGTGATATTGCTGTGCTGATGCATTCGCCAAAAGCTGGAGAAATATTTTTGTTTCTCCGCCATCATTGACAGATATTGTCCTACTTTACGTTGGAGACCGTATCTTACAGGAAAATACACGCAATTAAAACATTTTTTTAAATTTGCGC
>QLNU02015359.1:43222423-43270262 GCA_006491805.2 Dysdera silvatica | reverse complement strand
ATTTTGTTTTGAATTATAACTCTGTGAGAAAGGGAAAAAAACGGTTAGTTAGAAAGATGTAGAACATTATCTAATTACTAAGAATCGACAACAGGTGTGCATTAAAGACTGAATGAAAATTTAATTAGTTTCAGACTGATTTGTTCGGGGAACTGTAGATGGCAAACCACGTTCACCAAACGTCTTCTGGGATTATTTAAAGGAGAAGTTGTTTATGACATAGTCTAGATGAGTTAAGTCGTACAGTCTGGGTCTGTAAACTACCCTAGTAATCTTAAAAGTATCTAATGCAAAAAGTAAGGAAGATAGAGCGATCAACGAGAGAGAAATAGGGAAACTAAGGCTAAAAACAGAAGTGGAGGCATTTGGGATGTGGCTGGGTCGATTTGATATTTAGTGATGCCTTAGACAAGAAACAACGGAAGCGTCGATTTCATGTAGTTGACTAAGAAAAATAAAATATCCACGAAGAAAGAAAAGAACAGAAGCTGAACTATACTTACTGAATTTGCCACATGGGGATGATCTGTCATAAATTTTCCGTTTTGCGCTTGAAAATTATAGTGCATTTCCCCCCTTTCAGTCTAACAGTTAACAAAATTGCATTTTGTTGAAATCGGGATTTTTACTTTGTAGAAAAATCTTAAATGTACGCTTAAAAAATTGAGTATTTCTCTCTAGTCTAACTTGCGGGTGTTGAATTCTACCAGGAGTTTAATCGCTTCTCAAGAAGGCAATTTGTGACGCCATATTGGTAATCTGTTGATCAGCGTTTAACAGTTTCAACAAACAATTAAAGTACATGTATCTATTTAACCTAGAGAATTTTAGTTTTAGTTACTTTCTAAATATTAATTCAATAAATAAAAAAGAAAAGAAAAACGCACTGTGTGGCATATGGAAGCACGATTGATAAAAATTAACAAAAAGAAATTTACTTTTGGAATGTAAATTTGTTTTATTCATTATTTCAATAATCTGCATGCATTATCAACCAAATTTTATGCAATCTTTAAAGAATCTTGCAAAAGAGAAAACGCTCTAAGTAAGCCTTTTTAATGCTGTTTAACAGACTACCAATATGGCGGTTAGCTGCAATATTGAACGCTAACGCCCCCTTTATTACTATTTTGTTCTCACTGAATCGATTTATTAACATATATCATTTTATTAGAGTCTGCTTAAAGGATTTTTGTGCTCTAGACGACTGCCTTTGTTCCTGTAATTTATACGGCTCTGCTTTCTAGAACCCCTGGAAATGTATGCATTAGAATGTCGATTGGATCTAACTACCTTAGGATGCCACATCTGCTGCTAGAAAATTAACATTTAGAACTGTGGAATCATTCCTCCAAAAGATAGTATTTTTAACTACTAAACACCAATCAATCATTCTTATCGCTAGCTTCCTACACGGCATGGCTTGTCATATTTAGTTTCCTTTTGCAGATTAATTATTCGGATTTGGCAACAGTAGTTGGTTGCATCGCGAGCACCACGGCACATTTGAATCAGAAAATGAACGTTATCTTGGCTAATCAGTTTCGTCATTTATCATAAATTTTACGGTGTATTTAATATGGCAGTAGGTTTAACGGTAATGTCTCTGAACGAATTTTCTGGTAACAGGGCAGTAGACTGGTGTAGGCAGGGGGGGGTGATGGAGCCATACCCCCCATTTTGCATATATATATACATTTGAATATATATAGAGTTTTAGTTCAGTAACTTCCCCTTTATGGAATTTCTGAGCGTTCTACTGACTGATGCCTTTAAAGATAAGAAGATATTTTATAAAGCAAAAATTACTCCCAAAAATACAAAAAAGTAAGTATCTAATATTGCAATAATATAGTATCGTCTAACTTCAACTAATAATTTTTAGGTTTTTGAAAATCTCTTTATAATAGCTACATTCTAGGAAATAATTGAAATGTAAGTTTTTTCATATATATGTAATGTTCGTAAGTTTAATAGTGCAATCAGTGCAGGAGTCATGATGCGCCTGGAAACTAGGGTCTGATTATCGACTAGGCCGTCAAGGCCTGGCCCTAGGGACTCCAGTTGGAGGGGAACCCCAAATTGTTTTTTTTTTAAGTTGACTTTTGTTTACTCACTTTTGATCGACATCTAGAAAATTTTTAGGTAAAAGCTTACTTTTTTTGGGCTATTTTAGATAGTTTACCAGAAATTTTGTGGAGTCTTGGCATGAGCATATGTAAGTACTTATTTTTTATATATACTTTCAGACCCCTCAAAATCTGTCACCATGCGTATGTGCGCTAATAGTGTGCCTAAAGTCCCCAGATGTCTTAATCGGGCCCTGCGGGTACCTACGTTTTCTGAGGAATAGAAATCTCTTACGCCCTGCGGAACCTATTTCCGAACTGAAGTGAGCAGTTAGTGTTTTGTCGACGTTGGGGGGTCGAACTCATGACAACAGCGCCCTAAGCGAATGCGTCACCACTGTACCACCGCAGGGCCCGTATATATACTTCGAGACGAAAGTTTGGCAATGTTTAAAAAATCAGACTGCGTGATTAAAAAAAATTAGATATTTAAACTACCATACCCTGTACAAAAAGAATACATTTTTTATTAATTTGCAATGTTTTGGCTACATAACCTTTCTGTAGTTTCAAAAATGCATGAAATTTTAATGCTAATAAAAAAGGAAATGTACACACTACTCGAGACAAAAATATGGAAATTCTAAATATCAAGACAAAAATATGGAAATTTTAATTATCAACACAAAAATATGGAAATTTTAAATATCAAGACAAAAATATGGAAATTTTAAATATCAAGACGAAATATGGAAATTTTAAATATCAAGACAAAAATATGGAAATTTTAAATATCAAGACAAATATGGCAATTTTCTTGCTTGTACTTCGTCTAACCACCCTCGGCTGTATTAACTGCTTGGATTCCACGAGGCATGGACCCCCGCAAACTGCTGACAATCACCACCTGTGATTGTACACCAAACATGAATTGTTTTCCTTAAATCACCCATTGAAGTTGATTTCACTTTGGATTCAGTCCTTTTCATTTCTACCCAAATGTTTTCAATTGGATTAAGGTCGGGACTATTGCCTGTCCACTTGAGAACAGTGATGTGTTCTTGCAGCCATGTCGTAGTATTCTTGGCCGTATGACATGGTGCTCTATTCTGTTGATAAGTGTACTTGCCATGCGGAAAATAATAATTTGCATTTGGAATGAGGTGATCTGCCAAAATTTCGACATAATAGGGAGTGTTTACACTCCTAAACAAAGGCACACGTGGAACCATATACCATCACACTTGGAGGAAATTTGACCTGACTTGAAAGACAGGATGAATGGAATTTCTCTTCTTTGGGACACACTACTTTTGTTTCACCATCATTAACCCTTAAATGCCGAAGCTACAATTTTTACACTAATGCATAACCCGGGTCAAATTGACCCGAAAAATGAAATTGAGGATTTTTTGATAATTTCTGCTTACAACAACCCACATTTTATATTTTTATTGTTTTTAGATTACTTACAACAAAACTACCTATATAAATAATAAAATATGTACAACCAAACCCTATTTTATCGTCCCCCAAAATAACGTCATACCTCCATAGTATCATAAATTTGTATTAAACAGAACTTTTAATAAACATTACTATCCTAATTTTAGTGGAGGGAATACAATGGTATACTTGCTTTGTTTTGGATGAACAGCGTATGTTTTTAAAATTTCGATATGTCAATGTGATAACCATTGATCTTTCCGATATATATGTATTTATATATAAAATATACACAGTATACTTTTTTCTGATTTTGCAACTGCAGCACTGATTACAAGATAAATTGATATACCGCCAAACATGATATAGTGCCAAAATACCTTTTCACCAGCCGGTGTCATAAAGCGTAAAATCGGGTTTGACTGTATATGCACGTATATCCAGGATCAACGTTAGGAATTTCATATTGTTGACTGTTCAATTATCCAAACTGAAAAATTATGATCCAAATTTTGTTAGCCTAATTTGTCATTTTCATTAATCATTTAAATTTTTCCAATAATTATTTGTCATTTTCGCATCCAAATAAAATTTTGCTATTCGCATTAGGTGCATAGTCGAATGACTAGCGCGGGCCCTATTTCTATCATTACTTGCACAATTTGGTCTCTCTCTATATATAATATGCTTTGATTAGATGTATTTATAATTTTTCAATAGTTTGTTCATCTGTACTTATTAATTTATTATATTATTAAAAATTTACCATACTTCTGAATCAGTCCTTATTTTAATTGAAGTGATTACTGAATGTGAACTATGCTGTATTAACAGCAAGCATTACAAAGAACGCTACCATGATCATTGAATATGGAACTTCCGCATTTCGCACATATTGCAGATATATTTTTTTCTCTCTTTCACTTGGACCAAATTTGCATCTTTTTCTTTTATTCGATTTATTTGATATTCCCACAGTTTGGGGAAAGGGGATACTTCAAAGTTACATAGACTCCTTGATAGAGACGCTTGTATCCCATTGTCAGCGCTCTGTGTTTTCATATATGGCATTATAAGTTCTTTTGCTAAATCCTTCAAAAATAATGTCCTTTTATAACAAATTTCAGATGGGAAATAATTTCCCCATTCGTTGAAGTCTTTACACCTTTTGCTGGGCCTCAGTGAAAAGATATCATTCTATAACTAGACCTTTGCACTGCTCGAGTTGGACAAATTTCTGAGCATTTTTTATCCGAATTTTGCTCTATATTGCTGTTGCAGAATAACAGCAGGGGAAGAAAATTCATCCACACTTTTATATTCGTTGTCAGTTTAATTTTTATAATTAGTTTTGGTTAGATGATTTCCTTCTATTCGCACATCTGTTTCATTTGCTTCATATGAAGTGAGCAAACAGTTTCATTCAGAACATAGGTCTGCTCTCCTGTCAATCTCTTTTTCATAGTACAGCTCTTCTGTCAACCTCTTCTTCATAGTACTGAGCCATCTAAACACACATAATTTCAATCAGTATGGTATCAAATCTATTGATTACACTTTCAGAAATTCTATATCTAACTCAGTTGCCATTAGATTTGAAAAATTTTGAAAAGATAAAAATGCTATAAAAACATTAATTTTAATATAAGCTAAGAAAAAAATTATAATTGTAATAATAAATACATAAAATACATACTTTTAATCATAAAAAAATATCGGTGAAGGGGATAAATCCGGCAAAATGTAAAAAATTTAGAATATAAAAGCCTCTCAACTCCAAATGCAGTAAAGAATTACAATGTTTATGTTTACCAGACTTCACTTGACTGAAGCGTTTAAAATATTTCTGTATACGTTTGTAATGGAGTTTACTTCTTTGTGGCTAAAATGTGTTAAAAGGACATGATTTTTAATTTAAAATTGCGATGTCATATGCAAAATAATTTGTAGGGTCAATTTAACCCAGTTTATGCATTAACAGGGTAGTGGTATGAAATTTGCAACAAAAATTAAATAAAATAAAAAATGACAAAATAAAAACTAGCTAGATGCCTTAAAAAATGTATAATCTGAGATGTCAGGGAGAATCAAGTGTGCATTTGGAAAATAATCGGAAATATAGCACAAAATATAACACGCCGGGTTAATTTGACTCAAGTTGTGCACTTAATGGTTAAAACAGACAAAATCTGCTTAAAAAATAACTAATCGTTAATTAAGAACATGAAACCTGGAGCACAGAAGATTGAAAAAAGGTTATTTTCAGAGACAAAAGCAGATTTCGTCTATTTGATGAGATGGTAAACAAAAAGTAGTGCGTCTCATGGAAGATAAATTCCATTCATCCTGTGTTTCAAGTCAGATAAAATTTCCTCCAAGTGTGATGGTATATGGTTCCACGTGTGCCTATGGTGTTGGAAGCCTTTGTTTCCTTAATAGGAATGTAAACAGTCCCTATTATATCGGGATTTGGGCAGATCACCTCATTCCAAGTGCAAATTATTATTTTCCACATGGCAAGCACACTTACCAACAGAATGGAGCACCATGTCATACGACCAAGAATACCACGGCATGGTTGAAGGAACACGATATCATTGTTCTCAAGTGGACAGGCAATAATTCTGACCTTAATCCAATTGAAAACATTTGGGTAAAAGTGAGAAGGGCTATTGCTAAAGTGAAATCAGCTGCAATAGATGATTTAAGGAAAACAATTAATGGTGCTTGGTGTGCAATCACAGGTGCTGATTGTCAGCAGTTAATGGGGTGATGTTTGGTGTGCAATTACAGGTGCTGATTGTGAGCAGTTAATGGGGTCCATGCCTCGTAGAATCCAACCAGTTATTACAGCCAAGGGTGGTTAGACCAAGTACTAGCAAGAAAATTGCCATATTTTCGTCTCGAGTAGTGTTTATATTTTTTTTATTAGCATTAAAATTTCATGAATTTTTGAAACTACAGAAAGATTATGTAGCCAAAATATTGCATATTAATAAAAAAAATGTTCTTTTTGTATAGTGTATGGTTGTTTAAATACCTATACTTTTTAAACACTGTCCATTTTTTCAAAAATTGCCAAACTTTTGTCTCGAAGTGTGTGTGTGTATGTATATATATGGCAAATATTCTGTTACTACGCATGCGCAGACACCTTGGAGCTTTCAAAATCTTCAATACAGTTTTCAATGGGCTGAATACATTTCTATGCTTTGTGTTAAATGTATTTATTAGTACAAGATTTTAATGCTCTTGTACCAATCATTATTTGCTCGTATATCAAATGGCAGTTTGTGCAATGTAAAATTGTCTCTATGTTACTTAGGAAAAGCAACCACATCTGAGGGAGAACTTCTTTTTGTCTCTCGTTCGGTGATAGTTTATCAGAACGAGCATCTTAACTATTTCAACCTTCTTTTAATATCATACTGATGATTATTTACCTTTCTATGATCATTTAATGTTCCTGTTTTATTCCTTATCTGTAAGCCTTCATTTCTCATCCTTATCAGACCAAATGTCCGTGCTATTTTCTTCTTTAAAGCTATACTTAAAGTTTGTATTGCAAATTCTTTATTAGCCATTTGTAAAGTTTGCTCAAAATTACCAGGTTTCAATGTCTCCAGATTTATTCCGCTCATTACAGTAGCAGGCTCTTTCTTTAGCGTCCTTTGGTGTATTTATTTCTTTTTTGTTCGTGATTTGTTTAAAATTTGGTTCCAATCTTCTGTAGCGGCAACGAGTACGCTTAGGGCGCAGCTAACCGTGGTTCGACTAGCAACGCTGTTTAAAAAAAATGCTTATACCGACTAGCTGCTCATTAGTCCCTTGTACCGTAATATGCAAATTATTAATTACTATACATATAACTAATTATATTAAATGAAGCATATCACAGTTTAGTAATCTTATAAATGAACTTACTAGTATGCATGCCAGTAAAATTATGTCCCGATTTAATAATTCAGTTAGGAATGCTCATAGGCGTACGCAGAATGCTTATGAGGGGGGGAGTTAGAGATAAAATTTACGTACATATTATGTTACATATATAAAATGTCATTGCAATTAGGGAGTTACAACCCCCATCAACACCACTCTGCGTACGCCAGTAAGAATGCATTATCTTCTAAATTCATGACTAAGTGGTGAACACACAAGTCATGAACAGTTAATTATTTTTTAATAATTGTTATTAGTATGGTATCACGCTGAATACTTTTCCATCTATTTATAACTGCTATATAACCTTTAAAATAGACAGTTGATAACTAACCGTCCGGTGCCGTAAAGATAACTAGTTCGTCTATAACGCTGTTAATTATTCATATTGCTTTAGGTAGTGGTGTGACTAGAGAAAGTGAATCCTAGTGGAACGATTAACATGGGTTCCCCTAAAATAATCAAAATGTGCATCATGAATCTGAGGTGCATATATATTATCACATTAATGCATTGGCGTATGCAGGATGGGGGTTCATGGGTGTCATAACCCTATTTCAATGTAATTTTGTATATATACGTACATATTTAGTTTCGTAATACTCTTATGAACTTTTTGTGTGCGTTAATGTGCTGGTGTAAGTTGCAGAATGGCTATCACGTTCTCAGCAATATGGAAGAAAACGCACAAAAGAAGTAGTTATGTCATTATATCATGTATCACATACAATCACATTCAATCAGTGGCTTATACGGAACTTTCAGATCACGAATTTTCTTTGGATAAAAAGGAACTCTATTTTCTAGATTTACTTTTGGACTCTAAGTTCATTTTAGCTAACTAATTTACGTTACCTAAACTAACCATTGGTTTTACCTAAATAGATTTCTACCGTATTTTTGTAATTTCGTCTCTCGTTCAAGACTTTACCGTCCAACAAACACCCTTGTCTGCCAATCTTGTCACATTTGTATCCGCATTGTATGTATTTTATATTTCAACTATTATTGTATATCATATGTACACAAACATATTTACACACCCCTCAATCATAAACAAACTGGCACACATCCTTGACCAACGCCCCCCCACATGGGTAGATTCCAGAAGAATTCCTTCCCCTGCCCCCATTTTTCTAGGTTCTAAATTTTTACTTTTTTTTTTCGGAATTTTCAGCCCTTTTACGGCTTACAAAAATTTAATTTAGCCTGCCAGAGTTCGCCCAAATCACTTCAGACCCAAAATTATTCATTTAATTAACCTCCCCCCCATCTCTTTTCCAAACCCCAACACCATCTCCTTCCATTCAACTTGGGGGTAAAACATAACGCTAGGCGCCCATTTTTCATAAGAATCTTGGCTTGGCTTATGTCATTATCATTTCGCATCTATCGTTGTAGTTTAGTGCGCATTGTGTTCATAGCTAAGAAAAAACATGCGTCGTGTGAACAGATTAGAGAACATTAAGATATAGGCATAACTAGGGAGGCCTAGGGATTAATTCTCCCCTTCTTTTAAAAAAAAAGCGAAAATTACGAATGAATGCTAAGTGAAGAGCATTAAGTTGGATTGGTTATGGCCTCCTGTAGTTCTAAAAGTTTTTCATAAACGTACTTGAAAACTTGCATTGTCTTTCTCATATTTTTTGTTTTGGATAGAGCAGTGCGGAGGAGGAGGATAAGTGACACATTTTCGGTCCAATGAGTGGCAATGGTACAATTAAGTTACTGGTCTCAACATAATTTTTAGTTTAACCGGATCAACCATAGGGCAGCGTTGAGTCTTAAGCCAGAGAAATTTTCCTTTTTTACTTTGATAATATTCATTCAAAATCCCCTGATAACACACTTCACTTTTCCGATGAACACACATCAGAATCCTCTGAGAAAACACCCCAGAATCTTCTGATAAATGCGCCCCAGGCTCCTCTGATAAATACACTTCGAAATCCTCCGAAGAAGACTCGCAGAGGGACAAGTCGAAATGCAAATGAAACTACTGCCCGTTCGCGCAGACTTGGCGTCCGATCCCGTTAACAGACGGGTTGTTTCATTGCAGTAGAGGGTAAAACGTCTTCCAGAGCTCGTTTTTCCCGCGCAAAGAACGAGTTCTCGAAGAGGCTCTACCCTTTACTGAGTGGTTGCCAATTGGTAGTCCGTGGACATCTGGTGGTCCACGAAACGAGTCATTATTTGAAAAAGAAAATTTTAAAAACAGATAAAAATCATTAAATATTAAAATTAATTATAAAAATGAAATTGATTGCATATTTGTAGTATTTTACAATCTGACGGAATTTCAGAAAACGGTTCGTATTAAAAGTAATTCGTCTTAAGCGTGTTCGTCTTAACGAGGTTTGACTGTATTATTATTAGATTTTATTATTTCTTTTTCTGTTTATTTCTTTTTTTTTTTTTACCAAAGAAAGATTGTACAAACACATTTTCCCCAAAAAAGACCCAGTTCCCTTTTTTATTAAGGTCTTGCAGCCAACTCGTAAGAATTTTTCAAAGTAGTCCGCGGCTTCAATTGAGTTGGGAACCACTGCTCTACTGCAATGAAACAACTCCTTTGTTAACGGGATCGGACGCCAATTCTACGCGAACGGACAGTAAACGTGAAACTATATACAACAACCCATTCGAAACTGTCTGTAGTACTGATTTGTAATTCAGGGGTTCATTTCATAGGCGGCAGGTTTGGATTCTTCGAAAACTGTAGGTACTACGGCAATAGGTGGTTATCTGTCCTTGCGTCACAAAATAAAAATGTAAATTGCAATGTTTTCTGTTTTTCCTGCGACATGTACCAAACAATCCCTATAGGTCGTTAAAAATATGACCTTGATTTTTGTTTCCATAAGCATTTGGTCATGTAAGCAAGTTTCACTGGCCTAATTGGTGGACGCGGCCATAAAAAGGAATTAATCATATTTCAATTTTTTAATTTATACATTTTTGCGTCCTCTTTATACGTTTTTATCTTTTTATTTATTACTTCATCCGATTAAACTTATTACTTCATCCGATTAAACTTATTACTTCATCCGATTAAACGGTTTAAGGGGGAACAAAGTTGTTAAGGGGAAACAGGGTTGAAAAGTTGTATTGATTTTTGTTAGAATTTAGGATTAGAAATTTAGAATGTCAGAGTTAAAATGAAGTTAAAGTACTTATAATTAAGTTTGCAAATTTAAGGTTAATGTTTTTATTGGTTATTTTAACTATTTGTGAACATTACAATCCCATTACCATTGCACTTAATATTAAGTTTATTTATCGAGAATTGAAATGCAAGACCGTGAAAATTAAAGGGATGGATTAAGTATATTGAATGATTGTGTTTTACGTTAAATATAAAAAAAAAATTAAATTTAAATACAGTTTTCTTTCAATGACCACAGGCTCAATTAAAGAACTGACAGGAATACAATTATTAAAAAAAAAAAATACTGCCTTTTTATTTTATATAATAAACATGAAAATATCAAAACAAAATCTAGGATTTAAAAATTTAACTGTGACATTTATTTACATATCGGGGCCAGTAACAAATTTCTAGAGTACAAGGACTTTCACCAACATATTTACTTTAAAATCTTCCTTTAACATATCTTTTAATAGGTTTAAATCTTGTATAAACGTTTTTATTTGCAAATGGAAACATCAAGGAACTTTAAATTATTTAACGAAGTTCAATTACCCATTAGTTCATTTATAATGAAAATTATACTGGAGTGTAAAAAACCACCAGAAAAACAATCGTGTTAGAAGTTTAGTGTGGGCGGAGGCACTTAGAATTACACATTAAAAAGAAGAGAAAGAAAGGTTAACTGTAACTTACATGTTTAATTGCTTATTTTGGCCCTGGTTATTATGGAGTTTTCCTTATACGTGTTCATTTGACTTGAACACCCCACTTCCAAATTGGCATTCTCTCTCTCGTCTTTTCAGGTCTGAACAGGTCAATCTATATCGACGCCATTTTAAGGATTGGCCGGTCCAAGGACTGCCAGAATGCAACGTTGCCAAGAAGGAAAAAAAACCGCCAACTTTCATTTGGCCCTCGTGAAATCGTCGGCGCTGGGGTTGAAATTGGTAGCCCACTCTGGCATTCCCGAATAAGGCACTGATCTGATTTTTTGCAGATTACAGATGTCCAACGTTGTGTCTAAATCTAACTGCAATGCTTGATTGCATCAAGGAATTTGTTTAAACTTAAGACTTCATTGGCGCCAATCGTTGATGGAAATTAAACATATTGCAGGGAGAGAAATAATAGATTTTAGGTACCATGATAGGCCAAAATTATTCTACTTGTAAGTTAAAAATGGGTTTAAAAAATTAAATATGATAGGTAGGAAAAAAACAAAAAGGTGGATTTGTATGTTAAGGGGTCCTGCGTTTAAAAAGAAAAGAAATTTAATTATAGATATATTATTTATATACAGAAATTTTAAGTGATAATGTCTGTGCTAATAAAAATCGAATTAATTTAAAATTAACGCCTTTGGTAATTGAATAAGCATTTTCTGCAATCATTTTCGTTAGACACATAAATATAATTAAATTTAAAGTTCCTGAAAAAAAATTACTATTTATAGTTCTTTTATTTGGTTATTCGGGTGTATGTCATGCACAGAAAACCTGTTTGATTCTTATTTATGGAACATCTTGATGCTTCTTAATATTTTGCCGTTGCTGCCAAAGAGGAAGATGCTGTTGCTACCACAGTAGGTGTCGTTGGACGTAGTTGTCGTTGGACGTAGTTGTTGTTAGACGTAGTTGCCTCATGAGGAACATTAATTATCATGGACATCATCAATGGAATAGGGTAAAGCAGTGTATAGTTATCTTGAAGTACAATCTCATCTGGAATAATCAAATAAAGAGCGGCAGAATATCGAAGACAAAAAAATATATTTTAATATCTAAGCATATAATATTTATATACAGTGAGAGAGAGAATGTGCTTTTTTATTTATTTATATGCTCCTGGGTGTTTAGATACAATTAGTTATTTATTTTAAAAAGAGAATTTTCAAATTTCGTCCTAACGAAGCAATTATCTATTGCGTATCTTTTTATTTTACACAAACTCGATTCCTCGTTCCATTTATAATTAATTTCGACGTCTATGTATTCCCCATTGCAACTGCTATACATTGGAAAGACAAATATCATCTATTTCGATTTAAAAGTGTTCCAAAATGTAATCCCAAATTTTTCCGTTGAAAGAAAAAATTTTAAAGTGCGTATTTTTCCCTATTTTCTCTGTTTTGTTGTCACATTGATTGCCTTTCATTCTGGTTGTGTTGAAAATTACATTTAATTAAAATCTTGCATTAAAATTCTGCTGAAAAAACCGCAGATGTAAGAGAGTCTGTTATGCCGATAGGTTTCGATTTCCACAGGTACCGTCTATGTTTATCCCTCTTTTGAATAAATTTAAATTACTCATTTTTTTTGTCACCTTCGGGTGGTTTATTAAATTTTTTTATTTTGCACAAATTTCTGATAATTTGATTAAAATGAAAGGCGATGAACTGGATTTTAAATTATGTAGGGATTATTTTTATAACATGTAAAACCCATTAATAAATGTTTTAATACATTTAAATAATATGGAACCAGCGCATTAAATAGCGAGCATATGCCTCTCTTGTCCCCCAAAAAAAGCAGTCGGAGAATTTAAAAACATTAAATTTCGACAAGTACAGAGAATTCCCATTAGGGGTAGACTCGATAGCGCATTTCGGAAATGCCGCCTGCATGTCGATCTGATCTGGTACAAATAAAACAGAAATGGAATTTTGAGTTTGCAATCAGCAATCTTTTTTAGCAATTTTCACTTGCGCCGTATTTTTTTGAATAATTTGCCTAAGATCAAGTTTTTTTTTTTTATCAGTCATTAGGCTTTTATTTATTTTTTTTTTTTGAAAAATCACGTCATGGGAATGAAAGTTTATTCAACGTAATAGCAGATAGGCTCCAGCTCATTAAAATAATTTTCCTCTCGATCAATAGGTTTAAAGAAACATTGCAAAAAAATTTAGTTGTTTTGAAAAAAAGTATTTGAAATGTTTAGGCCCATATATAAGTATATGAGCGATACTTTGCACAACGAAGCATATGAACCAGTTAACGTAAATTAGCCCCATGGAAGACTATTTTCTATCACTTATTAAATTCAATACGCATTTTTATTCAGTTTTCGCCGATAGATGGCGACACTTGGATGTTATGAGTCGTGGACGCCAAGCTTTCGGGGTGAGTGTCAGCTGCTTAGTTTTGAAGTTGTTCAGATGAAGTCAGACGTATCTGTGCCGAAACAATTCTAAACGATATGACATCTTGCATAAATACGTCAGTTGTGTTAATTTCCAAGTAAGCATATTTAGGCGCATTTAAGTAAACATATAAAATTATATAACCTTCAACCCTTATGGCAGACTTGTAGCTATAACCTGTATAACAGTTAAAATTACATTGCACCTTTAAATTGCAATTCTAAGTGTATATTCCTCTTATTTTCAATATATGCTTATATTGACTTCGATTTAAAAGTGATAAATATAATTGTGTGCGACCAATAGGAATGATCAATTAATAATTATATGGAATAATAATCATTGACGTATGCAGGGGGGTGCTGATGGGGCTGCAATCCCTCCATTGCAGTGAAATTTTTTAGATTTAACAACTCAGTTCCAAGTCTGTAACATCCCCATTGAGCCTATAACCTCCCCCCACCCACTTACAAACTTTATGCGTACACCTATAGTAGTAATTTTATAATTAGTAGTAATGAAAAATTCAAACAGATTGCACAGAAAAGTCACACACACACATATCATCATGTACACAGCAAAGTCACACACATACACCATAATGATGGTGATAATGAAGATCATATATTCCTGAATTTTTCACTCGAAAGAAGGATGTTGAGCAATTGGAGATGGTCCACTTTGAAGTGACTACACCACTGGTTATGTTTGATACTTATTCTATCCTTCCTGTGATTCAGGGGTTTCCGAGATTTTTCTTGAGGATTTTGAAGATTTTCTAGTCGTAATTTTTTATAATATGGTAAAATTATCGCCATTTTTTTAAAAAAAATTCTAGTTTATCCAAGCATGAGAAAATATATTTTTTACTTCATACGCCTGTATCCTAATAAGAAACAGCACTTGACTGATTACTAAGGGACTGTGGGTTCGGTACCCTACTGGGCGCCTAAAATCATTGTTTTCTTTGTAATCTATCATCTAATGGAAAAAACATTGTTCCATAAAATGTAGTGTTCTGAAACCTAACAGAATTAAATTTAATGGAAAAAGTTCCTGATGGTTTTGCAACAAATGTTTTACTTGAAGTAAATAAAAAATCGCCCGAACTCTAAAGTTTAGAGAGAGATTCTGAATCAAGAGCTCTCTGGAGGATTGTTGTTAAAAGCTAGCGAATAGACGAAATTCTTTTCATTTCACGTGAAATGGAAGATTTTTCATCAATGGTGTAAAAAGTTGGTACGTAGTTTATGAATATCATATAGTAGTGTATACATTGTACATATATTTCATATAAATAATACATCGTCTGCATATTACACATACCCAATGCATAGTATACGTAGTATTACATATACACAATGCATTGTATACGTAGTATTACACATAATGCATTGTATACGTAGTATTACACATAATGCATTGTATACGTAGTATTACACATATAGAATGCATTGTATACGTAGTATCACACATACAGAATGCATTGTATACGTGTTACGCATACATAATCAGGGCTTAAATAGGGCGGGAACTCACCGGAGCCCCGCTCGAGTACTTCTTCATTTTTGGCGATTATTTAAATATTAGCCGGAACCCCTAAATAGACACTGTCATGAAAAAGTAATAAATTTGTGATTAAAGTCATGCATTTTGTTGTCCAGAAAAATGGACATAAACAATTGATATGATTTATCGATTCTTTTGCAGCCATTCGATTTTTTAATCGATTTATCATAATATTAGGGCTCCTTCACTTTTTTTTTGTTAGAAATTAAGCCCTGTAAATAATGTATTGTATACGTGTTACACAAACTACATTGTGTATATATATAATGAGCCTATTATATTGTATACATATTATATATATCATATTGTATACATATTACATCATGACCTTATGCATATTACATACATATCATATTGTATACATATTACACATATATATCATGACTGTGCATGACATATATCATATTGTATGTACATGTGCATATCATGTTGCCTGTATTACATATATATCGCTATTGTATACATAAGTATACATACATAATACATTGTATACATAAGTATACATACATAATACATTGTATACATAAGTATACATTGCTGTAAAAGAATGCGCTCAAGCATATTGTGTTACGTTTTCATA
Source organism: Dysdera silvatica (assembly GCA_006491805.2). NCBI lineage: Eukaryota > Metazoa > Arthropoda > Arachnida > Araneae > Dysderidae > Dysdera > Dysdera silvatica. Next base: position 43,254,366 of record QLNU02015359.1, on the reverse strand, counting down.
GGGTCCTAACTAAAACTATGGTCAGTTTCACACGCAAGAGATGATAAAGTTCATTAAAAAAAAAGTGGCTGGTGGTGTAGTGGAAACGCATTCGTTTAGGGTCCGTAACTTGGGTTTCTTTTCCAACGGCTCCAAAAATAACGAAATCTTTCCGATCATTCGCTTACTGTAATCTGAGGGTTGGTTCCGCAGGCCTTACGAAGTTCGGCTTTCTTTTATTAAAAAAAAAACAAAACCGCTGTAGGTTGGACAGTAAGATATTTTTCTCCTTGCACTGTAAAACACATCTTTCATAAAAAATAGTGTAAGCGTTACGGTTTAATTACCACATATGCGTAATATGCTGTGTATCGTCCGTTATGAACTTTCTATTCTTGTAAAAAATCGGAGTAAATTCTTCATCAAAGTAAAAATATTTATTTATATAAATCGAACACTACGCAGATTAAACAACAATTTTAATCAAGGTTTTTTGGCGTAGTGATAACAGCTTCGATGTTATGGCCTGGTTACATGGTTAAACGTTTGAAAGAAAAGAATTTTTTTTGCGTTTGGTGGGTCCTGAACCCACGGAAGCTAGAACCAATGTCCACCAACTGGAAGGTCGTGGGTTCAGCTCCCACCGAACGCAAAGAACATTTTCCTTCTGAACGTTTCACCATCTAACCGTGCCATAACATCGGCGCTGGTATCACTACACCAAAAAAATTGATAAAAATTGTTGTTTAAAAGAAAAAATATTATTGCGTTTTCTCCTTGTATATTATCCTTTATTATAATGCAGATAATGTGTACGATTTTTATTGCACAATTTGAATCTTCGACTTTTCTATCGATACGTTGTGAAAGGAACTAAGTTTCAAAAATCGATGTTTGTGAGCGTAAGAAGAATATATAATCTGTCGCCTATCGATAGTGTTATCGATTTTCTTACAAAGAGATAAGGATTGCTTGAAAAAATCGAATTTAATCTAAATATCTGAGATTCTAGAAGTAATTTTATCCTTTTTTGAAGTTTATCAATATCTGTTTTTTGTATTGTTTTATTTTTGAATGCATAATTTGTAAAAAGTACCCTAAAATTTTAAAGTGCTTTCTTTCATCTGTCTTGATTTTTTTTAAAAACATGCTGTAAAAGTGCGCAATGATTTATAATGTTCATGATAAATTGGTTGCATGACAAAAATCATGCCGAAAAATTCCAAAAGTACAGTCTCTCTCGCTTTCTCATGAGCTTTTAAAATTGTCTGTGTTTATTTCATGTCTTTCATGTCTATTCAATATGCCTGTCATGCCTATTTCACATGTCTTTCGTGTCTATTTGATATGCCTTCCATGTCTATTTGATATGCCTTCCATGTCTATTTCGTACGCCTTCCATGTCTATTTCGTACGCCTTCCATGTCTATTTCGTACGCCTTCCATGTCTATTTCGTACGCCTTCCATGTCTATTTCACATGCCCTCCATGGCTATTTTATATTATTATTACCCTTCGATAAATTCGGCCATTATTTGTCGACTAGATTTTTCACCACTGAACAATCGTTCACCGACCGAATCAGCGAAAGATCGTTGGCCGACCGAATCAGCGAAAGATCGTTGGCCGACCGAATCAGCGAAAGATCGTTGGCCGACCGAATCAGCGAAAGATGGTTGGCCGACCGAATCAGCGAAAGATGGTTGACCGACCGAATCAGCGAAAGATGGTTGACCGACCGAATCAGCGAAAGATGGTTGACCGACCGAATCACCGAAAGATGGTTGACCGACCGAATCACCGAAAGATGGTTGACCGACCGAATCACCGAAAGATCATTCACCCACTGAAATACCGAATGATTGTTCACACACCGAAACATTGAATAATCGTTCATCCACCGAATGATTTAACTGCCAAATTATGAGTGAATAATTCATTCATTGGCTGTTTAAGTGAACGATTCTGTTTTCTCGCATTTCATAAGGAGTTCTGTTCATCTAGAAATTAAATTTCAAAAAGATTTATGAAATACGTTATCTAATTGATGAAGAACCTCGAAACAAGCTTTTGCTTTCTACTCTCTTCCATTTCTAACCTATTATTGTCAATATATTCCAAACTTAAACAAATTTCAATTGGATCGTTAGAATGATATCAGAACAGATTTATCAACATCCATTGTATATAGGTTGAAAAAAAAATTTTAAATGCAGAGTAAGTCGAAGTTGTATTTGAAAGAGGTGGAAGTGGTAAATTGCGGAACATTCCGTGTACTATTTGTCAGCCTTACTCCTCACAACCAAACCTTCAAATTAAGATGCTTTTTTTTTGGTCAACCTTAGATTGCAGATGTGACCGTTATTTTGCTCTATTAAAACAAATCATTTTTCGACTTTTTACAGTGGCACGGAGGTAACGCATTCGCCCATTATGCCATTATCTAGAGTTCGACATTCAGTGGCATCGTGGAACACGCAATGCTTTCCTTTTAACCATAATCGGGGTTGTGGCTACTTCGGCAGCTGTGGTTCTGATTCCATGGACAAGAGTAGGTCCCGACGTATAACGTTAGCTTCCCTTCTGCCACAAAATGCAAATGAGCGGTAAACAACTTTCGGTCACTCTTTTTAAATTTTATTAAATATATCTTAGTGGCAAAGTGGTTAGCTTCAAGCTTTCCGTGTTCAATTGTCAGAAAACTCACACTTTCGTTACTTCTGAATGGCGAGATCTTTAATTTTTCCCCGTGGGATGAGCAATAATATTCCTGTGGCGGTTATATCTTTGTGGTGATGGGCATTAACTTGTGATTCCGAAATGAGTACTCGAAGTTACGTATATTGCTTTTGTCTTAAATAGCTCGCCGAAGCAAAGCACTTATCAACGTGGTATTTAAAATGTTCTGCAAGTCTATTGAGCGTTAGAATTTGCATGATTCACCCGCAGTTAATGCAAATGTCTATCGTATTTTATAGCGCATGAACAGGAAAAGCCATGGTGCTCTAAACGTTGCTGAAATTTACAGATTATTGGTAGCTCACATGCTTTGAAAACGGCAAAAGGATCGTTTAATTTTAGTGCGGAACACTGTTGGATTATGTTCATTGAGGAAAGTAACGGAAAGAATGGGTGGGCATAGCACGAGCCATGAGGAAGGTAATTGGAAGTGTACATAAATTTAATCATCAGACTTAATCTCAAAGTTAAATAACTATGGCAGTTCAGAAAGATGCGTATTCAGAAAGTATGGGGGCTGAACAGCCGAGACCCCATCGTGCCTTTTCTTCTGAAGGAACATGAAATTCCCATTAGCCACCGAACACTCAATTTAAATCGATGATTGCTTTTCATAGCGGAACTTCGAGCTCAATGAAGTATGGTTTGAAGCGCATTCGTTGTGGTCAGACAGATAAGCTAAATACTTCCATATTTTTTGACTGTATTATATTTAAGTTTTGCCAAAGAGTTTTGGTAAAATGTGGGAAAATTGTTTGTTTATAAACACCAATGGTGAATGTGGAAGACAGAAATATCCCTCTGGAAGATGATTACTCAAAGCCGACCAGTTCAGTCTACAAAATTTACAGGTTATAAGCCAATCAAAGCTTCATCTTAATTAACTAAATACCTAAGTCTTAACAACTAATCCTTCGCAGTTATTTATAAGCCTTATGAACAGTGAGATTGAAAAGTGACCCCATCCGACTGCGGTCCAGACTTCTGAAAGGCACGTGTCATAAGTTTGGTGAAATAATGGAATTCTTTCTAGAAGTTTCCCCATGATCGACTTATTTCAACCGATTTATGATCACTAAGATCATCGGATCATACGCCACTGGATTTTGTTCCGTGGTTAGCTTAAAGGACTGATATACTCATACCTCAGCAATTCCCAGCCTCCCTCACACCCGATGATGAGTGCAAAGTTGGCATTGCCATAGCAATTCAGAATTTGCCACTGTAACTCCTATGTAAAGTGGCTCTTAGTCTTATGAAGAGAGTACGAGTGTGTGTGTCCAGGCAGAAGGCGGTCATTTTGATCATATGCTATAACCATCGTTTTTTCACTGAATATAGTGCTTAAACGTTATGATATTCTTGTTGTAGGATATTATTACCCTTCTCAGGGATAACACAATTGCCAAATAATGGTCAACATAGAAAGCCTCCAGAGCGAGTTTTGGTGTTTTTTCGTGGGGAATTTATAGTAACTCAGAAAGCCACTTTTTTATTTATATAAATCGAACACTACGCAGATTAAATCAAACAACAATATAAATCAACGTTTATTGGCGTAGTGATACCAGCGCCGATGTTATGACGTGATTAGATGGTGAAACGTTCGAATATAGTTCAGTAAATAGTCTTTATATACGTTCGTAAAGAGATTAGATATTGTCCTTCGTAGCTCAGTGGGTAGAGCCTCCGCCCGGCAAGTGGAAGGTCGTGGGTTCAGGTCCCACTGAACGCAGAAATATTTATTGTCTTTAGAACGTTTCACCATCTAATCACGCCATACCATCGGCGGTGGTATCACTACGCCAATAAACGTTGATTTATATTGTTGTTTGATCCACTTTTTTTTTTAAACTCAAACTAGAGCTTTTTTGTTATGGGAGAAAAAGAGGCATTGTCCAGAACTTGAGTCAAACTACGATCTCTCCATTGAGTCAAGAGTTGACCTAGAGTCGAACTTAGTTCGACTCTAGGTCGGGGACCATGCCTTTTTTCTCTTACTATAAAAAGCTCCAATTTGAGCTAAGAAAAAAAAGTGGATGTCAGAATTATTACGTGTTATGAGATTCTGTACAAAAGTGATGTATGCACTACCAATGTGATTTATGTATACTACTTCTCTACATATTTACTCTACATGCCCGTATCCAGAGGTGGGTGGGTGGGATTTTAGGACTGTAAAAATATGTATTGTTTACTTGTCAACTTGTAAAAAGGGGAGAAAATACTCTCAAACCTTGAATTATCAAAATTCTGACCACAAGGTCTCGTTTTGTACACCATCAATTCGAGAACACTTTAAAGGAAAAAAATAAAAACTATTTTCTTTAAAAGAGGGACACATTATAAAAAATTCAATTCTAATAGCAAAACTACAAGTAAAAATTTAGTTATGTCTGAAGTCAAAACTGGTATTTTCTCATCTATTTTTGCGTTGTCTGTTTCAGTCGCTTAGCAATTTAAAATTCATAGGGAGCTTGTGTGGCTCCAAAGAAGATTATGTGATGCGGTCTTAGAGAAAACGTGTTTTGATATGCAATGGAGGTGGGGAGTTTTATCTCCTGAAACCTTCCCTTACCGACGCCACTGATCTGTCTATATTTCTTTACGATAAAAGTGACACATTTTTATTCGTTATTTTGTGAAAAAAAATATTAAAATCCCCCCAAGAAATTAAATTCGGGCTACGGCCTTGCTTTTCCACCACGTAGTACACTGAAGTGCCAGAAAAACCGGTACAGGCGTGCGTATGCAAATAACGGAGCTTTGCAACCAATCAGCGTAACGCGATGCGGTCGGCAGCGCCTATATAAGACAAGAGATGTCTGGCAAAGCTGTTAGATCGGTTCTTGCCGCTACAATGGCAGGTTATCAAGATTTAAGTGATTTTGAACGTGGCGTTATAGTCGGCACAAGAGAGATGGGACATAGCATCTCCGAGATAGCGACAAAATTTGGATTTTCGCGTACGACCATTTCACGGGTATACCGTGAATATCAGGAATCCGGTAAAACATCAAATCTCCGACAGCGGTGCGGCCGGAAAAAGACCTTGAAAGAACGGGACATTCGACGACTGACGAGAATCGTTAAACGAGATAGACGTGCAACACTTCCTCAAATTGCCGCGGATTTCAATGCTGGGGCATCAACAAGTGTCAGCGTGCGAACTGTTCAACGAACCATCATTGATATGGGCTTTCGGAGCCGAAGGCCCACTCGTGTACCATTGTTGACTGCACGGCACAAAGCTTTACGATATTAGGCAGAAAAATTGGTACACCTACCTAATATCAGTTTTTTTGGTACTTCAGTGTATTTGCTATACATGTTGGTTTGAGGGAATTTCTGACTTCCATAATACTTAATGCTATTATCTTTGTAATTCTGTGTACCTACGTAAAAGAATGGTAGTGGTACGTACTGTAGAACCCCGTATCCCTACATGAGGATAGTAGTGTTCGGCACTGTGGGAACATATATCCCTTTCGTAAAAGGGTAGTATTGTTACTTACTGTGGAACCCTGTATTCCTTATGTAAAAAGGTAGTAATAGTACATACTGTGTGGAGCCCTATGTCCCTTACGTAAAAGTAGCAGTGGAACACTAAATGCTCTACCTAAATAAGTAGTATTGCTATTGTTTACAAGAAAAAGTTTTATTTTGAACTTCGGATGAAGTGGTTTAGCTATATGCTATAGAATCTTCTGATACCGTAGGATTCTTTCTGAGAGAACCGCTGTCATTTACTAAGAGGACGTCATCTAAAATAAGACTAAGCTATTTAGTATGTGTGGCATATTGCTAAGGAACGGAATTGCCGGACACTCTTTAAACTGCAAGTCAATCAGAGTAAGGTGGTAATTTTATTTAATAATGCCTTTTGACTTTGCGATGACGTAGTGGTGCGGGCTCCCACAATAGAAATGCTAGTTCACTTCGCAGTCTTTCTTTACTGTTGACTCAGAAACAGAAGAACACAAACTTAAAATAAGTTCAGTCAGAAATCCAAGTTGTTTCCTTCTATATGATGTTTTTCATACATATTTAATTTCACTTTTCGTGTCCAGCAACATATATCGTATAATTATAATTTTACATTTTGTATTTGGCAACAGTATGTGTAGTTTTCCGAATTCATGAATCAAACCAGTCTTCAATTTATTATCGACCTGTGAACACGTATCACGGAGGTTTCGCCAAGAAAGGGCGTACTAAATTTCTTTAACTATGTATTCGAATTAATTTACCTTTTGTTGTGTATTAATGAATTATTCTAAATATTTAATATATTAAAAAATATTTCAACTGGGTAGAAATCTGGGTAATACATTTCTTCGATATTTATATCTGCAGTGGTACCGCGTTTGTTTACTATACAGATTTGATCTCAACAGGTACTTTTCGCTTAACTATTGTTTTCTGCATATTTGCAGACGAAGGTTGCATTATATCAGGAAAAGGGGCTTTCGCTCCTCTGAAACCTTATAGGTTTTGGTGCCAAACGGTTTTGGTGCCAAACGATTTTGGCTGACTTTGCACCATCAAATATAAACAAAACTTCGTATTTTATATTCTGATGTTGAAGTTAGTTCCACAAAGCATCAAAATGCTGATCTCGCCAAATTTGGTAATGCGTCGCATATACGTTCATTATGGTAAGGGCTGCTGAACTGATGCCAAGAACTCTTGCTGCAAAATAATCGTGTCATCATATTAATCTACTTCCGAGACTTGCTTTTAATGTCACTTTCCGTTGATTGAGGATATGGAGGCGTTTTTCACGGCGAGGTTATTAAATACACCTGTGTGTGTCCAAGCTCGGTCTCATCAATCCGAGCTTGAGTCTCAAGAGCACGAAAAAAAAAAAAAAGCTTACTGATTAACTGCTTCCTCCCCGTAACTCGGGAAACAGTCACTGTACGCTGGTTCCCGGGAATTAGAAGGTTAAGTTAGCTAAAAAGAACAACAGCAAATTATCCATTACCATATGTGGTGGCGTTTTCCAGCAAGTAAAATGTTTTTGTATAACCGTGTCCCGCGGCTTCTTTACAGGGACCGCGCGAAATATTACAAAATTTGTCACAATTCTGTTGCTATTTTTAATTCAACGTGATAGAACATGATATTTAGAGGATCTGATGTAAACCAGTGATTCACTTCGTGGTAACTGTTTGCAGAAGCCAGCCTTAATTTTGGATATTAGGAAAAGAGGAATGTTCTCCTTTGAGCCGTAAAGCTTAAAGATTTTTCATTCCATTTGCCACTTCTGATTTGTTCGAAGCGGGTTTCTGAGCATTGTGCGAGAATCAACATGGAGAAGGAAACGAGGATAGCTGTGTCTAATTCGATTCCTCAATTTGAGACAGTGTGTGATGATCAACTGTATCATTCATTCCATAAATTATAATTGATTGAATTTCTCTAATTATATTTTTGTGTGACCTTTAATACGTGTTTTAGTTTTACGTAAGTTTACTTGTCAGAATTTGACATAGGCAAAGTACACTTGTTAGATTTTGATGTAGGGTGTTTCGACATCAAAGTGGTAAGAATCAATTGTTCCAAAACTTGAGATAAGTTTAGAACTAAAATCTGGACAAGGAGATTTAATTCAAGGCTCGTGAAGTTGTGATTGAAACTCCTGGTTATGAAAATGACAATTTTTTTATAATTTTTTTGTTTATTTTTAAATGCATTGCTTCACTTTGTTAGTCGTTAATCTTTTCTCACATATTCATGTAAGATGCTTGAAGCTACAGCTACTACCTTAAAGTATTTCAATTGCATGTTAGACAAAAGGGGAGACCTGTGATAATGAAATAGTTTGCGGGGAAAGTACTCATATATTGCTTTTTTTTTCGGTAGTTTCATTCGTTGTCTTCAAAATTATTCTGCCACCTATGATCGATAGATTAACTTATTAAATGTTGATTTCCTGTACGTAAATAGATTTCATTTAGGGAAATTAAAAACTCAGGGCTTTGATATAAAGAATTGAAATTGATTGGAAGTTTGATAGTTAAAAATTTTCGATAGCTAAATATTCGTCGACATAAATTTGTATTGCATTTTGTCAATTTCAAATTTGGAGTGCAGTTTAACAATTCAAAAATTTTATCAGTTAAATCAATGTATAATTCAAGACAAAAATTCTGACAAGCTTTAAAAATTCTTTCTCAACGAGCTATGATGCATCATACTGGTTACTTCCATTACCGTAGGTTTAATTTACCATTCTTATTATAGCACATGATAGCGTTACACTATATTTTCAGTATTTTTTTTATAGTATTGTGAATATCATTGAAAATCCTTATATTCATGTAAAACCTTCGTCTTTTTTCTGGCGTGGAAGGACTCGCTGTCCTTGCGCCATAGAACTCAACCAATTTACATTAACGTGCTTGATGACATAGTAAATGCTCTTATCCTTACGTTTATGTACTTAATGACAACTTATATATCCTAATCCTTATATTCATGTAGTTGCATAGGTGTAGAATTATATGCGCCCGCGAAGCCCCAGCCTTCAACAAATAAAAATTAAAATTTTACATATATTTTATAAATGTACAAACACGTGTTTAGACCCCCCCAAATAATTTTGAGAAGTCTAGGGTGCTGTGTAGTTGATGACAATGCGAATACCCAACTTTTACTTTCATGTGATGATGGCATTCTGAATATTCCTATTCCTTATATTCATGTGATTGATGACATTGTGAATATTCCTATTCCTTATATTTATGTGATTGATGACATTGTGAATATTCCTATTCCTTATATTCATGTGATTAATGACATTGTGAATATTAATCATAATATTTCAAGTTTTTCTGTCGTTAACTAAATACTTCAAAAATCACGTACCTTAAAATACTACTAATGAAAGAATCGATTTCTCTACCCCCATGTTTTTGGTTTATACTAGACAAGTTCTACTTGACCCGCAAGAGCCAAAAAGTAAGTTAATTTTGAATTTAAAATATGCATATGTATTATCAGTGCAACTGCATCCTCAATCCAACAACAAATTTAAGCATTCAATTTTAAAAACCCAACAATATTCTCAATCATCTTATGGTATCAAAAATGAGCTGTTTATAATAATAGAAAAAGAGCTAGCAATAAAAATTTAAAAGTAAGTTTTAAATAATTTGTTTCAAATACAAATTTTTTACGTAGAATTTACTGTAACCAACTATGTCGTTACTAAGCATTTATCAAATCCTTTTGTATGTCGTAACTTCCCCAGTCATTATCAAATTATGGCTAGATAAGGATTTTTCAAGTGTTATACATGTATATTTCTCTTAAGATACTTCAGCCCTTTATCTGTTTCTGTATCTCTGTCAGTACATATTCTGTTTGACAGCACCTTCCTGATCTTGATTTTGGTTCTTCCTCTCCAAATTGTATTTATCTTTCCTCCACATCCACGCTTTGCTTTAGTGGTCAGATTCTAGCAGTGATTGTGAAATATTAGCTTCTAGAAATAGTGTTTCCATTCTTCGTTTCGTTTAATTATTGCACCAATTTTATAACCGAAATATGCAATCTTTCATATAAAATAAATGAAATATCAAAGTTTGTTTAACTGAATATACGAAAACGATCTCACAGAAAGGTATCCATCAGCACACAAAGCAGCATTTATACTGCTTTCAATTGATATTTTCTTTTTGCTTTAATTTGTTTTTTCGCCTATTCCTCAGAGACTAACTTAATCGATTACTTGAAACTGTTTTAAAAAAAGAAAGGATTTAATTTAACAATAAAAGTCACTTGCTTTCGTGTTTAAACATTTTTATTCTTTAATTGTTTACCTTGTTTTCATTGTCTTCCTTTCTCAATTCCCAGAACTGGTCGAAAATCCACCTACCAAAGTAGATTTTACTTTTTTTTCAACTAACTTTAAAACAACTAATTCTTTTCGAATTTGGGTAAAGAAATCGGTCTAAACTCGAAAAGAATTAGTTGTCTTTTTAAACTTACATGCGTAATGATCGAAGTATTTTAATAGTTTTTTTAGACAAACGAACAACCAGCAATTTATTTAAGTATATGGAGTTGAATTTACAGGAATTCCCTGATGTCTCTATGGCAGCGATCACTGCTATCTCCTTCGTTGGGCTTGATTCGAATTCCTGTAAGTTTTTTAGTAAGTTTTCTGTGTTTTTTCATATTCTGTAAGTAGGCGGAACGTTCATGTTGGTTTGGATTTTACGGCACAAGAGAGAGAGACGCCACATGACCCTTACTGGTTCTAGGACAATGATTTTCAACCAAGGGGTCGCGATCGACAAGGTGACTGTGAACAGGTTTCTGTGGGTCGCCGCAACTATTTTTGGTTGCAATTATTTTTATAAGGAATTTTATACCACACGTTGTCGACGCTTTTATATTTCAACATGGCTACACATATTGCAGTATTCTACTAATGGTTGTTAATTTTGTCTATATATATATGTTTTTATTATGCAAATGTGACGGCGGCGGGCAAAGGGGGGAGGGTTGTGGATTATTTGGCTATCATAAAAATGGGTCGCGGCTTTAAAAAGGTTGGGAACCACTGGCCTAGGATATCAGCTTCTCGTCTAGGCTGAGCCCTCCATGACAATACTGAATACAAATCATATGAAATAGACACTAAAAGTATAGTCAAGGATACATTTCTTGGGTTCCTAAATGTAAGGAAACTAAAGTGGCAATGGTGATTGATTTTAAATAGGGTTATATAGCCCATGCCATAGCAGTTATAGCATCTAATAAAATTGTTTCCAAAGCAAATTACGTTCAATTTCATTGAGAATTTTGACAGTTATTTCTTCATAATCAGTTAATAGTAGGTATCCTACTAACATTTCATAAAACGCATTAACTAATGAAAAGTTTTATCAACTCATGTGGGGAATTTGTGTTGAACATGTTTCTCGAGGTATTAGGGAAGAAATTTCAATGCATGTAAATGTTGACACTGTTAACTTACTTGAAGAGTATTTCACTCAAAAGATTTTGGGAAGTCATGTCTTTCCGTCTTCAAGGGCGATGTAAAAATGTATGTCGCAGTCGTTTAAAAGTGAAGAACTTGGACCGTTCCACGTTTTGCTCAGGCGTATGATGCAACAGCCAATTGTGCTTGGAGAGAAAGCACTTTTTTTAATTATTCCAGAATTAAAGAATGAAGAATTGTCTTTTAAACTGCAGGATGTATTGTGTTACGGACATCTGGTTCAACTCCTCGTTCTTATTTACTTCCTCTGACTTCATTCATTTAAATTATTTGCATCTCAGTTCTTTTTCAAGCATAAAAAAACCGGAAAAAACGCCATACTTCTCATTTGGAGGAGTTTGTTTCTTGCTTTTTGCTCCCAAACCCTTTTATTCAGCAGCTGGTGAATTGAATTGTTTATGCAAGATTTTGAAACGGAGCAAACAATGAGGGGGAAAAACAAGATGCCGGGCAGATTCGACATATTTAGACGGTAAATTTTATCTTTATACCCTTTCACTACAAATAAGCTTGGACTTTATTTTCTGAATAATTATTGCTACTCCACAACATTAAGTGCACCGGGCATAAACAATTGAGTCATCACAGTGCTTATAAAAATGTGCTGCGAAGTCGTTTGTTCCAAGAAGTTATGTTAATCGGACGAGCAAATGCTTAAATCTTTCTCAATGTCTTACAAAATTGAACTGAAGTTTTACAAGGTATTGCTACTTGAATTTTACTTTCAAAATTAAAAAAAAAAAATGTAGATTTAAGGTGGTTATAATTAGTCTCAACGTTTATAGCTCTCTGTAGCTGAGGCTAGATAATTCATAGGGAATATGGGGGAGGGGATCTGGCCCACAGATAACGGGGCCCATCACGGCAACCAGCATGTAAAAAAATATTTGTGTTTTTAGAACATTTTTTCCAAATTAGATTTTTACTTCTAAAGTCTGACAGCATTAAAGGCAGGGGCGGCTTAAAAGTAGAGTGACCCGGGTGGCCTCTCGGGGTCCCGTTTGGATGGGGGCACGAAACTGAAGTCAAGTTTAAAATTCTTTTTTGTTGATCCCATAGTATAACTCTTGGACAAAAGTATGGAACACATGTATTTTTTATTTACTTTTATAAAAGAGGGCCTGTTTAACCCCGTTTTGATTGGCTATTTGCAATCAAACAAACTGCACTATAGGCATGGATTAATTAGATACAAATTTAGGAAAATTTCATTTTCAAAAGTTCATTTAATCAAAAGTTGCATCAAAATTCCAGAAGCTGTGCAGGGACAAAAGTATGGAATACATTAAATCTTGGATCAAAAGTGTGGAATACATTAAATCTTGGATCAAAAGTATGGAATACATTGGGTCAAAAGTATGGAATACATTGGGTCAAAAGTATGGAATACATTGGGTCAAAAGTATGGAATACATTGGGTCAAAAGTATGGAACACATTGGGTCAAAAGTATCAAATAATGGCACTTAGTACTTCTTAGGTCCTCCTTTTGCTTTAATGACGTCCATAATTCTCTTTGGTCATGATGAAACAAACCTTTTCCCATCCACAGGGATCAATTTTCCTCTAAATTTCTTGACCAGCATCTTTTAATTCATCAATGGTCGTTGGTTTCTTCTTGCTTACGTTTTTTTTTTAGTGCGAGCCAAGTATTTCCTGACGAATTGTTATCGGGACTATTGGTAGGCCAGTTTAAACATGTAATACCCTTTCTGCATAGTAAGCTTTGATTATTTTGGCCATGTGAGATGATGCGTTATCATTTTGGTGTATGTAGTCATCATCATCACCAAAGTGTTCTTCTGTAGTTTTCGTCACAAAATGGTTCAAAATATCCAAATATGTATAAGCGTTTACACTTCCTTTTAGGAAAACCATCACACCTATAGTCCGTTCGCGTAAAGTTGTCCTCCAGTCCCGTTAGAATTCAAGGGAGCTGAAGTAACAGATGGGTTGTTTCATTGCAGTAGAGGTTATTTCAGCTCCTTTGAATTCTAACGGGACTTATGGACAACTTTCCGAGAACGGACTATACACCTTTCGCTGTTATTGAGCCCCAAATTAATGATGCCTTTTGGAAATTTTGTTAAACCTTGAAGACAATTTGATGAAATTTTTCATTACTTTGCCTATAAAATTGTACGGGTATGGAAATAACTGTGTGTGGAGATAACTGTGTCCACAGTTATCTCCATACCCGAGACAAATCCTCATCTGTGAACATGATTCCAATCACTTATGGACCAATTCTTTTGTTTTTTCGCCCATGCAAAGCGAACCCTCTTCTGCTTATCTGTTATATATATGGTTTTGCTTGATCTTTACGAAACCTGTAAGCTTTTCCTTTCAGTTTTCCATAGACAAATTTATCAGAAAGACCTACCCCTTTATTCTTCCAATCTGAATTAATCTCTCTTGATGAAGAAAATATCTTTTTGACAATCTTTATCAAATTTCTATCATCTCACTCAATCGTTTTTCTTAGCCGCCCACTTCCACCTTGGTTTCTGACACCTTCAGTCGTTTAAATTTTGCTATAATTTTAGAAACAGTTTCTTTGGAACAACTAAGGCTAATAGAAGGGTTTTTTTTTGCGTTTCTCCCTTATTAAACTTCCCAATAATCAGAGTTCTTGTGGCTTGCGTCAATTCTCTCGTAGGTGACATGGTAATGAAAATATCGTGGCGCTGGTGTTGATTTACGTAGCTGTAATTTACATATCCGTAGACACCTCATGACGATGAATGACGTCACCATACAATTTGTGGGGCAAAATCACAATGAAGTGGTTAGTTTTGTAGTTTTCTTCTTTTATTCCATACTTTTGACCAAAGGTTTAATGTATTCCATACTTTTGTCCTTGGATGGCTTCAGGAATTTTAATGTAACTTTTGGTTAAAGAAATATTTCGAAAGTAAATTTGTTTTAATTTATATCTAATCAATCTACGCCTATAATGCACTTTATTTGATTGCAAATAGCCAATTAAACTGGGGTTAAAACAGGCCCTCTTTTGCAAAATTAAATAAAATAATACAAGCATTCCATACTTATGTCCAGGAGTTGTAAAAAATCTCTTTTAAAAAGAGAAAAGTTTAAAGAAATTTTTAGGGAAATTTTGAGATTTCAGGCCACTTTTATAGAGTATATGGCATGAGCGCCCAGAATGGGGTGCAAAGGGTGCACTTGCACCAAAACGCAACCCGTACCAGACCTCCCGGGTTCAAAATCAACCTATGGCCGCCCCTGATTATACGCTAATCGTACTATAAAAATTCATATACACACACATAGAGCGAAAGCAATAATGTGTGAAGCCAAAACTTGTATCCCCAGCATTTTGTATAAAGTTTACGCTTTCTTTGTTATCCATTGAATCGGATCTTATTGCAAAAATAAAAGCTAATTCAGCAGACATTATTAAAAAATTTACTGCAACCAAAGCGCGCAAAGTACAAGTTCACGAATAGACTGTTGATTTACGTAGTATATAAAATATCGAATTATTCCTGTTCCCAGCCCTGCTAAAAAACCTTAAAGGAGGACATAAATGGACATGAAAAGATGTTACAAGAGGAGACCGCGGCGGGGATGAAGAATGCCATTTTGGATAGTGACCCTCTGACAAGCAAAGAAGAGGCTCCTACAGTGACGCCACGTGAAGGCAATATTATCTGAGAGTAGAAATACAAAAGATACGATGACTATGAAAAAAACATGGAACGGGGGGAGACTAAGGTTTCATGAATGAAACATATCGCATAAAAGCTTTGTTGATTGTTTGTCATATTAAGGAATAAGACGAGCGGTCGTAATAACATACTTATCTTAACTGATACTATAATTACAATTGATCTTGTTGCAAAATTGCTGTGAGCGGGGATGGGGTGTTTATAAAACCATAAAATTCAAAAATGCCCTTGCATTCAACGGATGGAATTCATGAATGTTTTGCACGGTTTACCACGCCTATTTCGCTTTCAAACACAATTTCCATATATGTTATAAATCGATTCGTTTTATATACAATTATTATATAAACAAATTATATTATAAATGATGCGATTCATATGTTCCATATGTTCATAGTGTTCCATATGTTCATAGTGTTCCATATGTTCATAGTGTTCCATATGTTCATATAGTGTTCCATATGTTCATAGTTCATAGCCCCGTATAAGTTCATAGTTCCATATGTTCATAGTTCTATGTTCATAGTTCCTATGTTCATAGTTCCATATGTTCATAGTTCATAGTTCATATGCTCATAGTTCATAGTTCCACATGTTCATAGTTCATAGTTCCATATGTTCATAGTTCGTAGTTCCATATGTTCATAGTTCATAGTTCCGGTTATGTTCATAATGTTCATAGTTCCATATGTTCATAGTTTATAGTTCCATATGTTCATAATGTTCATAGTGCAAGCATATTTCCGATGGTGAAGTGGCCGCTTCCTTTGAGATCAAGTTGTTGAGAATCGATTCCCAGCGAACTGAGTCGCTTATAGTGATTTGAGAATTATTTTTAAAAATGTCGTGTCTCTTAGGTCCCGTTAAGTATTCTCTAACCCATCTCAACCATTGCCCTGTCGTTTTCAGAATAGAGAAGTCAGTATCAGACGAGATATAATTATAGCAAAACCATTAATATCTGACCTAAAATGCATTTGAATTATTTTTAACAAAATGCTTTAACTTTCGAAATCATTTAAAAGAAAACATTGGAAAAAAGTTTGGAAAAAAACTAAAATTCAATGCATTTACAATTCAATTTCTTTTCATTCTCATTTATTAATTCATCTTCAGCGTTGGGTTGTTAATTTTTATTGGATAAAAAAAGTGTGGAACAAGGAGTTTGCGCATATTTTCACTTTTGGATCTGATATCTTCTCTTCTCCAATTATTTCTTGGATGAAATGTAGCTTTAATCATTTTCAGTGGTAGGTCCTTGATTGGAAAGATACATCATTGTGGCGCAGTGCATACGAATATCCGCAATATGTTACATGCGCCAAATTTTCTCCCTAATGCGATGCGAGAGATCGAATATCTGTTAGCTCGTCGTATCCTTAGGGAGATGAATGCTTTTTCCCCGTAAGGGATTTTTGCTGATGAGACAATAGATTTCGGTTAGGTTAGTGATTGACTGGAAAGGCATGTCAGGATCCACGATGGCGGAATAATTAAAATATATATACATCATATAATGTTATATATATATATGTATTATACACATGTTATTACGAATGAAATTGTTATTTATAAATAATTTTATGTATTCTATTATCGGCAACAGGAGAGAAAATTTCAAGAACTGGGGTAATATGCTAATACTTTACATACCTGTAAACCTAAAAATAACGTACCAAATAATAACCGATTTTTATTCAATGCTAGCAAATTTTTTTGTGGGTGCCTTCTCAGACTTTAATTTTCTTCCGTTAATATCTAATATATTTAATAATCATTTATTCCGCGTCATCACGAACTGAAATCATCATAAAGTGTTTAAAAGTAAAGTTCGGATAGTCGCATTTCATTTGTCTCTTTATAAGGGATGTCTGATATTGAGTTCGAAAGACGATAGAGAGAGGAAAAATGTCACTAAGACTCGTGTGAAAACATTTTCGTAATTCCCTCTCTGTGTATGTGTGTGTGTAGTATATACAGGGTGCTCGGAAAATATCTGGGAAAATTTTGAATGGTGATAGTGCACATTAAAATGAAAAATATTTGCAACGGAACCTAGGGCTAAATTTTACTCTTAGTGCAAGAAAATAGAAACTTTGGAGAACGTCTAGCATGCACATGTGTTTGCAACCAGTGCACCATATGCGCAAGATGCGATCTCTTAATCATGCACACACTTAGTTCAGCTGGCAATACACATAGTAGTTAATGCAAACCTTACGTGTAATCTATCATAAACTTTTTTTTAATGCATTTATAGTTAAAAAAAAAATTACCCTTGATGTAATGAGTTCTGGGTTAAAATGTTCCTACTACAGGTTTTGGCCTACTACAGGTAGGTTTGAAAAAGGCTTATCAGTACCGTTCTGACGTATGGGCAAATAATTCCAGCGAAAAGACCCAAATGAGGTCACCAAATTGGCAAAGTTGACTATATATTACATTTTTCTTTATGTATAAATTTTGAAATTTCGAAGTCTGAGTAAAAAGGCCTCCCCCCCCCAAAAAAAAATAACCTCGAACGAACCAAGGGGGTCCCGAAATGACTTCGAGAACGAGGTTTGAGAGGGCCTAGTTCGCTACTGCAGTACAATGGTGGTAGTTATAAAATAGGGGAGAATAATGTGATCCCACGTAGCTTCGTTATGACTTCTAGATGATTTGGGCAAGAAAAGGTAAACGTTTGAATAATTATTTATTTTATAAACCTCCACGTCTCAAAAGTGTAAAATTATATAGTATGGTAGGTTATGGGTAGTGGCAGGATTTTTTACTTTAAATATAAATGAGCATGTATATATACTCGGTCACTTAAAGAAATTTTATCCAGTAAAAATAAATAATTATAATACCTCTAATTAATAAACTAGGCTAAGAATTAATTTGAATTTTGTTATTTTTTCATGGGATTGCCAACAAGAATCAACCATTACCAACTTCTTGTGGATCTTTTTTTTGGATTAATATTTGAGAGACGTGCAGGTTATTAACATATCAGCGTTAATGTGTATTCAAAAATATATTTGGACTTTAAGATTAAGCTGAAGAAGTATATTTTTAACCGATAGGCAATTAATTAAAAATTTAATGATGATATTTTCAAAATATTTAATTAAAACACAGAAAATGTTAAGTAATTCAGGATAGAGAAATTAGAAGAATAAAGATTAAAATTAAATAACTGAAAATAGTTAATATCAAATTTATTCTTAATTCCAAAATTGCATTCATTAAAGATTATATTTTAAAAATTGCAATTTTCTTCTATCTACAAATAGAAATAAAAAGAACACTCTTTATTGAAGAGTTAATTTTTTAAGAATAACTTAAACGAGCACTGAAAGAATGTTTTCTTTGGACGGAATTTGATGAATATAATTAATTTATAATTCTTCATATTAAAAAAACAAAAAAATTAACGAATTACGTTAAATTTTTTTTTCGCGAATTTTTTGGTTCTGAAATTTTCAAATTTTTATTCCCGAAATAAATGTTCCGATTTTTTAACGCAATTGGAACTGATCTTTCCAAATAAAATATAATTTGTTTAATCGATCTAGATATTTAATTTCTAGAAACTTTGTTATCTTATTTCATGATATCTGCATTTCTTGAACAGGCCGTTCGAATTCCGAAGTTTAAAAATATTCTTTGTCGGCTCTACCAGCTTCATTTAAATTCTTTGCCAGACTTCTCAACTATATTTTATGGACGCTTGTCCTTGAGGACTTTACGACCGCTGCCGTCATTCGTTTTTTTTTATCCTATCAAGGATCCTCATTTTAAAGTCCAAAATTTAGAAGACTTAGCTTTGTGATTGATGGAGGGATACTTCCTAGAAAGTGTGAAGTTCTCTCCTCTTGTCATCTTATTCTTTATTTTTTGAATATAGTTTTCGTAAAATATACCGTTTTTACGATGCCATAAATATTTAGATAAATTTAGTTTTCTAACCATCGGCTTCGGAATAAAACATTCTCATTTCAAAATAAGTAATTGGTTTCAGTCCCCAAACGTTCCATGTTTTATGATATATTGAAATGCATTCAGATTCCACAGAGAAATTATGTTGCTTTGTGGGAAAAAATTCTGTTCTATCTTTCGTAGGTTTATTTAAACAAATTGCGCTGTTTTACCTAAACTCGGAAATCGGTTTAAAAATTGGAACCACCTAAATTAAATTTGTAAAATTTAAATTAAGATTTTTATTTACTTATGCTTGCCTCACGGAAATTTTTTAAAAACAGGCGATATATTTTACTTCGAAAAATGAGATTTAGGAATATATTTTTCAAACTACAGCTGTATTATTGCATTTTGACATGAATACACTTCATTTTCGACTACTTTTGCGTTGCTATTTCAGTGACGAGTGTGTCAGAAGTGTGCATATTTGAAGATGTAATTTATGAACTTTTATGGTCTGGAAACTCTAAGAATTCTTACGAATTTGGAATGCTATTTTATAAATAAGGCGTGATAAATTTAATACGGGACAAAAGCATATTGAAAAATTGTTAACAAATTGCAATTAGTTTAGCAAATGCAGTCGCAGAGATTAAATATGTATAAAATGCGCATTTTTCGTGGGTCACGAAGATCCCTTTTAGTTGTATGTACGAAGAAAAATATGGAAATGCTGCAACATGCGGTATTGTATTTCCAGATGATAACAGGACGAAGTCCTGGGAGAAGGTGGAGAAATTTACTCCCATTCTCCGTAAGCTGAGGATGAAAAGTGGGGTTGCTACTCCACACGCGCCTCTCAAAGACGGTGGGACGCGGCAAGGATACGAGGAAAAGAATAGATTTATTCAACTAGAATACAACAGTATGATCTGATACACACATACACCACCTCCTTAAAATTAGGTTGGTATATTGCTGCATTTAAATTAAACAACTTCAGTTGATGACTAGAAATGAAGAGAATTCAGTAGGCGATTGGCTACAAGGCTTTACTCTATAGATAGTTAACGTATTATGTAATTCATATATTTATCCTAGTTAGCCTTTTCATTTCATTCATTTGTTTTATGAAATTTGATGGAGAGTGGGAAAGAATAAGAGGTCTCACACGAGAAGGCTTCTGCTGGCTCGACTATAGCCATTGTTCTGGAGTAGATAGGATAAGACTCAGTTCCCACTAAGTGGGTTATTTGTTGGTCATGCACAATTATCCGTTCCATCTAGGAAGACATTCCACATAGTTTGGCATAATATTTTAAACTCCATTAAGGAAGAAACAATGACATCATAAGGTCTTCTTACTTAATAGTTTGAATTTAAATTTGTTTACTTGATTTTGTAAAGGTTCAAACCTACGTTAAGTTTTCGGACAGACAGCCCAACGTAAGCTTTGCGATGTGCGTATAAACATATTGGTAAGTTACTGGTCCATGAGGTGATTCAGCAATTGCTTAGTAAGTTTTCGATTAAGCATATTTTTCATAATTTGCGTACAATCCTTATAGATGGATTTCGGCAGTTCATGGATGGCTCCCAAAGGATGTACTTCCTTTTATTCTCAGAAAATGGAGAAATATTCGGATAAAAATTTGCTCTACTTTCTGAGCTGTTACCTCGTGAATCATTCAATGTCGGACTTATTTGGCAGAGACAAGTCTCGTCTCTTGTCATCGTTCAAGAAAAAGGTCTTGCACTTACATCAGCTTTGACTTTCACCTTCAAATTTTCGCTACCTTTCTCCAAAGCTGAGCACATTTGGATCAATCGAAGATAGTTTATTTCTAAAAAAAATGCAAGTGAAATTTTGAAATAGATTCGAATGTATCCAAATAGATTTCAATGCGAATTAGGAAATAAATATTTAATAAATTAACTTCAACCATATTCTCATTTGCATTTGCTATGGCTGCAAAATGACTGTTAGGAAAAAAAATGGAGCATAACTGTTTCGAAAAGAAAATCTAAAGATAAGAAAGTTACACAAGTTTATAAAATTTTGCGGTACTTTGCAACTTTCAATTTTGAGATAACATTAATTTCTGTAAAAGGACGTTGCGTTGCTATAGTAAGTGACTGCACCCTAATATTGAAATAAAAAACATTTATAAAACAAGGAAAATCTTTCTCATGGAACTTGGAAGTCTTTTAATGTGTATTAGGTTATAAATAAATTTTAAGGTTTTATAAAAGGGAATCATAAATGTAGATGTAACATACCAGTTCTATTACGGATCGGAGACGTGAAGATTGAGCAGCATGGAAATATTTTGTTTATGAAAGATATTGTATTTTTGAAAGGTAGATATATTATATTTCTTAAAGATGTAGATGTTGTATTTCTTAACGATGTAGATGTATTTCTGAAAGATGTATTCTATTGCTGGAAGATACATACATTTCCTGGAAGAGAGTTGTAATATTTTTAGCTTTCCGAAATATAATATTTCTGAAAGGCACAGATATTATATTTCTGAAAGATACCGATATTGTGTTGCTGAAAGATACATAAAGATATTCCATTTTATATTGTGAGCTATGAGAGAATATATATGTGAAACGAGATTTGAAAACATGGTGGCTAAAATGAACTACTAAAAGACAAGATCGATTTTTAAGCAGAAATCATTGACCAATGAGGGAGAAGGAAAGCATTAAACTGGATCGACAGAAATGAACTAATATTAAGGAAACGATCTCGCGACAGATGGATAGGTGAAACAAGAACACAGGCTGGAATACTTCTGAAAACTATGTAGACATTTCGGTACATTTGCATCCAACGGTAGGCCGATAATGGTAGAATATGATGCAATAATCAATAATCTCACGTAATGCAATGCCTCGTGGCAATTTACGTTGATATATGGTGAAGCGCTGCCATGTGTATCCTTAAGTCTTTTGCAGCCAATTGGAAGAATTTATCGCTTACATCACATGGAGATGCTATTAGAGTTTAGTTCTTAACATATAAATGACGTACTGACACGAGCCAACTGTCTAAAACAGTGATTAGCGAATGGAATCAATATGTTTCGTCGAAACTTGCTGCGTAGTATAACACATAGTGCCTTCCGGAATGCCTGGAAAAGTCAAGGAATATTTTTTTTATTCACTGTGAATTTTTCGATTTGATTTTGAATGTGGATAACTTGCACGGGGACGGCAGGGAGTTCGCTGTAGTTACTGCAATATGATTTGCTTAAATTGCATTGTGCTTATTCGATGGATGACAATTCGCAGTAAGCTTCGCTATCTACAAATGTATCAATGTTCGAACGTCACTTTAAAGTGACGGTCAAGTCGCAGATGACCCGTTAAAATCTGTGACGTAATACGTGCATATAGATATGTATGTATTTACATTACAGTTTCGTAATATAACCATATGTCTTGGAAATGTCAGTTAATCTACAATTGTGGTCATCCAAATTTGTGAGACACAACCAGACAACCTGAAGTTTTTTTCTAAATTTGAATTTTGGTGCATTTTTAATTCATCTATGAGCACAGACGTATACAAGGAGTTTGATGGGGACATAGCCGCACATTACGGTGTAATTTTGTATGCACACCTGTGAGAATAAATGGATTTGTGGTCCTGTAATTACCCCCTCCCTGTCAAAATTCTGTAATTCTCCCTTAAGAACTTTGTGCTTACACAAAATATCTATGGTGTTGGGGTCCCTTAAATGTCTTTTGTTGTGCTGTTTGCTAAAACTATGGTTTAGAAAGCGAAATTATGTCTTTGTTCTATAAACTTTATGGGCAACCATCTGACTTGATTGTTTTGTCCTTTCCAATAAAACAACTTTCTTGTAAGCAGGAATTGAATCATGATTCAGCTGATTAAGAACGTCACAACAAATCGATGTTTTCTGGTAGATAATTTTGTTCAGAGTAAGCTTCACAGTTCGATCTATTTTTATATTTGCAGTTTCTGCATCTGATTCGTTACTTTCACCATGCGATACAATTCTTACACCTTTTTTCGTCCAAAGACCTTGTGCATTACCTTGTATACTCAATATTGGTTTAACAATAATTACCTTTTCACCATCATACTCCCCATCTTTACCCTTTTATTGAGAACAACTGGAGTAGAGTTCGAATCTAAGGACCCTCAAAATCCTTGTATAGTTTCTATGTAAAAGAAATAACGTTTTTATTTGGTTTCTTCATCAATATCAAGTCGAAACTATAACCTCTTGATGACCTAGAAAAATAAAACTTTTTTCAAAACTTTTGTTTACACTTTTAGACGTACTTGGTTGGGATGCTACAAAAATGTTTTCATGTTATTTTTTTTTTTGTTGCTATTTAACCCATAATTCCATGTAGAATATTCTCCACATTGAGCCACGACTTTTTCTTTTAGTAGCAGTTTGAACGGATGTAGAGCCCTCAGTACGCGGGACATAAGGTGGTTAAGCTGGAGTGCCTTTCATATTTTTCTTACAACCAACAAGTTTTCTAAAACACTACTTAAAACATTATTTATAAACAGGCTAAGCTTATTCCGCATTGAAATATGGGCCTTTGGCTACAAATGGTTGAGATGTCAATTTCACAGAAATAATGAACAAATATTGTAAAAAATACGCTTTTACACCTACTTTTGAAACTGAGAATTGTCTCCATGCCGTTATAGGATTTGAAGATAGATTGGTAAGTGTTTCAGCAAAAATTTTCCTTTCCGGCCTTAATGATAAGGCCGTCCAAACGCAACAAATTAAAAATCATTCGCTTACCATTAATTAACTCAAGCGCTAATGAGTGAATTGCAAAGGTGTAGAACTAATGAAGAACTCGATTTTTCGTTATTTCCAATGGGGGCTAATGAGGAAGAAGTTAATACACTTTCGTTTATTAACTTCCGTAGATTAATTTGGTCGAAAGGAAAGTTAATATCCTTTCCGATCCCAATACAGTTAATGGTGTAACGAAGTCACCCTGCAATACTGAGAAAAAGCGAGGTATCAGCAACTTTTCTTTTTTGTCTTCGCATGGTGCAAAAAATGAGACAGTAATACTTGGTAGTATCAACCCGTTATGTCATTAATGCATTTAGTAATGTAATTAATGCATTTAGTAATGTACAGATGAGGCTCGGATAGCATTTTTTAAAAGTAAATAGAATAGTTACGCTCATGTTCTTTTCTCATATCATTAGAAAGGGATTGGGTGAAAATTAAACGTGAATTATAAAAAGGTCGCAAAAGGAGATTTAAACGCAACTAACCCAAAAAAATTTTAAATAAAATTCACAAGATACCATAAATATCTCATTAAATTCCAAATAGTTACAAATAATAGAGAATATTTTTTTTACAAACTAAAAATTTGGTGTTCATTGTTCCATATACGTAGGATGGTCTAAAGAAAATTTCCACGTAGATTCTGATTGGAATTTTTGAAGCCTTGAGATGAAATTTGAGATTTAAATTTTAAAAAAATATGGACTCATGAAATATATAGTTCAAGTGATTGTATCGTCGCAGTTACGGTTGGAAAGAAAGTATTTCGAAAATCTCTAATTATAATATGAATATAATATATAATAATAATAATAATAATAAATAATATAAATATTATATAAATATATATATCAGTACAATTTTATTGTGATCAGGGCGTTAGATATATTTCTAAAACCGTTAGGCTATAGTTTCTCTCTCTCTACTCACTCCTCCTCACTTACTCATTCATTCATTCACTCACATTCCTCACTCACATTCACTCACTCACATTCACTCACTCACATTCACTCACTCACATTCACTCACTCACATTCACTCACTCACATTCAGATTCATTCACTCACTCACATTCATTCACTCCTACATTTTCATTCACTCCACATTTTCATTCACTCACATTCATTCATTCACTCACTCACATTCATTCACATTCACATTCATTCACATTCATTCATCTCACATACACACATATATACATACACACATTCATTCCACATATCATTCATTCATTCATTCATTACGTGTATTTTCAATGTGCCAAGACATAATTGGGTTTTGTCCCCATATTTCTAAGGGCGAAATTTGGTAGGAGTCATCACATAGTCAAGTTTCCGTTTCGCAACATAAAAAATGACAGAAAATCAGACTACACAAAAAGAGAAAAGAAACGAGAATATCCGAGGGGAATATCTAGGATAACAAATATTGTATTCATATGGGAGAAGTTGTTTTCGTAGAAGTTGTTTACGTCTTTGCCATAAGATATACAATCGTAGAAAGTAAATTTATAGGTTTCTTCAAGCAACATTCTGTTAAGTAAAAGCATAATCTGACAGTTTTTCAGCAATAAATAAGTAATTAGATTTCCAAAGACCCAGGACAAGAGTCAGAGGTTAACTGAGTTTTCTTAGAGTTCAGACCACGTAATCCAAGCCTGATCTTATTTGATTTGATAAAATTTTAAGCTTTCATCCTCAAAACCCAATAGTGAGCTAAATATACACATTAAACGCCATTTTGATACAAATGTAGCTTGTAAGGGGCGTATACTAGTTTAGAAAGGATACACAAAAAAGAGAGTAGCTAAAGCACCAGAAAAAGACTAGCGTCCTTGGTTAAGGATAACATGTAAGAGTACCAAATAGAGAGGGAGGAGGAATTGTGCAAGGGTTTCATTGGGAAGGGTGGCCGCCGGAGGCGGCGCTGTAATCCCAGACCAAATAGAGAGCAAGAAACAAGACTGACATCAATAGCCAATAAAGGCTCACCTCAGCAAGCAATTTCGATAATGACAACTTTCTCTATTCTTTTCCGATCTACATTTTAAAAGCTGAGAAATTAAATTTTGAAGCGTACAGTTACTATTTTTAATTATAAAAGAAGGAAGATTTCACAGCGAGAACGGAGTTTATATATACAGGGTGTCTGTTAACGCCCGTAAGAAAAGTATATAGCGTGATTCCTTGCAAAATTCTAAGCAAAAAATGTTCGTGAAAATATGCTGAGAAATTAATATTTATGAAGTTATAATGAATTTAAATCTAGCCAATTAAGGAAATATTTGACCACTCTTTTCTTGACAAAAACCACTAATGAAACAAGTTACAAAGCCCCGCCTCCTGCAATAGAAGAAATAGAAGTAATAGGTGAGAAAAATAAATTAACCTTTTCAAGAACAACCTACTTTTAAGGAAAAAAAACGGATCTAGTGGCGTAAGGAAAATACGTATTTATACCAAAAGTTAGTAAGGGTTGCAGGAATTGGCAATTTTTCTCTTATTTTAAAAACTAGCACGTTTCGGATTGCGTTTTATTTATTTATTTACGACTATTTATTTATCTGCTGACACCAGACTTAGGAACGATTACGATCTGCTTATATGCTTACGATTACTATAGTAGGATTACAATTATCTAAGTATCAAAATTCAGGTTATTATTTTGATTACGATTACAGTCAAGTTTCATTTTCGATTATTACTACGATTGTGATAATGGCGGTTACTATAATAATCATAGTGGTTACAATTATAATCATAGCAATTATGATTATGATTAGCTAAGAATTTTAAATTATTATGATTAAATGAAATTTAAAAGTGTGATTATGATTATATTGCAGATTACAGCTACTTCAAAACATTCAATTACAATTACAGGTGTAATTTTCGCGAAAATGTAATCTATTATAATCACTTCATTACGCTTATTTAGATTCTGCTTCACACAGTATTTTCGCTATATGAAACATTATTTAAAATATAATTTTTTCTATAGTTAGTCACAAAATCATTGAATATATCAATATTTGTATATTACGATTCAAAATATTTTTTCTTCTTACTACAATTAACAATTACATGCAATGCAATGTAAAAATTAAGGACAATAAATATCGGTTACTACAATATTGTGATTTAACCAAAAATAACGTGATGATTAACTACTGCAATATCTCAATAGATGCGCCTTAATATTAGCACATGATCAGATGGGAATATATTGACTTCAGTATAAATAATAGCATTAGATGATTTTCCAAAAGTGCAGTGTTCATGCGACTTTTTGCTTGTTTTAATGGCATGGAGTTATTTTTGACATAGCCTGACATGAATGTTCAATATGGGCAAAAAGTACTCATTGATTACTAACAAGTTTACTTATGGAGGATGTAACTACATATTTAGATGTTTTAAATAAGAAAGTAAAATGATAAATAGCGTAAAAAATTATCCTTTTGGGAAAAGTAATTTCACTTGACACAAATTATATATTTTGGAAAAGGCCTATAAAAAAAAGCATATCATACAATTCCCAACATTAAAGAATGAATCTACCGAAAAATAATTTTTGTCCTATCAATTTGCCATTTTTGCATCCAGAACTTGTCAAAACATCTGCTGAGTTTAGCCGTAAATTTGATAATTTTAAAGTATTTGGATAAGTTCGCGTACTTTATATCTCAAAATTGCACAAAGGATTAGTTGCAGCGGAACCGACGTGACTTTGAAGCTGCGACATATTTAAATTCAATCGCACTTATTAGATGTTGAACATAGCTAAGCGGACCCAAAGACTGGGTCTCGTCACTACTGGATTGATGAGGTTTATACGTTATATTACTAATGCTTTCTTTACTCTCAAAAAGTTAACTATCTCTGCCTTATTACTATGCTACACGTTGCAGATATCAATAGTTTTTAAAACGTAACTTAAATTTTGAGGTAAAATATAAATATAATAATGGGACCGTTCAAGTATTATGTACGCATCTTTGGGCGTAGCCCAAAGATGCGTACATGATCTGCCATCGATATCATTTCATCGGCCATGGGCACTTTACCACTCTACGAGCCTTCGTTTAAAAGTTATTTGCGAAACGCCGGACTTTAGAGAGCATCCTGTGTGTGTGTGTGTGTGTGTGTATAATATATATATGAGATAAAAGTTAATGGATAATTAACAATTTGAAGGTTGTCGTATTTTTACATTTATAGTTTTATAGTTTTTAATAATTTCTAATTTAATTCTAATTATTAAAGTCATTATCCAATCCATAATGATGTAGGATCAATGAGAAATTTAATTAGCAATGATGATAAAGATAAAATGCCAATCACAAAAGACCTTCAGTTTTCGAACAAGAAAAACAATTAACACAAAATAGGTAATAGTCTCTCGACACACCGGAAGAAAATTTAGAAAGAATAAATTTCAAACAAATATAAACAATTCTATACCAAAATAATATTAAACTAGAATGAAATAAAAGAAAAATATATTACTACGCAATTTGCCTATTATAATTTTTTTAAGAATGTTTCAAAATATTGAAATTTCGTGAAATTCTGAATAAATTGAAACAAGGTTGCTATTTCAGGTATTTTGAAACAGCACTATGAAAAGTTTATTTTATTTCACCAAATTTCTAATCTTTTTAAATTTATTCAAAATAGTTTTTGGATCTAAATTGTCTTCCAATACTTTTTCAAAGTGTTTTTATAGAATTTTTAAAGTTTTTATCTGTAGTGCAAATTTTTTCAATTCTTTTACTCTGCGTAAAAATAATATTATATGTATTGCAATATCTATATTTGAATTCAAATTAGTTAATTTTATCACAATATATATATATGTGTATACGTGTATATATGTGTGTGTATACGTGTATATATGTGTGTGTATACGTGTATATATATAATGCGTGTTAACGAAGGTATGTTCAATTACTTCTCTGAAATTGTAAACGGAATTAACAGAATTCAGCTTTAAGCTTTGTTTAAAGAACTTTTAAAATATAAGATGAATATCTCTAATGTAACGTGCATCCAAAAGAATAGGAAGAAATAGCGTAATTGTTTTGTTATTGAATTTGGAGATAAAAATTTTGATAATATAAGCTTTAAAGGAATTACCGAAAGATTCCAGGAAAATTTCCCACTCCAAGGAACTACGGACAGATATTCATGTTACATTCAAATACGTCAGGACTTCAAAAAACGTAATTTGTAATTACAACAAATTCTGCAAAAGTCTTAAAGAAGAGAAGAAGTTGTGTTTTTGTAAAGAGGAACGCTTTGCGAGATTTTTTGATGAAGACATTAGACATATTACAGGAGACCTAGAGATTATTCAAGATAAAATGTTGAGGAAAATTATGGGTAGAGGAGTACTAATTATAGAGTTATTTTTTATCAATTATTATACTAATTATAGTTCTGAAAATGGTATATAAATACTCTTTCCATATTGAAGGCTTTTCTGAATGGAAAGCAAAAATCCTAAAAGAAATTCAATACAAAGTTCAAAGAAATATCTGGTCCAATACAAATGAGTTGTATTCGGATATTAGAGAAGAAATTGCTTTAAAAAGAATTTTATCGTCACTGTAATTGATAAGGCAAACAACAACTTTGGGATTATTTGCATGGAATTTCATCCGAAAAAAATTATTGCAGAATATAACACGTGTACTACATACGGAAAAATGGAAGGGAATATTGATGCCTTTAAAGGGAAAGTGATTGCATATTATAGAAGATCGAATATGAAGATTTACTCATTCAGATTTATATGCTTGCTACTGAATATTAAATTTCACAAGAAACCAATTAGATTTCGGTTCATTACATGTGGAACTACAGCCTATAACAGGATGACGTCAGTGAAACTACAAACCATTTTGAAGAAAATCCTATCAGAAATTGAAAACATGGAAAAGAATTGCTTCATCATCAAGAATAACCAAAAAGTGCTGGATTACATCCAAAGCAACAAGAACAATATAACAAATATTGCGACATTTGATTTTGAAATACTTTTCACAAGTATCCCTCTTGATGCGATGAAACAACTTAAGGTCTACCTATTCCAAAGGTTTAAAAATATTATCAAGATTAGGGAAAGTCAATGGAATGCGCTTTTTGACTGGGGTCTTCGAAAATGCGCTATTTAACGGAATGGAATATTACGGACAAAAAGAAGGCATTCCTATGTGTTGTAGTTTTTCTAGTTTGTCAGCAGATTTATTTTTATATTTTCACGAAAAGAAAAGTGAAGGATAAAGAATAACCGCAATGAGGTACATAGATGGCAATATAGTCTTCAACTGAAAATACTTCAAGTTGAGTATTGTTATTTACCCGAAAAGTCTAAAGCTCAAAGAAAATAAGAGTCCGGACTACATTTCATTTCTAGACATTAAAATATACACTACAATGCTGTATATGTGATAAAAGAGCAGACTTCAGTTTCCAGGTTGTGCTACTGTCAAACTTCGGATCCTGTTTAAGCAGGGAAGTGTTTAAAAATATCATTATTTCGCAAATATGCTGGATTAGTAGGGTATATAAAAATAACTGCAACTTTTTTAAAGAAACTTTAAGGTTATTTAAAATACGTTTAAATAATAGCCTACCGATTGGTTTAATAAGTGATATTTTTAGCAGGTTTAGGCGGATATTGGATTTGAGTGTCTAAACAGGTTGTCTCTGTTGCGAGACTGAGAACGGAGACGGGTAGGCAGTGACACGTTTGTAAATATTTGTAATTAGGGATCTGGCAATGGTAGAATAAAATATTTTTTACAGTTAATCGTGTCCAGAGTGTATACAACATGTAATGTTCGCTCCAATTTAATTCTTTAAGGTAAGTTTGTTAATAAGTTTGTAATTAATTTTGTATTTATTTATTTTGTAAATATTGATTCTAGATGTATAATTCTGATATTAGTCGTATCTAGAATGCTAACAATACATGAGGTTAAAGGCTTGTTTCTATGTTGATTCTCGAAGTTTAAGCAGATTGTAAATCGGGGCTTGGCAAATATGATTTTGCTAATTTACGTCATGCTACTATTAGTTGTGCCCAGAATATTAGCAACACGTGAATTTAATTAACGTTTAAAAGAATATTTTTTATATTAATTCTGAGTGCTCGAACAGTTTATAAATAGGGTTTAGGCAAATGTAGATTTTGCTAATTTATTTTATTTTAATTAATGCTTAAAGGCCGGTTTTAGGGACCGTAGTGAACAGAGAAAGCGGCATTATTAAAAAAAAAAGAGACAACATATTATTGCTCTGGGCATTTCGGAAAAAACTGGCTTGTAACTCGGCAATGCGGATGTGATACGGTTCCCTGATGAAGAATCATGTCCGTATTGCTAAAAACTGTGTAAAATGTGTTATATAATCATGAAAAGGTTCGCTTTTCATATTTTCATAGTGATTCTTACGATGTATTTAGTTATGATAAATGTATTAAAATAACTATATATATATATATACCCAACATCAAGCCATACCGATGAGGAGGTTGAGGAATTCTATGAAGAAATCAAACAGCTACATACCAAGGGGAAACAACACATCAAGCTCATCATGGGAGATTTTAATGCAAGAATTGGACAACAGGAACAAGGAGAGACATCGGTTGGTAAATACGGATACGGGGAAAGGAATGAACGTGGCGATCAACTCATAGAATTTGCCGAAGCTGAAAATCTTAGCATCATGAATTCATTTTTTAAGAAGAAACCGCAAAGAAAATGGACATGGAAACTCCCCAATGG
>QLNU02015359.1:43209527-43222323 GCA_006491805.2 Dysdera silvatica | reverse complement strand
ATATATTTGTATATGTACGTATGATCATAGTAAGTATGGAGGTAGATATGTTAACTATCAAAGATAAAAAGAAAGTAGGTTATATGTCAACGTTATTCGGAAACCAAATGGCTAATAGCACTAATCATTATTTATATCATTATATTATCATATCACAGAGAGCATTTTAGTGTTCCACCGTTGTATGTCATGAGTTTAAAAACAATAATTTAAAAAAATAGTTCTAATATGTAGGGAATGGTAAAGGTGATTGGGTTGAAACTTATCCATGTTATACGTATGTACTGTGAACTCTATTAAGATCATTTACTAAGGGACTAAATCTTTTGAGCAATGCGAAAGCAAATAAAACCCTCGTGTTTAACCTAAATGTTTTTCTTTATTATTTATTTTATAATAAATTTTTGTTTATGTGGTAAAAGATCTATGATTTTTTGAAATATTTACTTATTATGCAGGGAATTTTTATAACAACATTAGAACGTATCAACAATGTTTATGAATACGTTATATATATTATTTTCGAATTGATGCGTTCTGATGTTATTACAAAAATTCCCTGCATGTTACACGTATCGAATCGTCATTTTTTACCACTTATTTATTTATTAAGTGAATGAACGCAAATCGTATTTTGGATACATCATAACATTCATATCTTATGTAATATCACGAACACAACTTTTGCATATTAAATATTTCCAAAAAGAAAACGGAATTTTTAACCATATCGAAAATGGAAAAACTTACGACATTTAAAGTGACTTTCTTATTGTTTATGTATGTGCCGCCATGAAAAAACAAGGAATAAATAAATTCTAATATAAATATATAATAAATATATGGAAGAAAATGAAAGAAATGAACCAAATTTCAATGCATTCATTGCAGTTTATAGCCAAAAACCATAATTAAAATTACATCGTTAAGTATAGTATTTATATTATTTTCTTAAAATTTTCTTGCTAATTATCTTTTAACTTCTCATTTTAATCTAATTTATGACTAATTTGCCATACCTAAATTATTTTTGTATCTACAGTTAGCTATCACTACACATTCTTTTTTTTTGGTGCCTTGAGTATCTCGTTTTATGCATCTGGCATATCTACTTTTTTTGTATTTTGCGGCATACCTCCTGAAAAGGCGCCAAGCCTGCAGTCTTGCAAAAGACCCCTGATGACGGTTCTAGGGCTGCATGCTTACATTATATTGTATATATATTGTTTTTGAAATGTTATATATTAATTTTTTCTTTTACTTTAATTCTATCAAACCTCATTTATCTAACTCGCCCTAACACTTTTTTTTTATTCTTTTTTATATGCATTATCCATCTTATGTATGAATTTTGCACTAACACTATATATAGTAAAGGAAATCCATAAAATATCAACATTTTCCCTTATGCGATAATTCAAATCTTACAATTACTCATTTGGATTCCATGGAATCCGTTGGAGACAGGATGCCGTCCATTGTTGTTGCCATTCTCCGCATTTCCACCGAAATCATTAACGTTATCGTAACATCTGCCAACCAGCAAATATTTAATTTTCGTTTGGGCAGAAAATTAATTTAAAGCTCATGTGTTTCCACGGACAACATTGCAATCAACCGATGGACAACATTGTAAAATCTTCACGGACAATCGTGTCATTTTATCCCACCAAATACTGATTTGAATTTATGGTTGACTTTCCTTCGTAATTCAACAACTTATTTGTCAGCATTTGGAAATGGAAACTGCTTGAGCAGTAGGATAAAGGATAAAAGTTAATTTATTTTAATCGATTTGTTCAGATATAATTACTTTATCCTAAATTCCAATGCCTAATTTTGTATCTATGTAGCGTTATGTGAGATAGCCGTAACGTGGTGGTATGTGTGGTATTCGCGAAAGTGGTGTCATCTGGGTTTATAAGGAGAACGATAACATTCGGCGTATTTTGTTAGAAAATGCCACTGTGAGGTGTTGCATGGTATTGTTTTCAGTGCTTCCAGGGTAGTATCCGAAGAGTGGTATTATCAGAGTTGTACTTGAGGCGTTCGTAAGGTTTGTTCTGTTTTGTTTTTGAGTATTGTTTTTTCCGTTGATTTTTTGTTTACCTTTTGATTCTTGATAAGGAAACTTTCGTGATGATTGCCGCTGATGTCTACTAAATGAAGATATTTCAGTTTATAATAATTGTTGTTTCTACGCTGGAGTAGGGTTTGAGAATCTAACGTGTCAAGACCCAACCTTTTCTTTTGTGACCATTCTAAGTTTCAGCTTTGTCCTATTGCACACCTGAGATGGGCTGGATGATTTAATGTAATCTCCTGGTTATGATATATATATAATACACACACACACACACACACACACACACACAGTATTACCCGGAGTCTAAACCAGCAAAGAGGTTGTATCGCCCCATTGCGACAATTTTGCATATATACATATGAATATATGGAGTTATAGCTCTGTAACACCTCTCCATTATTAGCCAGTAACCCTTCCTAATAAACTTTCTGCATATACCTATACCCAACGACAAAATCTGCTTTATCTGAAAAAGTTCCCTAAAGTTCAAAGGTACTATGATTGCTCACATTAATACGTTCCAGCGGAACACTTTTGTAAGATCTCTAGCAAGTTCCCGCAAAATAAATATAAATTATGGTTATCCTCTTCACACACATAAATTGATCCGTTTTTAATAATTTGCGCTAAATTAAATATTGTTAGATGAAAACGAATTTCAGCAGATAAAAGTGGAGGAGGAGGGATCCTTTTCAGCTCAAATGAATAATCAAGAAAAATAGCTCCGAGATAAAACTGCGTTCCGGTTGTAAATAAAATTGTTTTCCTGCGACAACAAGCAAAAAAAAGTCCTGCCGAAAGATTGCGTTTTAATCTCTTCACGCCGAGATAAGTTCCGATTCGCGAAGCCGAAGGCATAAACTTTGCTGCTCAAAAACTTTGGGGAGTGTGTTTTAAAAATCATCTACTAAATTTATTTTTATTTTAAGCTGTGGAATTAATGTAAGTTTGGAGTTCGTGGAGTGGTGTAGTGGTCTTTGGTTTTTATGTGTATCCGGAGGTCTATTTCAGAGCTAGCGATAACCCCCTCACTTCCTTACCCTTCTCTTTCGTAAAATTCCCCGGCAAAAACCTCGGTTTTACGACGGCGTTTGAAGAAAAGGCATTTTTATCTCCAAACAGATAAAAGGCTCGCGGCAGAGGGAGAAGGCTGCTGCATTAAATGAGCTTTAGACAAAAGGAGAGGACCAGATGGAACACCCACGCGGAATGTACGTTTTCCAACAAACGTCGCCATTTATTAGCCAAACGTTTTTCCCTAGAATAATAGAAAATCCCCTTTCGAAGTGCTTTGTGTTTGCTTGCGCTTTCTAATTTATATGTTTTTGTTTTTTTTTAAATTGTACGTTTTTTTATCAAATGTTAGGTGTTAAATGTTTAGGCGTGTAGAGGGAAGTACTTCTTAGGGAAATGCTTGTTTTATAATTGTCCACTGATGGTTGAGAAGGGTTCTAAACCGTGGTCACACAACGCAGTCGAGACACTTTTATCAGAAGGGAATAAACGACTCCTTGTCTCTAACAAAAGAGGATTAGAACATTTGGAAAGAGACAAGGAAAAAAAATTAAAGAGACTTCTGGAGATTTTCTTCACAATAATGAAAAACTTGACGACACAGACTAAAAGGAGGAGAAACGAATTTTTCTTTTCCATCATCCACGCCATTATAAAAGTAGAGTTCTCTTCCTAAAACTCGTAATTTACTTCTAACTTTCAAAGAACACCAATTTTAAAAGTTTAACATTTTCATGTGACTTTCATGAGTTTCGAAATGTCTACTAGCAAAAATATGATGTAAGAATGGCAGTTTTTCAGGTCTTTTTCCCCCTATTCCTTTTGTATACTGTGAAAACTAGTAGCGGAGTCTGACTTTAGGCGTGGGTGATCTTCCATTTCTTACAATCCTTTTTTACTTTCTACCCTGAATGAAACTAAAATCACAAAATATGCCTTCTTCAAAAATGTCTTAGCCCTCTTCTAAAGGAGAGATGGAATTTCTTGATTATTTTGCTCCCCTTTGCATATGTAACATTGGAACGGCGCCAAGACTTGCTTCTCGGCTGAAATCTGCCGTGAGAGACCTTTTAATACGGTCCCCCGCTCATGAAGTGAGAGGACTGGCCGTGTTAGTTTATGATTTTGATGTTTGGTTTTGGATTTAAAGAGACAGAAGGATGCTGCTTCGTTTTCGTTTGAAACTATTTTTAATATTTTTTTTTATAAATACATGGCTAAACTCCATGCATTGATAAGTATCTTATAGAACAATTTGAGAAATAGCTACAAAGATTGTTCAAACATAAAATTAGTTCGTCCGCCTAGAGTCAATAGAATATACACCACTGGTGCAAACCGTTGTGGCTTCCTGCAATTAAAATAGCTCGCTAATATAGCCTCCAAATTTTGGAGTATATTTTAAAACTCGACTAATCCCTTAAAATGATTTTTTTAAACTCACCTTTAAAACTGCAAATGTTTCAAATTCTAAAAGTAAAAGATTCGCTCCAAACGGGAGTAGCAAGCATACTGTCGGAATCACGAAGGACTAACAAATGGATAAAATTCTAGTTCTGGAAAATCGCATTTACATATTTTCGCCAATATGTTTTAACACAGATGACAACGCATGTAAGATTTACTTCCATTTAAAAGGTTAAACATTAAACTTTCATGTTTTAGTTAGAGCATATAGTTGACCACTAAATGATCTTAAAAATATCCCCGCGTAAAAAGTGCCGAATTTTTATGCTTTTTAATTTAGTGTGATGCCGCAAAATGTGACAGGGAGACGTGCGTTATATATCAGCATGGTATCATATATGTTTTTTGTTTGTTTGGATTTTTTATGGCGCAAGAGCATCTGGGCTATACTACGACGGTATCACATATGAGAAGTGTTTCCCATATAGTTAGTGGTGTCCTATTTTTGACATACATAAGGTCATACGTGCGGAGTTACATGAGCACGTGAGGCCCAAGCCACCCAATAATGTAAGATAAATTCAAGCTTCACATATTTTCAAATGTATGAATTTATACAATGCTTTCTCACCCCTCCGTACGCTCCATTAATTTTGAAAACTCTTCATTGCTCCGTGAGGTTATAAAAAAGGGATTGCAACATAAACACACAACTACATACACTTACAACATAAACACACAACTACTTACACTTACAACATAAACACACAACTACATACACTTACAGCATAAACACACAACTACATACACTTACAGCATAAACACACAACTACTTACACTTACAACATGAAAACACAATTACATACACTTACAACATAAACACACAACTACATACACTTACAACATAAACACACAACTACATACTTACAACATAAACACACAACTACATACTTACAACATAAACACACAACTATATACACTTACAACATAAATACACAACTACATACACTTACAACATAAACACACAACTACATACTTACAACATAAACACACAACTACACACACTTACAACATAAACACACACAACTACATACACTTACAACATAAACATAAGATTCATGGTGACGATGAACAAATGGAGGTGATCAAAGTCAGTCACTTGCCTAATCATTCAATGATTCTGAACCGTTCTATTGTTCCGTCAATGTGAGATTTTGGACAACCGTGTTAACAAATATTAATTTTTAATTAGTTTATAATACCCTGTTTGTCACAGTATATTTATTGTTCTTGTGCCATATAAAAAATTCAACTACATTAGTCTCGTCATTCCGATCTAATTGATACCGAAATCTGGATTAAAAATTCCGGATGAACCGAAATCTTTAATACATAATTTATTCTGAGTTATAATTGTTTAATGTTTGTGTGTTTTGGTGTGCACACCCTGCGGTGGCGCAGTGTGGTAACGCGTTCGCCTAGTGCGCCGTTAACCCGGGTTCGACTCCCAATAGTGCAAAGAACGGTTACTCATAGCTCTCATAAATATCACACTGCTCACTGTAGTCCGGGGTTTGGTTCCATAGGCCTTAAGGAGTTCGAATTCCTCGGAAAAGGACCACTGTAGTCCTTGAGCTGTAAAATTGCAAACAAACAATTTGGTATGCACGGATAATAGACGATGGAAATTTTCCCCTTCCTTTACTGGGAAATTTCAATTAGTTGACAAAACACACTGCGCTATTTGTTTACGTCTTGTTAGTCTGCGTTTGTTTCAGCAGACAGAAAAGAAATTTCAGATTAACAGGATTTTCGGTTTAGCGTTGTTCGGATTAAAGAGTCTATACTTCCTTTTCTTAACAGGCAAAACTAACAAGGTTTTGTCTATGAAAAGATTTTCTTTGACATGAGAACTCTGGAATAAAATTAAACATTTAATGAAATCGAAAATATGTACCACTGAAACATTATTAAAAATTTCACGTTTTTCAACTTAAACGACGTTTGGGCAGAAATTTGACATGAGTTGCACTTCGTTTGGCGAAGCACGCTTCATGTTGTCCTTGCACCGTAAATTCTCAAATAATAATCATCTCTGAACTCAATTCTAACCTT
Source organism: Dysdera silvatica (assembly GCA_006491805.2). Lineage (NCBI taxonomy): Eukaryota > Metazoa > Arthropoda > Arachnida > Araneae > Dysderidae > Dysdera > Dysdera silvatica. The sequence goes on along the minus strand of QLNU02015359.1, from coordinate 43,215,701 downwards.
AATGTGAGTCGTTAAGCCAATGATCGTGAGATAATCCTCAATTCAATCGTATAACTCTGGGCTTCCGTATACGTTTTCAGCTCACATAGTTAAGATAGAGCTTAATATATCTAACTCAAATAAAGCTCGGTTTAGCTCAAACGTGGTTTTTGAGATTTCTGGGCAGGGGATAATTCCCAGAATGCTTGGCTGTTTTTCTATCTTATGGAAAACCCAGACGTTGAATTCAGTTGATGGCGCGCGCTTACAGTTTTCGTTTTTCCATTTAAGGAGTCGATTCCATTCAAGACAAAGACGTAGATTTCTCGAAAGACTTTAATCTTCGAGCGGTATGAACACTTAATTGTATTTATGCCAAAAACATGAACTTTAAGGTTGATGAAAGCGTCATAAGGGCATTACAGAGCAGAGTTCCTACGCATCTGGAAACTTTGAATTGTTAAGGATTTTGAAACCATCACCAAAGTTTGGGGGGGAAAAACGATCTTTTAGTCAAACTTGGAAAACTCAGGGAACACTTAATTATTTCCCTTATAAATAGTTAAATTTCCCGAAAACTTGATGCCATTTTCTCTGAAAATGAAGTTCAGATGAAAGTTTTATTGTGTCAGGGAACTTTGTTGGGGAAGTTAGGAAATTTTTTCTTCAATACGAATGGAGACCCTGATTACAAAAACAGTCGATATCGTCTTATGCTTCTAAGTTATAATCAAAAACACCAAAGCAACAGCGTTACTTAAATATATGAATTAACTTGTGTTAATCGAACAGTTGCTACACAAATTCATCAGTTGTTCATAGGATTTTCCACTGTACCATTCACAATAGCCTTTCTGCTCGTTACTGCGTCATACAACATTTCATCAATGACATTAGTCTTACCATTTGAAAGGGACTGATGGTGCTTCGTTCATTAGACAGACAGTTCCACCGAAGAACGCGTTTAACAAGCTTCATGTTGATGGTTAACTATTGTTCCTTTACCAACAGAAGAATAAAGCGCCCCCAAGCGAGGATATAAAGTGGTAACATCAACAGAAACTCCGTTTGTATTGCTTCATACACGACTGCAGTCTATTTACCTCCGTCCTATTAGCAGAATTTTCTCTTCCCTGAGAAAGGTTGTGCTTTCGTTATTACACAGCATGTTTGAGCTTAACATACAAGAGTAAATGAAGCGGGCATTTTTGTTTACTCCAAGTAATAAGAGTTCAGCTAATTGGAAATACGTTATCTGTGTTTCATAACACACGCCATTAACCGCAAGTTTACTATTGTTTCTAATACCCAATCTTTATGTAATTTTCTTACAATGAAGAATAGATGTTCTTAATTTAGTTCTTACATAAACTATGTCCCAAGGATAGATACTACGACATAAAAGTGATGTTTCAAATTCCCTTTATGCCTTCGTTATCCCATTCCGTGGGAGCCAAGTCAATTTTGGTAACCAAATTAAATGCGCATAAGGAGACAAAACTAATGAATTAGTGATTTGCAGTCAATTGCGCATAATTTAATTTTTTACATAGTTAAAACTCCTAACAATTGAAATTGGCAGAAAGTCATTCTATTCAATGTTCTAAACATAGTAAATTAAAAACTGTGATTTCCTTATTGTGTTTTCAATTCTTGTTCAGCAGTTTTTTTTAACAACAAAGGTCTAGAAAATCACTCAACAATAAAAACTTAAAAATTGCTCAGACGGATATCATTTTCGCTTTAAAAATCAAAGTAATTAGGCGTACGAAACCCTCTCTCGAGATGTCGCCATTGAAGCAAAATACGAATTCGTGATTGCTTTCCTTAAAGTCAAATTATTAAAGTTTATTGCAAACTATAATTCGATTTGGAAATGGCGACGATTAACAATAGATCATGATAGCGTAACAGGTCACCAAATTATAAAAAAATTTAATATCTCTGAACTTTGCTGATATTTGAAAGCTTGCGATATTGACAGCTAAAGAATCAGCAAACGCAAAGCTGCTTCTCTTCAAAGGAAGGAGGGATTGAAAATGCTTGTAAAGCGGTGAGTTTATAAAAATTATATAAAAATATGGTAATAATGACAATAATGGATAAGCAATAATGAAGTGTAAGCGCAATGGTGATTAAGATCATTAAATAACAGTTAATTCGACACCGGCGTAAGGTTTTAAAACACGACATTTTGAGATCTAACAGTTAGTTCCCTTTGTCAAATGAAGGCAGAATAATTGATTCTGCCTTTCCTTGACAAAGGAAGCAGTTTGCTTCTCCAAAACGCCACGTTTCTGAACTTTATGCCACTGTCAAAATAGCTGCTATGGACTGTCTTGGCGAAACTTTGTATTGTTTTATTAAAATTAAAGAATAATTTGCGAAAGCGGACAGAATTCCTGTGCTTTATAAAAAATACAATGCGGATACTTAAAACTATTTACCATTACATATCTCAAACTCCAATTGACCAAGAAGCTCCAGGTGTGAAATATAATCATTAATATGAACTTAGCATGGATTATAATCATTAATATGAACCTAGCATGAATTATGATCATTAACATGAACCTAGCGTGAATTATAATCAATATGAACCTAACGGGAATTGTGAGCATTAATGTGAACCTAGCTGGAATTGTAATCATTAATATGAACATAGCTGGAATTATAATCATTAATATGAACCTTGCATGAATTATAATCATTAATATGAACCTAGCGCGTATTATAATCATTAATGTGAACCTGGCGAGCATTATAATTATGAACCTAGCGTGAATTACAATCTTTAGTATGGACTTAGCATAAAATATAATCATTAGTATGAACCTAGCATGAATTATAATCATTCGTATGAACCTAGCATGAATTATACATAGAGGAGTAAAGTTAGCAAAGTGTTCTCTGTGTAGGGTTCCCGAAACGTTAATGTGTTGTGAAGTTGTTTAACATCGGACGATTTCACTGCCGACGTAGTGCGATTTATAAGAGCAATATTTTTTCTTCTTCGAAGTGCATATCTACGTGTATGCCTATTATCAAAATTTAGTATTGTATTTATAGTATGCAGTACGAAATATAATATATATATATATATATATGGCTTTGTCGATTGTTCTTTGATATTGGACGCCAGTGCATATAATCGGATGTATTTTACATTCATTCATTTTATTTTTGATTAACTTATTGATCAATATGCGTTAGTGACTGATTGAATGAAGATTTATTGTATTGAATGATTGAAGTGAGAGCATGGATGAAGGATTAGGTGCGTGATTGAGGGAGTCATTGAGTAAGCGATTTGAGTGAAAATAATTGGTTCAGTAGAATAGGTGATTGCTTAAATTATTTGCAAATTAGAGTTAAACGAACAGAATGTTTGAACGAGTGAATTGTTGAACGAATGAGGTAACTGAGTGCAGTGAACGAATTAAGGACTAGAGTAATCTAGTTAAATGAGTGAGTTGAACGATCAATTGAAGGAAACAAATGTTCGAGTGATTGAATTGAATAAGTGAAGACCAATTGAGGGGGGGGTAAATACTTTTTTTTTGCAGGGCATAATTGTATCAAATGACTACTAAATCAGTCATTTCAATCATACCCTCTATGTGCACAGTGAGTTCTAAAATCACTGATGATCAATTAAGTAGAATGGATGGATTTAACGAGTGATTGAGTAGAATTAATTACTGAATGAAGTTTGAATCCTACTAGTTTTCATCTCCACCCCCACCTACTAATCCGTCTTCCGAGGCTTGATTCCTTAAACAAGTTCGAATGCCCCGGAAAACGGGGCAAGGTCCGGGAACAGCATGATTACCGTCGCCCCCTTAAACTAGCGTACTACAGTAGTGAGACTAGACATGCTGCTTTTGTTGTAGATGACACTATACCACGTGGTGGTCGATAGTACACTACCTTTTATTATAAGCAACGCACACCCACATAGATTCTTTGTCAACTACTGGAGAATTTCCCACACGGAACCAATATTACGAGGTAGCTAATTCTTAAGTTCAAAGAACTTCCTATAATTATCACGTTGGCATATCGATGATTAATACTCTCCATGCATGTAGTTCAGCTGTATTATATTTACAAGGGACAGTGTTCAGTAGTGTGTCAAAGGGAATTTTGATCAGGACTTTCATATTTACATTGATTTACACTGGAAATGATCCTCCGATAGAAATGATTCTCTGATAGAAATTGATTTCTTGATTGAAATTATCTTTTGATGGAAAGGATCTTCCGATATAGCGAACAAATGATTTCTGTATAACGAGTTTTTCTTGAAAATTTCGATAATTTTTGTTTTTCATCGTCGAACTAGGCTTTCTAAAACTTTTCACGTTCGAAACTCCTTGTCTGTATATCAACACATACACACGTTTGTAAAACAGATGCTGTACATATGAAGTGAAATAAGCACAAGTATATTAAAAAGTAACAAGTATACGTATGGCGTAATAGATACACATATAACTATGGGCGTAAATCCCCGGGGGAGACGTGTCCCCCCCTCAATAATTTCGCTACTTTCACCATAAGCTTGAATCAGCAGCTTATAAAATTTGTTATGCACAAAAGAAAAATTTCATAAACTTGTAAAAATTCGAATTTTTTTAAAGATTCAATTGATTTCAATTAAACAAAATAATATGGCTGTTATTAAATAAAAATTATAAATTCTATTAAAAATAAGAAATAATATTAAATAAATCGCACTGTAAAAAATAAAAGGACTTTAAAGTCTTCCAGAACTAGCGGAAAATGACCGGAATTGGCGTTGTTAAACTTTCGAGATGTGGCAAGGTGTGTGTGTAAAGTAGGGAGAAGCAATTTGAAACCAACTCTTTCATGATTTCTGTACTCATTTTACAAGATTTTGTGTATGTTTTGTAAACATTAGTGGCACGAAACATGTGTTTGTGTAGCGGCGAACGTGTGCCTCAAAAGATAGAGTTGATTTTCGCAAATATCACAACAATTTACCTTTCAATTTTCCATTTATTGATAGTATGAGCATAACAATATTTTGTTGTAACTTCTCTTGAATCGATTGGAACGTTTCCATCTACAAGAATTTTTTATAACATCAAGTAAATGTTGATATCTTCCCCATCCTTTCCGAATCGTTTATAAAGTTTTTCTGTAGCATAATAACTTCATAATATAATTCCCTGTAATCCTTTTCCGCATGCGATGCTTGATATGGAGGTGCTGTACCATGAAATCTCTTCGCTGGACGTATGATTCTCATTGTGACAATTTCATCCAGTTCCAGCTCATCAACGTTCAACCACAATTTTTCAAAACTTTTACGAAATTCTTCATTGTTTCGAATTCCCCTCATATCTTTTTATGCCTGCACTGCACAGATCACTCCAGCTACTGTTGTATTGACAGCTTGAAAAGACAAATTTAAATTTTACAGTCTTGCGAGTAAGATTAGTGAGATGTTCAACAATAAAAGAATACTTCCTTTTTGGAACCGTTCAAATAAACCACCTGCTTTCGTGGTTTGATCCGAACTACTCCTGTAAATTTCTTGATGCGATATTAGAATGTCTGAATATTGCACAAGCATCGCTACAATTGTTTTTTCATTGCTCATTTTTCAGATTTTGAAAACGATGGTAATACAAATAACAATAGCAATGTAGATTATGTTTCTGATGATAACTCTGTAAAGCACACTTTCAATAAAAAATGTCATCCAAATTATACATCTGATAATGATTTTTGCGGGGAAAATTGTACTTTGAAAGAAATGAGAAACATTGTGAGCTATTGCAATTCTTGTAAAAGAAAGAAACTTCAACAGACTCAAAGACGTTGCGGAAAAGCAGTGGATTATAATATAATAAGTCGTTTTAAAAATATATATTACCGAGTTTGTGACAAATAGGAAGAATTATAAATTAATTCAACGCGCACATTTTGAAAAATTCAAATACGCTACAGGTGTAAGCATCTATCCGTACATGATGTAGATTTAAAGAGGTGGGCTTACCATAAAGCAAAGGGCTTAAACATTACAAACTGTACGATTTCAAAGAAGTTTATTAATAGAATAAAAAACGTGGATATAGTTTATTGTAAAGTTACGAAATATACAACGTCAGCTAAAAATGAATAAAAGGAAAGTGTTGAAAACACATTAATTTAATTTGTTTTAGC
>QLNU02015359.1:43181456-43196467 GCA_006491805.2 Dysdera silvatica | reverse complement strand
CTTTATATAAGTTTGCTTATATTTTTATTGAAACTTACTGTCGGTAAAAAACCAATTGTTTTGGCAAATATCACAATGACAGTGCAAGTAGAATGCAACCAGAGCTGGGCAGTATTTGAAATACGTATCTTCGATACATTTGTATTTTGTACCAAAAATACAGATTTCATATTTTGTATTTTCAAAATACATTTGAAAAAATGAGAACCTCACTTGCACCAACACTTTACTTAAGGCAGTAATTGACAGTGCAATGAAAACGTGGGATTTTTTTTCTCACTTTCTGCTTCCGTAAATGATGCAATATTAGCCTCACGAACCATCCAAAATTTAAATTGAGATCAATGGCGTATGCAGGGAGGGGGGGTTATAACCTCCCCATTGGGGTGAAATTTTGTGCCTATGCATACAAAGAGTTGCAGCTCTATAACCCCCGCTCCATTGTAAGCCTCTAACCCCCTCACCTTAATGAACTTTCTGCGTACGCCTTTTGGATGAACTTTCTGCGTACGTTGATTGAAACTGTCCAACAAGCCGTATAATAGTCTTCCTGATTCACAACCTGTGCCTACAGAAGAGGAGTGGTACGTTTTCAATGATGGCTACCCAACCAGGGAATCTGCTACACCCACTACACCCCCAATTTTCTTGTCACACACCCCTAAAGCTTGAAGTTATATATGAATACCCGCTAAATATTCAAATTACAAGAAAGAAAACAAAATATTGCGCAAATTATTTTTCTATACTTTTTCTGCATATGTAAATTGTAATAATCTTTTATACGTAGGGTAGGCAAAAAGTATGCTTCACTCTTCAAATGAAAAAACTGGGTCGAAATTATAGAACAATGTGTTACTTATATCAAAGTACCATTCAAAAGCTACATTTCAACGTAATCTCCTCCATTATTTAAATGTTTGTCGAGGCGTGGTACGTGTTTTTCTATGCTTTGTGCGAAAAATTGTCGTCCAACTTGCGATAGCCATCGTTGGGTTGCAGCTTTCACCTCCTCATCCGAATAATACCGTCTCTTTGCAAGTTCTTGCTTCATGGTACCAAGGATTTGGAAATCATATGCTATAAGTGGGGAAATTCATGACTACAGAAGCGTTTTTGGCGACTCTTATCTCCTAACACTAACACCTCTTCTTTACGATTACTCACTGAAAATTCTATTTTACTTGTTCCCAATATATACGATTTTATCTTGGGCCAATTAATGTTTCGTGGACTAAATGAAGGTTAGTATTTAAATATCGTTACTCTAATAAATTTTTCCCACGGCTATAATACTCCCAATACTAACCTTTTTTTGCCTTGTCGCTCTTGAACATATTTGGTGTGTAATAACAATGTTAACTCAACTGGCCCAAAGTTATGGAACGCCCTTCTATCGGAAATTAAATCTATATTACGCTTCAAGAGTTTTAAAAAAATGTTTAGGTTATTTCTTTTGAACAGTCAGCGTGTAGATTAAGTTTTTATTGGTATACGTTTTGGGCATTGATATTACATCATTCTTTTCTTCCCCACTTTTTTTATTGTTGTTGTGTATTGTTGAATTTTGTGTGTAATTTTGATAATTTTTTTGTAGCCATGATATTTTACTGTAATATATATAATTTACTGTCATTTAATTTCTTGTCTATATTTTGAACATGCTCGCCTGCAGAATTTGTTCGTTTAGGGGCAGCGGACTCGTCAGGCCATTTCTCGCTGTCTCCCTCCGTAGGGCATTTGCATGTATGCCCTGTTGAATAATAATAATAATAATACTTCCCACTTAAATTTTTTCAGAATCTCCCTCGTTAGGCTCGTCGAATGAGGTTTTGCTTGTCATGCAGGAGAACAATGCCCTTGGAAAGTTTACCTGGCCGTTGATCTTTAAGTAATTTTCGCAATCACTTTAGGGTTTCACAATAAGACGCTGCAGTACTTGCGACCCCCTTAGTCATGAATTCAGTATGCACTGCACCTTCTCAGTCTCCCCGCAGATGGAATTGTTCGACACTTTTTCGAGTTGGGGAACTGTAATGTTTCCACTCCATAGAGATGCTTTTCATTTTCGGTGCGAAATGGCGAACCCAGGATTTGTCTTCAGTCACAATTTTGCCCAAAAAATAATTTCCTTCCTGCTGATAACGTTTCAAAAATGCAACATCACTTTCAAAACGTTTCGTTTTGTATTCGTTAGTCAGTAGATGAGACACCCATTTCGCGTAAACTTTGAGGAAATGAAGATGCTGCACAATGCTGTTATGCACACTTCCATGTGAACAGGAGCGTACTGGGCGCCCAGGCCGGTGCGCCCTCATAGGCCATGGAACTCGCGTCTCCGAATGGGCAAGGATTTGCGCCTTTTGAGAGGACCCAGTCAGCCCCTGCATGTAAAATATACAGTGTACTTACAATTTCGTCTACTGTGATTCGTGTGTTTTCAAGAATAGTTCATTCACATGTGCAATGTTCACATTCGTCATTGAAGTTGATGGCCTTCCTTCGCGGTAATTGTCCTCTATATTTGTACGGTCATTTTCGAACATGCGAATTCATTTCCCGATAGTTGGGCGGGATATTGCCTATCACCGTACACTTCATGCAACTGCCGAAAAATTTCAATGCAATTTGCACCCTTTTGTTTGTCCACAAAAAACGAACTGTATGAACTTCAAATTTGGACGTCAGCTGCTTGAGGCATGTTCATGACTGATTAGCAATGGAACTACAGCTGATACGTCAAAGCCTCTAATGCACATACCACACATAAATGTCTTTATTGTTATCCCAAAGTTTCAACGAAATATAACCTTTACTTAGATTTTTACGGAGGAGTGAAACTAACTTTTTGACTGCCTCTCCTATGTAGCAATTTTTCGAAGAAAAGTACGGATAAGGATACCAAGAGGGAGAGTGATACCATATGAAGTGAAAACCTAAATTATCCACTGTCTGTGAATGGGTTAAATGTCCAAGAAGAAATGCTTGAATTTTGTTTAAAACGATGGTACAATTCCTTCTATTAGCTCACACTCTCCCTATATATATCTTGTTCAAATTTTCAATCGTTAATAAAATGTTTTCTATCCATCCAATCAAGTTCAAATAAATTTTTTTAAACTTGTAGTGGATGACACTTGATGTTAATACAGTTTTTTCAAATATTAATTCATTAATTAAATTTAAATGAATTTTTTTTGCTTTCCTTTGGTGTATTTGGCGATTAATGCTTGCCGCCAAATGTCGCCAATTACAGCCAAATGTTGCCAAATGTCGCCAAAATTGCTTTTCGCAATTTTTCCCTTTTTTCCCTTTTATTTGAGCAGCGCATTGAAGGAATTGACTTTAAAAAAAAAATTTTTATTATACTTGTTTTGTTTGCTGTATTTTATAACCTATAAGGTTTAAAAAATCCGCACGAAATCTTAATTTAAGTGAGTAAAGGTAAGAAAACACATAAGCCTTGAGTGTAAAACATGGAAGTAGAGGTCAACGGCAAGAAAGTGAAGCTGGGTTTTTTTATCGAGCTTCCCTAATAGGGTGGAGCTTAACCTTCCCATCATTCCCTCCCAATATCTAAACGCGAAAACTCAATTTTACGTACACTTGATTTTCTTTCGGTTCATTGTGTAATACGAGTTGTTCACATTGAAAAATGTTGTAGAATTTTTGCTCCTATGCATTTTTATTGAAGAATTCTTAATTTGCAAAAAAAAAAAAAAAAAAGCGTTAAAGTATTGATATATTATCTGTAAAAATATTTCCATTAGCAAATTATTTTAGGCGCTTTTGATTACTTTGACTTACATCTAGATTATCTTCGTGTAAGAAAATAAAAAAAAAAAGCAACGAAATCACTGATATAGAATTTACGATAAAAAATTCAAAGAGAAAGCTGTTTTTTTTTTTGCTTAATGAGGCGGAGGTAATGGAATGACGAATGTTTTGCTTTGAAGTGATGTGCCCAATGACTGGCGCCCTCTCCACGTATTCTCATCTCTATACCATATGAAGGAACAGTGATTCCTTGTCTACATTAGGACTGGCATCCCTAGAGGGCCTGAGGTCTTTGAAGAAGATTCAACAAAATATTTATTTTATTCGATGCACGAATACGTTGTAACATAACTTTTCTGTTATAAACGATATTGTTTAAAATGAAAATTTTTCTATAAATTATTACATTGTATCTCATTTCATGTAAATCATTCTCCATTTTGTCTTCTTACATATTTGGTTCCGATTTTTACAATAATTATAAATTACATGTAGTGTGACAATTGTGAATGGCAACTACCTCAATATTGTGACCTAACTGAAAATAATTAATATAACATTATTTCATTAGATGGGCCTTCATATTGGCACAGGATTGCCCTCAGGGAAGCAAATTTCAAAACATGCTTCTACTCTGTCACAGGGCTTTGAATTGGGCGGGAGCCCAGCGGAGCCCGGCTCCGGTACTTCTTCATTTTTGGCGATTATTTAAATATTAGCCGGAGCTTCTGCCAGGTCATGAATTGGTAAAAAGGTCATGACTTTGTGACTAAGATCATGAATTTTTAGTCCAGAAAAATGGACATAAACAATTGATATGATTTATCGATTCTTTTGCAGCCATTCGATTGTTTAATCGATTTATCATAATATTAGGGCTCCTGCACTTTTTTTGTTAGAAATTAAGCCCTGTTTACAACATTTCGCAAACAATTCACCAAAAATAAAACCCAGTTCCACTAGATCTCACAGGCGCAATATACCAAATACCATGCAAAGACTGCAACAAACATTACATAGGACAAACAAAAAGAATGATCAAAACAAGAAAAAAAGAACACAAACAAGCACTCGCGAAAGGAGACATAGCCTCACGTCTGGCAGAACACGCTTTACAACACGGACACGAACCCGACTGGGACTCAACATTTCCCTGGTAACTTGTGTCTTATTTCTATAGCAGAGGAGCAGCAAGATGCAAATTGAACATATGACGTAGAGAGTCCGAGATAAATACTATCATTTCATATATACACTGTATGCATAGTACAATGTCCTCGCTCATCACCTATAGCGTTGCGAAAGGCTCACAACTTCGCAGGTTTTGAAAAGTTGTTCGTCCATTGTATGTCCCTTTACTAACGTTTTGGAGTTCTCTGACGCTCCGAAATTTATTCTCCACTGAGAATCTTAGTTCCAGAAAACGCGCACGATTCTCATCTGTGATAAACGAGCTTCACTCCAAACTCATTATATTTAAAGTAAGACTATTAAGTCCGCAGCACACAAAGCTCTGGAGAAGAGTACTGAATTACTGTGCCATGATTTATACATGAATAATAAAGACGACCATTAACGCACGTGACGATGCCACCCAAAGTTGGGTAATAATTTTGATTTGTTTTTAGCAACCATTTGGTTTGAAAACTCGTGAAAATCTGTTTCACACAAGGTGTTTATTGCGCAATAAAAGGCTGAGGAGAAGGAAACGAAATGGTAAGATAGAAGTACTAAATATTCCATTAAATTGAAGGCTCAGAACATTAGGTGCAACATCACACTTAAACTTTCTGGCTGTTCCTTCTTTTCACGTGAAAATGGAGGCGGACGAATGACGATTGTATTACGTCACAGTAATTATCCAGATAACAAAGATTATCTTAAGGACGTCCTAAGCATGTCCAGAAGGTCCTCAGGACGTCTCAAAGACTCTTTGCTGTCTGGAGAAGCCCGTTAATTGTGCTTCAGTGGACGTTTGAGAAATGGGTTCTTTGAAGGCTTTGTCACCGTGCAGTATCGGAAGCCACGAATGCTCTTGGGTTTTCGTGGACAAAGTCGCAAGTGTACTGTGCATTAGCGCTCAGTTGGCGCGTGATACCGTTAGCAGACGGGTTAGTCCATTGCAGTTTAGGGAAGGCCGTCTTGGAGGAACTGGTTTTTCCCGCGCGAAAAACCAGTTTCGGCAAGACGCCCTTCCCTAAACTGCAATGGACTAACCCGTCTGCTAACGGCATCACACGCCAACTGAGTACGAACGCACAATATACCGAGAATACAAAAAATTCCTGATAAATGCGGGGCGCCGCACGTAAAATCGTTGGGCGTCTACCTATAGGTGATGCAAAAATGGGACTTCCGGCCCTTGCACAGAATGGTAATCACACAAAGAAAATATTTCTAACCATTCCTCAATTTGATGCTATTTAGGAAGTTAGTCAAAGCTCTGTCCAGCGCATTCTGCATATCCTCTGGGATTTGATTTTCGTCAGACCACATGTCCGTCATGCATTAAGTATGTTTCGACAATTGTTTGTGACTTCGGGTTCATGTGAGTTTTTGACCCTTTAAAAGAAAATTAAGTACTTTGAAAAGGAATATTAAATTATACATAAACAAGTGGTAAAAGAAATGAATAATTTCTTATTCATTTTTTCTGCTTTCGTTTCAAATGAGTGAATTTCAAATTTTTATTTCGACGCAATATTCTCAATTGCATCTTGGTTATTTGCAACGGTTCAAATAATCAGATTAGAGTTAATTTAAGCAATTGAGTAGGAGCCAGTTACAATAACAAGATTAGGGCCAATTTAAATAATTACACATTTTTCAAGTGCCTTCTCCAGCTTGGAGGTTTGGGCCAACATGGCGCAAAGTTTCCTATGGCTGTTCTCATAAATATTTCTGCGTTTAATCCTAGCTAAACCTTTCAATCATTTATGCCCCTGTCTCTAGAAACCACAATGCCCCCCCTGTTGCTAATTTAGGCCTAATTTAAGCAATTCAATCAAAACCAATTTAAGCAGTCGAATTCTGGCTAATTAAAACAATTGGATTAAATGAGGGAATCAGCATACTATGTCCAATTCACCATTGAAACATGTAGTGCTAGTAATGAATTCATGCAACCTGTGATGTGTTATATTATGCAGTTACATATTATAGTTATTAAGCTACATGTATTGAATTCTTGAACCTAAATATTGAATTATTTAAATCCTTTGATAGAGATATTCCTATTCTTAGAGGTTAAATATTAAAGAGAGTTGAAAACATAAATTGATGTGAGATACTTTATTCAAAACTCTCTCAAAAAAACTCTGTTCAAAAGACCATGTTCAAAACACGTAAACATAAAGAGGGTGAAAAGTTACTATATTATGAGGAAGAGAAAGAGAGTAAGTTACGTTTTTAGAAATTAGATGTTTTCATATTTAAAAATTTTCTTAAAACAAATGTAAATTCACTGGAACGGAGCTATAGAAAGTCAGATTCTGTTGGTTTTGAAAAGTCTCACTTGGAAAAGCTAATAAAATTCGCAGAAAATAATAATTCGTGCAACAATTATAAAAATAGGGTTACAAGATGGAGTAAAAAAAAAAATATTAATTTTATACACGTTTGGAATCTGATGTAATAAGATTCCAGCTTAACACATTCAGATCTTTTTTTTTGTAAGTAAATGCTATTGAAAATAGTCTCTGTATTAAAATAGTGTAGCATTTTCTGTCGACCACCGAAGTTAACGTATTTCTTCCTATTCCGCGGGTTCGGAATAGAAAAGCTGTTCTAGTGTTTTCTTGTTCGTTGAGTTGCGACTTTTTAGCGCACATAAATTACCATTGTTATCGATGAGGTTTAATCTGGGAGCGTTGAATTCTCCAAGACCACTGCCTACTTGATAATTCGCTTACACGGTTGCTTGATTGCTTTTGTTTTACTCATTTAGTTTTAATTAGTTCGTTGAGCAAACTCTGGTCCTTCTTTATAATTCCGTCGATAATTAAAGTAGGCGTGTAAGTTTTCCAAAATTACAAAGCAAAAGCTTTGATGTAAAATTAGTCTGCAGCCAGTGACAGCTTTGTGATAGATGTTGAGTTTTAGGACGTCAAGCTACGGTTGAGGAAAATTTAAAGATACTGAAGGCTTAGCCAAAACTTTGTCCAGCACATCAGAATAGAAAATGAGTTTTCCCGAAAGTTATGGTTACATGGATATGAACAAACAAAGTTGTCGAAGAGCTAAAATTGCGTTGCAAACTTTGAAATATTGTATGTTTACGAAATTTATGGAACAAACCTCCTCGGAGCTTGTTTAGCCCTGCTTAGACACTTTTTAGAAGTTATGATAAAATGTTCTGTCATCGGCCGACATCATCGGGAAGAAATAATGTCATCCAAAATCTGAAAAACTATGGCCCGGAAATACTTATATCCTCAAAGCAGGGGAACAGTCATAACTTTTCATACTAACGCAGTGGACCATCTGTTTGAGCTGTTATTACTTGCTTAAGGACTACTGATTTTTTCAGAGGCTGTTTTTCAATCCCTTAAGCAGGAATATGTCAGAAAGATTAATTTCATGTATTTTTCTGTACCAAAACAATTTCATGGAAAAAAGTCTATGCTTAACGTATACAAAAGCTTTTTCTTTTATTTTTTTGGCACATTTTTACCTGTAGCCACCATATGCACGACCAAGGGCGGACACAGACTTTTATTTGGGGGGTCAAGGAGAGAATTTGCCATGGTCTTGGAATAACACCCTTCATTTATCATGAAAGTTGGAATTTTTTACAGTGAAAAAATATATTTTGGAGGTCATGACCCCTGTGACCACTCCCCTGCGTCCGCCCATATGTACGGCCTCCATTCGTTTGGCGCAGGGTGGGGTTCTTCCTGCACTTGCGCCATGAAAGAACAACAAAGTTGCTTGTAATTTTGTTTTAACCGACGGCTGTTTTCGCAGGGCTTATTTTTCCCTTTCGTATAGATGGAGCAAGGAAAACAAAAAGTTAACACAAAATTTCGTGTTACAAGTATGGCTTAACCTTTTTTGCGCAGAATGACCCTTATTGTCCTTGCGCCATAAAAGTGAAACCACTGACTTCATGTTAGAGCTGCAAAGCAAATTTGATTCAAATTACGCCAAATCAAACTACATTTCAGACCTTTGCGAGATGTTTGCGTTTTGTGGTTTTACGGCTCAAAGACTACAATGGTCATGCTGCGCCGGACTTACTGTTTCCGAGGAGAATCCGCACCCCGCAGCCACCTATAGGAACCAAACCCCGGACTACAGTGAGCAGTGCGATCTTTATGAGATCTCTGAGTAAGCGTTCTTTTTGCACTGCTGGGAGTCGAACCCGGATTAGCCGCGCAATAGGAGAACGCGTTACCACACTGCGCCACCGCAGGGCCGTTTTGCGAGATGTTTTAAATCGTTAAAAAGTTTAGGAATTAGTAGCTATTTACTAGTAAAATAACATTTTTTTCTCGTTAAATATAGGCTGAATAGGTCGTCGTCGCCTTAACAGTATGCCAGATTAGCTTTGCCGCGAGCATAAGCTTTAAGCGATTCGAATTCCTCGCTGCATCATCATGAATTTTACTGTTTTTGCCACCGTAAAACACGTATTTTTACTGCATTTTTATAATGTAAATATGTACAGAATTCGCCAAATAACGGCGAACCATAGTCATCGGACAAGAACGTCACTCTCTCGCCTCAAAGAGAACTTGGAAGGTAGAGGTTTCTTATTCGCCAACTGCAAAAACGTCGCCAACGGCGTTTGAATCTATTCAGTTTTGTATATATACAGTGTGTAACTCAGGCCTGTAGCCAACTCGGGGCCAGCAGGGGCGTGACCCCAGTTGCCATATGGAACCTTTTATATATAGAACAATCCCAGGATGCCTTGTGCCCCATATGCCCTTTGCCTTGCCCCAGTTGCCCCTTCATCCTGGCTCCAGGCCTGGTGCAACCGCATTAATGGTCAGAATTCTAAGGGGTGTTAGTACCCATCAAGATGAACAATATTAGATATGGAACTTAGAGTCGCAAACCACTTACAGCACCAGTTCGAAAACCGTCCAGCATAAGCGTAGGAAGAAAGTTTGCAAAGGGGGAGGGTTATAGGCTCAATGGGGGGTTACAGAGCTACAACTCACATATTCCTATGTTAAATATACAAAATTTCATTGCAATGGGGGTTACAACCCCCATCAACACCCCCTGCGTACGCCAGTGCCGTCCAGCACGCACAACTATTTACAACCAGTGGGTGAGAGGCACAAAATACAACTCAGGTTAGCTGATCCGGTGCGTAGACGATTAGGGTATCGCATCTTGTGCTTCTCAGGTACTGGTTGTAAATATTGTGTACACTGAACGGTTCTTGAACTGGAGCTGTAAACGGTTTGCGACACTAGGTTCTATATCTAATATTATGCATCTTGATGGGCATTACCCCTTAAATATCTGACCATTTCAGGTACACCCTGTATATGCGGTAGATCTCGTATATAACGAGAAGTTTAGAATCACCAAAAATGATCGTTGTACCCTGTGGCTCGCTACATCCTTTGCGGAATTTAAAATTCCAGACTTCGTAAATATAGTCTATGTGGACTATGCATAAAATATTGGGCTTTAAATTTGTTTAAACTTTATTAAACAACGTATTGTCACTTACATTTCACTATAATAAACTTGTAAGTTCCTTCATACAATTCTTTTATATCAGTATTAATTTCAAAAAATAAGCTTAATTTGAAGGTTCTAAAACACTACTTATATTTACTTGCTTCGTCGTGCAGCGTAATTTGTTTATTAAATTTTCGTCGTAAGCAGAGTTTAAGCTGCTCAAGTTTTTTTTCGCATTCTGCGAAAGGATATTGTACTTTGCGAACAAATTTAATATCACTTTCGTAAAAAGGCGAAAGCCCTGAAAATTAAAAACTCCCACGATACTATGCCGGAGGCTGCCATACGACGATCTTGAAGACCTTTTGTTGCGTCATGAACGGATGAATCGAAATCGGTTCGATTTTGAAAATGCTTATAAACTATGGTGGGTGGCAAAGTCAAGGAGAATTGTACAATTATATCTCCGATTGTGTAATTTTGTACAAAATAAAAAATGTTATTTGTAGTTCTAAATTTTAATTATGGTATTTTGTTTAACGTTCTCCTAAAGTACAACATTTTCAAAACTATTGCAAGCATGTATTTGCAGTAGAAAATAAAGCTAAAAGAATTTTATAAAGCTAAATTTTTTTGCATTTTAGCAAAAATTCTAAAGGAAAAAAAAAAAATCCAGCTTAAACCTAGGTTGTAAGTTAATTAATTTGGCGCATAGTACGCTTCGTTAAAACTTCAAAATAGAGTTGAATTTAAATTAGGTTGTTTGATGGAAAGTATTGTTACCAATTAGCTTGGAGTATCTTCGCGTACTTGTTACAAGCAAATAAGAGAAACTCCGTATTTGTATTTAAAGAAACAATTTATTGACTCTTCCGGCATCTCGTCAAACTTTAATAACAGATGCACGTACACTATCGGCTTAGTTGTCTTCTATTTTACTAATTATAGGTCCGTTTTCTTTGCACGCAACAAAATACCATGATGAGAGACTATTTACTTGACTATAGACTTGATTAAACATTTTAAAGTACATTGATAGTTTGTGAAATAGATCAGTAAGTCACGCGTGACCAGATGAGACCCAAGCCGGGTGTGGCTACGTCAATATTTAAAAACGGCGCCAACATAATTTAAATATTAAGTATAAATATTTGAACGGATAGTAGTCACCAGTGTGATTGCGAAACTCCTTTCTATGTGTTCTGAAAGTGATAAGTGTTCACATGAATTTTCTGTTTTTATCCGCACTCAATTTCACTTTATCATGTTTGCCTCGGCTAAAGATATCCTAGGCGATCGATTTTTTTTTTAGTTCTCTACATCCTGTTTAAAAATCTGGCCGCATTTTGCTCGTTACATCCGGGATGCTCAGTTTTGTCAAGTGACTAAATTCCAGTACCAAATAAAATCCATATTTTTTTCGATAAAGTCGAGCTCGTTATAAGCGGATCCTACTGCATATATACACATATATATTCATGAATATTTTCGATTTTACATGAATAGATTAAGCAAACAAATAAGATTATATATTAGTTCTAATTTGCTAATTATTAAATGCCGATCGAATCGGATCTTGTAAAAAAAGGGATATGTGCCATTTATTAAACACGTAACATATCCCTTTTTTACAAATTCCGATTTAATTCATTGAGCCAAAATAAATTCGAAATTTTACGGCTTATTTTTATACGATGTCTTTCAAATTAAAAAAAATAAAATAATATTTTGCTATATTAGATTCCCTGCAAATACTTTTAACATTTTTTTTTATCTTGAAAGCTACGCAAATAGACCTGTTATTTGTTTTTCCAGCAAAATGTAAAGTATTTTAAAAAAGCAAAAAAAAAAACCAATCATTTTTGTTTAAACTGGGTAAATAAACGTAATTTTGAGATATTTTTCCAGGAAAACACTGGTCAGTTTTCCGCCCTAGCTTTAGGCTCTGCGCTAGTGCAGTGGTAACGCGTTCCCCCTAGAGGGCCGTTATCCTGTGTTCGACTCCCAACTGTAAAAATGAAACACTTACCAATTAACTGCTCATCATAGTCTGGGTGTTTGTTCCCTGGGCATTAAGGGATTCGTATTGCTTGAAAAAATGTAGGTTCCGGATAACATAACCCTTACTGTCCTTGCGCAGGGAAACAAGAACACTTCCGTTGGTTGTAATCGAGGACTGCTTCTTGAGAAGTTATAAATCTTAAAATAGATTTCTTCCGTTTTTGTAAATTTGAATTGAAAATAATCTAAAGAATATATACGTTGTAAACAATTGTGTAGTGCTTTGAGTCTACAATACTTGTTTATGTATATATTATATAATTAATGATATGGGAAAGAGGGGTTCTGTAATGGTTAAATTTAATATTAATCATTATCTGATGGCCTGTACCTCGTATATGTTCCCAGTTACATCGCAGTCCATAAATCAATGTACTCTCTTGTATAAAGCTTTGTTGAAATGTCGGTTAACACTGTGCATTAATTATTACTGAAAAGCATGTGACCATTACTTACACGGCGTTCATTTATAACCGGAGTATGTCCATCGTTATTTAGTGCACTGCTTCATAAATTATGCGACTTCCATGATTGTAGGATACGACATTATATCGCAGTTTAAAATGTCGCTCGATGTCGCTTAAACACTGCCTAAAATTAGTTAAAAGTTTCGCTGTAGATTAGGAATGAAACAATTTTAGATGCATTTTATCTCCATGTTTGCATTAGGGATTTTGCCATCGCTAGACTGGTTATAGCTCATTTGCGTACATCCCAGATGCGTACAAGTCAAAAACTGTCCCACTTGCGTACGAAAGGGGAGGGGAAGAAATGCACAATGGCGATGAAGTAAATCTGTTTCAAGAGAATCAGAGTTTGGCGATTTAGCGCCTGTTTTACTTATAGAAATGTATCTTTCTCTTTCAAACGTTTATTTGAATACCTATTAAAAAACAAAGCAACTGCTTCGTAACATAATTATGATTCAGAATAGTTTTTGAGATTGTTTTAAACGTTAAAATTTAAAAAATACAGAAAATTTTAACTAAGTTAAAGAAAGATTAAGCTAAAAGTCTTTTAGCTTAATGTGCGTATATAGTGAGTTCGCGCTCAGTTGAGGCCTGATCCCGTTAGTAGGCGGGTTATTCCATTGCAGTTTAGGGAAGGGCTTCTTGCCGCAACTGGTTTTTCCGCGGGAAAAACCAGTTACAGCAAGACTCCCTTCCCTAAACTGCAATGGAACAACCCGTCTACTAACGGGATCAGGCGTCAGGTCTGCACAAATAGACTATAGCTTACAATAAGTTCTGATATACTCGACGTTTTTTTTTAGCAATTTCAATTGATTCGTTAATTTTCTTTGTAATTTTTTCTCATAAATGTATAATATATACAGTCGAACCTCGTTAAGACGAACACCAAGGGGAACAGAAAATATGTTTTCATTAAGAGTAATTCGTCTTATCCAGAAAGCATAGTATGCTATACAATCTGACGGGACTTCAGAAAATGATTTGTATCAAAAATAATTCGTCTTAAGCGTGTTCGTTTTAACAAGGTTCGACTGTACTATCTATGTAAATTTTAAATAGCAATAAGCTGCCATTCCGAAGACTGAATAAAAGTGGGACAGAAAGTAATTGTGAAAATTTTCTTTTACACAAAAATACAGTATAGAGATAAGGGATTATATTTGTGTGCCGCCAAATTGGTAGCCAAATGGTAGAAACTATAACTATGAGCTCATTTTCTCATCTTGTACGCATCTGGGAAAAAAATTGACGTGTAAGCATCTAGGACATACGCAAATGGGACAACACCGCTGTACTAGGTTGAGTTCTTAGTAAGTTCGGAAGTTTACGCTGGTAGTTCAGAGGTTACGTTATACTGTGTATCCCAGATAACACACTAAGACGTTTATGAACCCAGTCATAACAAATCGGGAAGCTTTTCCATCAATTAAGGATTACTGTCAAAGGGTGGGATCTTTATCCCGGGCCAATTTATCTATTTGCCAATCGGAGAAGACATTTTTTAAATGAAAGGAGTTCGGGAATTCTCTTGAAATTCCCCCCCCCCCTATACCGCGACCATTCTTAAAAAGCAGCCTCCCGTTTTAGAATCATAACTGATCGTCTTAAGGAAGCTTTATTATATTATTAAATTTGGAGAATTTAGAAAGAAGAACTTTTCATTGTAACAGCTATACCAGTCGTGGTGACAAAGCGGGTGAATCTATAGCCCCTAGAATTATAGGCCGACGCACCAGCCGCCATTTTCCTTCATACTTCCGGTTTCATTTACCTTGGCGATAAAGGTTTTCAGTTTTGGAGCAATGATCGCTATTTTGGCATAAAAATAATCAACAATCCGCGATTATCCGACGATTGTAAACATTGACGCAACTTTTAAGATGTCGCCAATAAAAACAATTTGCAACCGTAGCTTAGTTTTTGATTAATGCAAAACTATAATGTAAATAATCAAAACAAACTTTACGCTGCAAACATTCTATGTTTATTCCTCGAATGATTAGAACAATTCCCAGTGGAACACTCGTCCATTTCACCTTATTTTATTAAAAATAACAC
>QLNU02015359.1:43163690-43181356 GCA_006491805.2 Dysdera silvatica | reverse complement strand
GCAGCGAATGGGATCACGTGATACGATGGCAGGAAAATGGCGGCTATGCGCCAGCTCTCTTTTCTAGGAGCATTAGGTGGACCCATGTTCTTGCAATTGCTTGTCATATTTTCGAATCTGGGTCTGCCTGGACATTTAAAAATACGATATAAATGATATCGACATAGTCGATCATCTATTGAGTCGTTTGTCCACTATGAAAACAAACACTGGAATTTTTTTTTTCATACTTTACTTTAAATAAATTATTAACTTGGAATTAAATTTATAAATGTATGTTAATATTACCAAAATTTGGCTATAACCAAGTACATGGTAAACATAATTATGAAAAGGTAATGGAATGTTTCGTTTCTCAGTCCTGGATGGCGTCTCTCTGGCGTAGATATGAATGAAATCGTCCATGGTATTGACCTCTGTTTTCCAGACGCCGGTTTTCCTTTTTATAAAGCCATCAAGAGTGCTTTGAAGCGGCCATTGACCGTTACATCAAGCCATGGAGAGAAATGGCATTGACTTGCTCCTACATCCATTTAGAAAGGTATTCCGGTCAGCTGTCTATCTTCCCATTGGCCAGGAGCATTTTCCCACTTTTTATTTTGTCCTCCTTTTCAGCCTGTCCAGGAGTCCCTGCTCCTCTGGGCAGATTGACTCCTTCTCATGCAGAGCTGGCTATCCTCGAAAACAGCTAATGGCCTGGAAAATGACTACTCGTGAGGCAGTGGCCGATCGCCCGTGGCCAGATTCTTATACTAGTCACTCGCCACTGGAGCCCAGATTTTTCCGACTTCAGTATTCCACTATCGTTCCCGTAATTGAGCCCCATTTGTTTCTTTGGTTTGTTGTCTTTTTCAGCTATCTCTTGTACATAAAATCTCGCAATTTCTTTCCTTTTGATGGTGCGTCGTTTACCGAAATTGTTTTCTTTAACTACGCTACTGAAGTCGGTTCTTACCGTTTGGACTTCCTTTTTTACCGTTCGGGTTTGGATAAGTTTGGGGTCTTGACGACGTAAGCGCAGCAAAGGATATGCTACGCCGGGAAATAGTTTTACTAGGAATTCGAACCCCTGCTTTTAAGGGAACCGCTCCCCCCCCCCGGACTCCAGTGGGTAAAAAAAAGGACATGAGTTTTGCGATACCATTATAAATTGTTTTTGACATATATTAAATACCTTTTTGCAAGACTGATTCAGCATTCGGCAAAATTTTATTTGTAGATGATACTAGTCTATTTTTTGAGTGAGGTTCCGATCACTATGTATCTTTTATTCATGTTAATCAGGAATTTAAATATTTCAGTAATCGGTTTTCCCGGGACAGATTACATTGAATGTTCACAAATCTTGAACAGTACTTTTTCATCAGCGTTTCTTTGACCTTTGTGCACTTTCAGCGGTTTTAATGACTGATAGTTATACCTTTTGCTGAGAGTGTATTTTTTTTCGGGGTCCCCCCAATTTGAATCTCGACTTCGATGGAATGTACGTATTGACTCAGTTTTCAATAATGTTCGAAGGAGCCTTGGAATTATTTCTAGAACTGCTATATTGATGTCCATTTGAGTAAAGATAATGCTCTATTAATCTCCAATCTATTTCAGTATCCAATATTGTACACAGGGTTCATGCAGGTACTGGGAAACCTAGCGAGTCCTTGAAATTTATTTTTTGGTATTTGAGGTCTGGGAAAGTCCTGGAAAGCATGCTGATGTAGATTTCCCTGCTTTCTTTTCACGTTTTCCCCAATGCTTTGTTGTGTTGTTTAGGGAACTTCGGGCTCGCCAGATGCAAATATCTCCAGCCTCCTAAAATTTGATAGATTGCCAGTAAATCTTTCCCTCTAAAAGTTATGTTTTTAGCCGGACCCTATTTTCCATTTGTAATCAGTTTGAAGATTTTTAAGGATATCGTGTCTGTCCTACGGGCGAAGGATGGGAGGATAGCTGCCCAGAAATGACATTGCTGGGCATATTCGCCAAACTTAACGATTTCTGTAAAATTGCTCCAGATTGCGTCAAAACGTCAAATTTTTCAGAGCGCGGAAATTCAGGTTCTCAGAATTTCAGTATTTTGTAGTGCCAAATTTTCCTCCCCGCCAAATTTAGGCTCCAAAGTTTCCCCAAAATCACTGCATTTCCAGTTTCCTTGGCATTTAAAGTAACTTGCTATCTGTGTGACTGAATGAACACTAGAATCGCCAAATTAGCGCCAGCAATAGGAGGTGGTCTCACCCCCCATCTCCGGTCTTTTGAATTTTATTATAGCCCACCCACTCTATTTACTAATAACAAAGAAAAGGTTTGTTTCCCCCCACTGCCCCGGGAAAATTCCTGTGGGCACTGTTGCCAGACAGGGTGGGTAAAGACAAAGAAGGGAATAACAAGGTAAACTTCCTTAGGGATAATGTAAGACCACCGGTTGCACTGCCCCCACTGCCTGCGGCAACTTTGCTTTGCATAGAAGCCATGTCTTTCATGTTGGAGTGGCACAGAGCTTTACTCTTCTTTTGACCACGGCTCGAAATTAGTGGTCATTAGTCATATTTTGCACCTATAAATTTTGTTTTGACGACCAAGATTTTAGACCTTGTCGTTATTTTTGGCACCTAACTTTATTTTTATTGTTTATATAATGCAAATTTCGATTGCTCAATCCTTTATTTTTCCTTTTGCCAATCTCACCGACGCACGTTGCAAGATCAGAATCGTTGTTTCTTTCGTTAATGGGGAAACCCATATTCTGCAATCTAGTGGGCTTTGGCCAACTACGACATCTCGCTTCCCTCCACTAGCGTTACACTAACATCTTAACGTAGTCTTTCCTACCTGTAAGGAAGTTTTTTTAGGGATAATTTGCGTTTAGCGATATTCTTCGGCTTTACGCTCAGTTCCGATTTTAAACTTTGCTATCAATTTTCGATCACGAAGACTACACAAAACGAAATCAGTAGTAAAGTTTCCAGAATTCGGTCGATTCGTCCTCCCCTCGAAAGCGTATATCCCGTTTATGTCTCAACTTGAAATTCTGGAAAATTTCGAAAAAAGTCCCCCTCCTCTTCCCCCACAAAATAAAACATTGGGAATAAAAATTTCGTTGTCAAATAAAATAAATTAATTCGCAAAAAATCTTATTTTCTCCTATAACGTGCATAAGGTAATCATATCCCCCACCCTCCACAATACTCGGCAATTTTCTGTCGCATTTGAGGATTAGGATCGACGAAATTGCATTTGTTTTAGCATAAAATTGCTCGTATATGCCCCCTACGTTTTCCGCGAATTTAAATTTGTCTTTCTGGGTGATTAGCGGGATCGACGCTTCTGACCATGACCCTGCTGCTCAAAGGCGGAATATAAAATAAAGTCGGCTTTATTAAAAGGCACCTTTGAGAAAACGTTCAATTAGTGTTTATTTCGACAGATTTCTTCTGTTTCTAATTGCACCCAAGCAAAACGTTTTGGTAACCGAAGAAAAACTGTGAGGTTCCATACCCAACGTTGTGCTCCTAATTTTTAACGTTGGGCATAGTGTGGCTACAGAAAGGGGCCATCTCCTAT
This sequence comes from Dysdera silvatica, assembly GCA_006491805.2. NCBI lineage: Eukaryota > Metazoa > Arthropoda > Arachnida > Araneae > Dysderidae > Dysdera > Dysdera silvatica. The sequence continues at coordinate 43,177,798 of QLNU02015359.1, read as the reverse complement.
TTTTCACCATGCCCCCTCAAGTAAACAATTATATTTCTTAGGCATACCATCATGATTCATCATGCGAGTTTGCTTAGCAGCATTTAATGATAGAATCTCTATTATCTTCATCATTTTGTAATTTAAGCAAAGTATTGCATTTTATAATGATTCTTCCTTTGAGTACAGTGGAAAGTGAAACAGATTTTAGTTAATTTAATTAAAAGACAAACAAGGCTATGAATCATATCGATGTCTAAGGTAACTAGATTTTAAAAAGTTTTTTTTTTAAAATAACTGTTTCTTTATAATTTGTAAAATGCCTGTTTTGTTTATCATCGTCATTGTAAGTAATTGTGCTATATGTATGAACACACAGCGTAATACTACAGGAACAAAATAAATAATCTTGAAATTGCACCCAAGAAAATAATTTTGACAACTAAGGAAAGTATGTTAGGTGCCATTGACGCCTAACTTTCCATTCCTAATTTTTACCTCTGCTTTTAGCTCTATATCTCTGCTTCCTATACATGCAGATGTATATTATTTTTTGTTGAATTACAATGGAATTATAATCACTAAAACAAGACCACATACTGTAAATATTCGTTAATCTTTATTACAGAATATATATTTGCATACTTATATTTTCCGAACATACCAAACCTCAAATTTTGGTTTTATAATTTAACATTCCTTCCACCCCCAAATTTGTTTTGAGAAAATCGCATTTCACTCACGTACAATGGGGAAAATTAGCTGAACCCCTCCCATATATGTATATATATATAATATACACTCAGGGTGGTTAGTGAAGTCCGTATATACGCCGATAACTGTCGAACGGAGAGAGTTATATGTATGTGAGGTATAGGTATGGTAAAGTGACTATGCGTTATAAGACGAGACTGCGTGCAGCGCCCCTAGCGGAAAAATCCAGAACTTAGAGCTGCTATCTCGAAAACTATTCAAGATACGGGGAAAAGTCAATTGCAAAGTTGTTAAGCACCAGCTAGTTAGTACGAAACGATTTTTTTCCACCACCTTAATAGGGAAAAAATCGTGATTTAGGAAGTTTAAGTGCTACAGGATGCCCCTGCGTGACAGCTTTCCCTTCGTACAGCTCTGCGTAGAGGGGAAGCTTCAGGTAGGGGCGATACTTCCATTGCACACACAATCTCGTCACAAAACGCATGATATGCAAATGTGTACGCTACAATAATAAAATCGTATTATATCGTATTTTGCGTAGTAATTTTGGAATTTTGACCAACAATGGCGTTGCTGGACGGATACCTTTAAAACCTCTTAAATCACGATTTTTGCCCTATTAAGGTGGTGAAAAAATATCGTTTCGTCCTAACTAGCTGGTGGTTAACAACTTTGTAACTGACTTTTCAGTGTCTTAAATAGTTTTCGATATAGCAGCTCTAAGTTCCGAATTTTTCTGCTAAGGGTGCTGCACGTAGTCTCACCTTGTAGCGCATAGTCACTTTACTATACCTATACATCACGTTCGTACATATACAGTGAACCAAAAAAAAAGTTGGACGGCAACTGGAGTGGATTTCATTATTTCATATTTTTGTAACCTGTTATACTTTCAAAATGAAACGACATGCAAAAGAAAGAAAATTTCCAAAGTGATTGAAACAATTTTATTTGACTTTAATAAATGTCGCATTCAAACAAAAAATTAACAAAAACAAAAATGGTGTCCTATCTTCGACACCAAAAAAAAACTTGGACACTCATACAAATTAAGAAAAAAGTGTTTTCAAAATTAAAATATATAAAACTCAATATTTCGTATGATGTCCTCTGGCTTCTATAACAGCTTCGCAACCTCTTATTCATAGAAAGAACTAATTTTTCAGTAAAATCAGAAGGTACATTGTCCCATATGTACTGAAGAGCACTTTTTAGTTCCTTTTCATTCTTTATATGCCTCTCTCTCAATTTTTTATCCATATACGCCCACAGATGTTCCATCGGATTTAAATCCGGGCTTTGGGGAGGATAGGGAAGTACTTTTTGACTTTATAGACCAACCATGTCTTTACAATTAGAGAGGTGTGCTTAGGGTCGTTGTCCTGAACCAAACAATAACCTTCATTTAGTTTTAATTTAGCAGCTGTGTCTGGTAAATTTCGCTTTAGAATATTTAAATACATTGTTTTGTCCATTATACCTTCGATGAACACCAAATTCCCAACTCCAGTCGCACCCATTGCACCCCATACCATTAGGCTGCCCCCACCATGTTTCACAGTCACATTTATATTTGCTGAATTAAGCTCTGTTCCTTGCCTTCGCCATGCAAAACGACGACCATTAGATCCGAATAAATTAAATTTTGACTCGTCTGTGAAAATAACAGATTTCCAAAATTCTTGTAGACTCCTTATGTACTTTTTGGCGTATTCAATTCGTTTCTTTATATTTCTAGCAGACAAGTACGGTTTTTTTCGGGGCGTATATGCTTTGTATTTTTCAGAATGTAGTAAATTTCTTATAGTCTGTGGGTGCACACTTACAATAGAATCTTCCTTTAACTCTTTGGCAATCTTTACTGCAGAAAGTTTAGGATCTTTTTTGACACAACGAATAATTCTTCTTTCTGTTTGAGATGAATAAATTTTTTGGGTCTACCACTTCCGCTAGGACTTTTCAAAAACCAGATTTTTTTTAATACATATTTATTATATAATGCACTGTTGCTCGTGGTTTTTTGTCTATTTCTGCACTCTTTCTTATACTTTTCTCCTCTTTACATATTTTCAGAATTAATTCTTTCATATCTGTAGAAGTTTGCTTGTTCTTCATTTTTGCCGGCTTATCGTAATGCAAAAACTCGTCTAACAGCTTCAATGCTACAGTGTTGACTAGGACTATTGCCAACAGAGAAACAACAACTTTAAAATTTGCATAACGCGACTTAATAGTGTTGGTGAAATAAGTGTCCAAGTTGTTTTTTTTTAATGTCTAAGATGGGCACCATTTTTGTTTTTGTTAATTTTTTGTTTGAATTCGACATTTTATTAAAGTCAAATAAAATTGTTTCAATCACTTTGGAAATTTTCTTTCTTTTGCATTTCGTTTCAATTTGAAAATATAACAAGTTACAAAAATGTGAAATAATGAAATCCACTCCAGTTGCCGTCTAACTTTTTTTTGGTTCACTGTAGCTCTCTCCGTTCGACAGTTATCTGCGTGTATAAGGACTTTACTAACCACCCGGTGTATAGCCAAAGAACTCCAGAATTTTTTTCTGGCTGCATCACTGTTTATGCTAATGCTGAACCACATTATAATTCTTGATTGAAATGTGGGTGGGGGCAAAACGTGATGAAAACCTACCTGGAAATTTTAATGAAATCCTTGAAAAATCCTGGAATTTTTTTACATAATGTGTATGAACCCCGCATATAGCCATTCGAAGTTGTCTCGTATTCCCAGCTTAGTGATAGATATAATTCAATAAATATGTAAACTCCAGAATCTTTTTGTTAGATTGATTCGATCTTCTGGAACTGATTTTGTTTATAATTTAAAGTACTATCATATTCTTTCCGTTCAGATGATTCATAAATTACGCATATTAACTGACGTCTAAGAGGATTAGTATGAACTTGAAAGATAATTTTATAACCATTTCTCCGATTACTCATACTTTTAATACTAGAACTACATCCAGATTATCGCCAGCTAGATCTTGCACTAATCTCATAAAATCAAATATAAATTGTATTGGGATAAGGTTCTGGAATGACTTTCAAACTGGCCTTACAAATATTGATAAGCTTGATCTTACAAGTATTAATAAGATTGATCTTACAAGTATTGATAAGCTTGATCTCTTCAAGAAGAGAGCTTGTGAATTCTTGTTAAACATGCTGTAGGTTACGAAAATTTTTTCAACGTATTATGTTAATATTATCCCGACAATTTTTATTTATTTCCCCCTCTTTGGTCGTTTGTTTATTGTTTCAGGTGTTTATGTGGGTGGAGACAGAATTTTCAGGACTTTTTATCCTTTGCTGGCTCCTCTCCTATAAGACAAAATATTACGTTATCAAATCATTTATGTATAGGAATCAAGTTGGCTATCTTTGTCTTAAGAATAAATATTATTTGATTTGTGTAAAGTCAAACCTAGGTTAATGGTATTGTAACACAGGAGTAATAAATGCGTTGCACTACGTTCTTTTTATACCGTAGGCAGCGAACCTATATTTTTATACCGTAGGCAGTAGACCTATATTTTTATGCTGTAGGCAGTAGACCTATATTTTTATGCTGTAGGCAGTAGACATACATTTTTATGCCGTAGGCAGTAAACCTGTATTATACCGTAGGCAGTGCACCCACACTTTTATTCCGTAGGCAGTGCATGGTTAACGAAACTGGAATTATACAACAAAATGACGGCTGGTGCTTTAGCCTAGAATTCTAGGGGCTCTATTTAATCCTGGCTAGATTCCCAATTGTACGTAAAAAAACAAAAACACGCATAAAAGATCGCGCAGCCCACTGTAGTCCGGGGGTTAGAACCTTAAGAGGTTCAGATCCCTCAGAAAACAGTAGGTCCCGGCACAGTATGACCATTGCAGTCTGTGAGCCATAAAACCACAAACAAACACTCCTAATAAAACTTAACAGTGCGTGGGAGCTGCCTACGTTAAATGGTTTTTCTTTCAAAAAAAAAACTACTTTCAGATACGCGTTTCTGTTTAAAAGTATAAAAAGCGCCTTGGAAGATTCATATTATGATAAAAAGTAAGTTTCACACTATTAAGGCAAAAAAAAAAAAAAATGAAATGAATTTTTAAGAACAAAATCTCATGCTAAACACAGGCTGTACTTTGAGACTTTTAGAGCTCTATGTCCAAGGTTGACAGGCAACGAGTCGAGCCTATTGTCCCAGGAATAAAAAAACCCTATACTCACGGCAAAGCTGACCTGGTTTACTGACAAGGCACAGAGCAGTATGATTCCGCCAGTGTGATATAGTTCGCTTTCTTACGTTAACAGTTAATAGAAGATACATTTCGTACATAAAACATTAAAATAATGCTCAAATACATAAAACATAGGCATGTTTGTGTAATTAAAATCTGGTATTTATTAAATTTAGGAAAAAGACTCATCGTAGCGAGCGCTGACGTCATTCAAGTAACTGACCAGTCAGAGGACTTCGTTTGCTTGGCGGGAAATTTGGCGCCTGGAATTTTGGCAACCGCGTTTTTCTGCATTCCAAATTAGGCGATAAATAGCCTAATAACGTTGAGGGTTATCTCATTTTTCGCCAATTTGTGAACGAATACTTACTGCGCGTTCGCGCTCAGTTGGCGTGTGATACCGTTAGAAGACGGGTTAGTCCATTGAAGTTTCGGCAAGACGGCCTTCTCTAAACTGCAATGGACTAACCCGTCTGCTAACGGTATTACACGCCAACTGAGCGCGAACGCACAATACTTGTTGCACGGGCGTGAATAGGTCACCATAACTTTTACAGTGTACTAGGTTAGCTTTGCCGCGAGTATAGATAATTTATTTCTATTTGCCTCGATTATTACCAGTTTTTTGATAGCTTCCCCAATGTTTGTCCTCTAATTTCGTATTCTATAGTACCTTCGGTGTTTCTTAGTTTACCTTTTCTTGCGATTTTTGCTTTAGAATTTGTCTACATTTTTCGGCTTTTTCCTAAGGGCACGTCCTAACGACATTTCTTTAATTCTGACTTGATTTACCTGTATATACTCCAAAGCTCCATCCATTTTTTTACTTGGGGAGGTTTGATCAGCGTAGTATGTTCGCTGTTGTACAGAAGTAGCCATTTATAAAAAATCAAATTTGGTTTGTGATTTCCTACTAATGTTTATATATGTATAAAACAGCATTAATCAATGCTGGTTACGCGCTAGTGCTTTTGATACGCCGATGTAAAATTTTTCATTGATAAAAATTGAATTCTAATCATTTTAAATATTATTTATTTAAATGTAAATGTTTATCACGGTTCGAATGGTATGTAAAGCCTTCTGTTTCGCCCTATGAGCAATCCATTGCGAAGCCTTGACGGAAAACAAATTTGACCTTTATCTCCTTCAATCTCACCAAATTAATGTTTGTGATTTCGTTGCATTTGCTGCTGCTACATTTCCATCCATCCTGTTCCAAGGTCTATGCGTTTAGATTTCCTCTCTGATCGACAAGACTTAATGGAAGAAGTGTCACGGGTTTAGAGTGAATGGATGTTGGCCTCTAAAATCTGTGCAGACCGTGGATAGTAAGGCTGACTCCAATAGAATGCCCAGAAAAAGATATCTCTAAGGAGGATAAAGAAAATCCAGCTCTCCATCCCCGGCTGCCTAAATCTGGGCGCAAAATCCGAGGTAACCAAAACTCCTTTACGTTAGCCTGAGCACATACATTCCCATTCTCCTAACTTAACCACGCCGTATAGATTCGGAACATATGCCCTCTTTATCAGGTTTGACTATCAACTTTCTCCTGTTCGAAGAATTCTATTTTCTTTCCAGAACTCCACGTTGTGGGTTTATAGATGTTCATATAAAGAAAATTTTAAGAAAGTGCCTTGTTTGCTACTTTTCTCAATGCTTATGGATTTCTGTATACAGGGCGTTCCGAAAACACCGTATCAAATGTATGTAGCCATGATACTTGTGCATAATGACCTTTACATGGGGGAAATGAATATCCAGGGTTTTATGACTATAAACAAATAACAAAGCATGATTGGATGAAAAAAAAAGCATTCCCAAACTGAATGTATTTATCCAATACACAGCATCTGGGCTGTATTATAAAAAAAAAGGATAGCTTATTCGCTGTATATTTGTGGCATGTGGGTGTTAACAATTTCGAGCCAATGAAAATTGTATTTGAAAGTTTGGCCTTTAATTTCCCAACTTTCGCTTCCACGGACCTAGGGGGCATCCCGGTGTTCATAGAGCTCCTTCGGGAAAAATTGGAAGTTGCAGAATACGTAATAACCCTGAAATCTTGATGAAATTGCGCCAATTATCAGACCAAATCGCCAATTTCGGAAATAACAAAAAATGCCAACACACCTCAAAACCAATTTAGCGCCGAATTTCAAATTTAAAGTAAGGCTCATTTTTGGTTTGAAGGCGCCATTGGTTATTAGAGACCCCACCTCTCAAAATAAAAGTATGCATAACTCCGTGGGTATTCATTTCCGACCCCCCCCCCCATGTAAAGGACCATTATGGTCCATTTTGCACAAGGATCACGGCTATATACTTTTGACTCGATGTTTTTGGAACACCTTGTACTTGAAAAGTGTATAAAATGCTTTCCTCTTACTTTCAACGTTGGCGCAGTATAGCCCAGATGCTCTTGCGCCATAAAAAATCCAAACAAACAACTTTCAATGGTTTCACTCAAAGCACCGAACTATTGATTATTGGCAAAAATTTTAGTTAAAAAGTTGGTTTTGGTTTGAACTGAAAAAGTCATGAGTGCAAGCACGGACATAGGGAGGGGTCGCTAACCTCAAAATATATTTTTTCACTGTAAAAAATTCCAACTTTTATGAAAAATGAAGGGTGTTATTCCAAGACCATGGCAAATTCTGTCCTTGGCCCACAAAATAAAAGTCTATGTCCGCCCCTGCATGGGTGCTAAGTCTTGTGAAACTGAGCCTTGAATGTAAGGTTAAGTCTTACGAAGTCTATGCTCTAAATGTAATGAACTTGTCCCTCACACGTTAGTTCAATACCGTAACGTTAAAAAATTCGATGGTTTTGGGACCACAACAATTTTTTTTAGCATTATTTCAAATTTATTCAAACTTTTTGTTTTAATCAAATATCAAGGGTATGGTGGGTAAGTAATAAATCACAAAAATCAAAAATTCAAAAATCAAGACAAATGATAATAAATAAATCAATGAATCTAATAAATAAATCAATGAATTAATAAAATCAATCAATAAATCTAATAAATCAATCTAATAAATAAATCAATAAATCTAAATCGGTTCGTTGACGACTCGCTGCACCAATCAAATTGAGCGAAGTTACGAATGTTGCTGGCACCGTTAACATATAGAATGTAATAAAAACGTTGCTATTGGCTATTTCTATATTCTGACTATTCTTTCTATTCTGACGTGGCTATAATCATCATCAGAGCATAGTGACCTCTGTGTACGTCCGTTGTAGTTGCTATCACGCCGGTTGGAAACTTGATTGGGTTGATGGGATCCAGTAAATTAATGGTGTCTCCGCCAGCCGTGGGACATAAAAGGTTTTCCCAAGTGGGCGAGATAGTTACTAATGTACATATTATTAAAAAAGTCAACTCAACACTTGATCTCAGTTTCTTTGAGGCATTTCACATTCTAGCAAACATCAATGTTGCAGTTAATGATCAACTCCACCTCGCCCTTTTAACTTTTGTGTCTCACGGCTAGAAATAACACCACCAATACACTTAATTCCTCATCAGCTCAATCAAGTTTCGAACTTGTGTAATGGTAACTCCGACAGACCTCACGAACATAAATAGAAATCATCATGCTCTGATGATGATTACGTGTTATCAAATATGGCCGTATTACGTACAAATAAGTGTAAAATTCGCCCCTGCATGGGTGCCACACTAAGTCTTGTGAAACTGAGCCTTGAATGTAAGGTTAAGTCTTACGAAGTCTATGCTCTAAATGTAATGAACTTGTCCCTCACACGTTAGTTCAATACCGTAACGTTAAAAAATTCGATGGTTTTGGGACCACAACAATTTTTTTTAGCTAAGGTTAGATTATTTTAGAAGTTAGTATTATATTTAGAAGTTTAAATTATTTCAAATTTATAATGCATAATCTTTTTCGGTCAATTTAATCTAAATGGCTTCTTAAAGTTGACATCAAGTGTAATGGGTAGCGGTTGATTTAAATACAGTTATTATCTTTATATTTGAACAAAAATAAATAAAAAAACCTAATCTAAATAAAAAATAAATAAATCAATAAATCAATCAAAAATCAATAAATCAATCAATTCAATAAATCAATCTAATAAATAAATCAATCTAATCGTTCGTTGCCGACTCGCTGCACCAATCAAATTGAAGCAAAAGTTAAGAAATGTTGCTGGCACCGTTAATATATAGAATGTAATAAAAACGTCGCTATTTCTATATTCTGACTATTCTTTCTATTCTGACGTGGCTATAATCATCATCAGAGCATAGTGACCTCTATGTACTTCCGTTGTAGTTGCTATCACACCGGTTAGAAACTTGATTGGGTTGATGGGATCCAGTAAATTAATGGTGTCTCCGCCAGCCGTGGGACATAAAAGGTTTTCCCAAGTGGGCGAGATAGTTACTAATGTACATATGATTAAAAAAGTGAACGCCATTCTTGATCTCAGTTTCTTTGAGGCATTTCATATCTTATCAAACATCAATGCTACAGGTAATGATTAACTCCACCTCGCCCTTTTAACTTTTGTGTCTCACGGCTAGAAATAACACCACCAATACACTTAATTCCTCATCAGCTCAATCAAGTTTCGAACTTGTGTAATGGTAACTCCGACAGACCTCACGAACATAAATAGAAATCATCATGCTCTGATGATGATAGCTACGGCACGTGTTATCGAATTAGCTATTTGCAGCGTTTTCATTACGTTTTACAAATGAACAGCACCAGTGTAAAATTTGTGTAAATTTTACTTCTAATATTTCTAGTTTCACAAGAAATTGTATATAGCCCATCTAAATAATATGTAGTTTAGATTTTACTTCACAGATTACATGTTATCGTGACCTGAACTGGCAGTTCATGCTATGTAAATGTAACTTATGCAATGTAATTACGGAAACTAAATGTCAAACGCATATGATCCACGTTATAGTCAACGATGTGTTAATACTTCGTTATTGATTTAATAAATTTCTGGTAAACATCTTGAAAATTTTAGTTGATTTATATAAAATCTGCTGTAGTAACTAAGACCAAATGACTAAGAGAGGGATTTATTAGCAGTGATGGAATAACGGACGGAGTTGGATGGGAGAGGGTACCCTGTTCCTTATTCCAGAACTAAACTCCACTCCGCCGCATAAATAATGCTCAAAATTACATAATAAAATTATATTAATATAATAAATATTTATAAATCCAAGTTAAGCAATATTCTATGAAAATAACACGAGCCTCTATAGAATTGGGATTGGAAAATTTTTTGAATCATCTATAGTTTGGCGGTAATGATTTCTACCTTTTTACAACACTGAAGAGAAAGTTGCAAACACTTTGATTTCAAACCATATCGAGGTTCAGGCAGCCGTGAGATACGTTGAAGATCTTTAGCCCAGAATACTTTGAAACTGGATTCGAAAACTTAATGCGACAGTTGGGACAAATGTTTGAACGTTTGAAATGAATTACAACATAGGGAAGTAGCGGGATAATATTGCTCAACTGAAGTGTATCTCTCTCATGTACAAAAAAAAACAAACCCTGCAGACAAAAGGAAGCATAAACCATTTACGTATTATTACGTATTACCATTATGTAGATAAATTATCAAGACAAAAATTATTTGGTGGTAAAAATAGATAAAAAAAATTAGAGGTAAAAATTTTATAAATTATTTCTGGATTTCGGTTTACATATGCTTGACTGAATTTTTCTCTAAGCAGAACTGCATCTCTTCTAAAACGAAATGTTGTATCTGAGAAGAACCAAATCTAGAGATATTTGGCGAGATAAGGCGGAAAAATAATGATTTCCCCCAGTTGAATAACCACAAGATAATGTTTTTTCTCTAATGCTGTTTCTAAATGTGTTTTTTTTGTCAAGCTCGTTATGTTTGATCCTTACTTGCACAACTGCCATCTCCTTTCGTAGTCATGGCAGCCGTCTATCATTCGTTACATTTGCGCCAAATTAAAGAACCAATTTACTTGGCGTTCCTGAGCAACGATATTAACATGTTCGGCGCAATTTCTGTTTGGATTAATCTCATTTCCCCATTGCTTTTGGGCTTGCAAAACAGACTAATGGAGGTCGTGTGAAATGCGAGCTCAAATTAACAGCCAAATACGTCTGCGAGGAAGTATTTCATTTCCGAGTCTCCGAAAGATTTGTGCTGCTGGTGAAGCCGTTTGTACTAATGAAGCTATTTGCTGCCAAAACCCACCAGCTTTTCACTAATTTGGCATCCCTTCCTACCGACAATGACAGTAATGATGCCGTTTCGCGGAGGCTTGTTTTTTCGCTAATGGCGGGAAATTCAATGGCACCTCTTTTCCAATGCCCTTCCCTCATATACACCTTTGAAAATTACAGAAGCTTTAGTAATCACTTTATTATCAACATTTTCTCTTTTGGAGCAGGATTTGTGGTGGAAAAAAAAAAGGAAATTAAACACTTTTAATTAATGTAGAAGTCCCTTGGTGATTTAAATAATGTGTTTTGACATCAATGAATTTTTTGGCTTTTTAATTACTCATTACTTTGCGATTTTGATATAAACAAAGAAAAACCTGTTATCGTCCACCGCCTGACGTCTTTCGAAAGATTAGGCTCATCAATAGAAGACATTCCCCTCGGCACTCTATTTTTCCTACTTTTTTTGGCAAGGTCAATTACAGAGAACGCTTTTTAAAGCGATATCTACATGTACCAGGTGCGTCAAAAGTATTTTGTCGGCAGAAAAGTACTTCAATACATTTTTATATTACTTTGTGGTATTTTCGAAAGAACTTGTAACCTTATTGATAAGGTTCATACAATTTTCAGATCCGTGCCGTCCCCAATGAAAATCAGAACGTTCGGAAATTGAAAACCCTAAATCTTCTTTAATCTTTTGCAATGCTTCTGTCCATTAGAGCTTGTTCGTTTTATTCAGTATGTTTTCTTTATGTATAAACTGACGCCTTGAGTGTGCTTTTTGTATTATGACTATTATTTCATTTATTATTGTTATTGTTTTAGACTAAACCTGTTTATAACAAGAGTATCTTTCTTTTTCTTTTAGCAAAACATCATTCGGCGGACATGAAGCCCGCTGTGTGGTACTTGTCAGCTTTCGTCGTTGTCATCTTCTACCTCTACCTCACGGCGGTACAATACGTCAGGGGGGCACAGGTAGATTTCTCATACCATAATTACGACCAGGTTACAAAGCTTTTACACGACATTAGTAGAGAGCACCCAGATTTTGCCCTCTTGTACTCCATTGGAAAGTCCGTACAAGGTAAGTCTGTTTTGAATAAGACAAGTGTCTTTTATTGAGAGTGGATTTGAAACTTGACTGTTCACTTTGAAAAGAAATTAAACTACATACTCCGAAAACAACATTCGGTCGTCCACTAAAAATAAAAGTAGACTAGGTTATTCATTTCAAGGATATAAATAAATCATACTTCAAATGGGACTAAATGTATCAAATCTAGGCTGAGTATGTAGCGTGTCTATTTCTCTCCCTACTTGAAATAGAGGTTCTAGTATGAGAGTATAAAAGGGTAATGTCATAGGTTTGTGTGTGTGTGTGTATATATATATATATATGCAAAAATTAGCAAAAGCATATATAAAATGAAAAATGCAAAAAAAAGCAAAAGCGTTTGAAAGAGTTAAATAAAAGAGGTTTGATAGAATTAAAGTAAGAGGAAAAATATAAAAAATAACAATTCAATTAAAAGTAATATATAAATATGCACACAGAAATATATAATATAACATAACTGTGCAGCCTTAGAACCGTCATCATGGGCCTTTTCCAAGACTACATGCTTGGCGCCTTTTCTGGAGGTATGTTGCAAAATACAAGCAGAACATATATGTTAGATGTATAAAGCGAGACATCCAAGTCCCAAAGGCGCCAAAACACAGAACATGAAAAACTATAACTAACGCCAAATATCAAAAAGACACTAGGAATGTTCAACCACGTAAAGCCTCCGACAACATTAAATGTATAAACACAACTATTATTATAGCATATACTCAACAAAGGAAGAAAACTATTTAACTACGAGGACTTCTCACAAATTTTAAAGGCCACGTTCTCCTAACCCCCCTGCCACTACCATAAACCAGATTTTAAACAGTTCGTTAACGAGCTCCATAAGCATATCTGCACTGGCGATTTACCAATAATTCCATTCCAAGATTTGCGCAACGTCATGCTACAAGGTACTAACTTTCGTCCCGTTCCCCTCTTCAATCTAAAGGGAATACTACAGCATTTCAAGAAAGACCTTCAATTTTGCCTCAAACTCAGCCAAAAATGCTTTATCCCTGTGAATTTTTCTTAGAATGGCTTGGCAATATTTCTTTACAAGTCAAAGAATCTTGTAAAAACATCAAGGAGTGTAATTTTAGTCACACCAGTATGACTAAGATTCATAAATTATTGAACTAAAGAAACTTTTCATCATTACTAGTGTTGACAAAGCGAACGGAAATTTCGCCATAGTTTGCAAAAAACTTTATAATCAAATTATCTATCAAGAACTTAAAAGTTCTACCACCTATAAATTTTCGAATAGCAATTTGTCTACTATAACCAAGAAGATTATTGTCTTTAATAAATTTTGAAAATCGAGCACCATATTACAAAATATTCTTTTATTCTCGCAAGCATTGAATTTCACAAAAATTCATGTGATTGTGTATTATAGTGGATGTATGCTTTGTTGAATTTGATGCTGCATGCATTGCATTGTTTTGTTGAATATGAATTATGATAGGTGTTTGTTTTGTTTTGAATATTTTGTTGCATATATGCTATAATAATAGTTGTTTTTACATATTTAATATTGTCTGATGCTCTACGCGGTTGATCATTCTCGGTTTCTTTTTGATATTTGCCGTTATAGTTTACCATGTTCTGTTTTTTGATGCCTTGGGTATCTCGCTTTATACATGTAACAAATATGCTTTGCTTGCATTTTGCGACATACCTCCAGAAAAGGCGCCAAGCATGAAGTCTTGGAAAAGGCCCTGACGATGGTTCTAAGGCTGTATGCTTACGTTACATTATATATTTCTGAGCGTATATTTATATATATATACATTTTTTTAATTTTTATTTAGGCTTTTCCTTTACTTAAAA
>QLNU02015359.1:43152999-43163590 GCA_006491805.2 Dysdera silvatica | reverse complement strand
TTTGTTTCTTTTTTCATTCTCTAAAGTTGTTTCCGTATTTTGACAAAAAGGAGTTTTACTAATTGTTTTGAATTACAACAGAGAGGAATATTGCTCTCTTTCTATCACTTTTTTTCAATTAACGTCTCTTAAATTTTAATTAATAATTTGCAATATCTTTTGAGAATAAAATATTTTATTAATATTCCTCGGGCTTATAAAACACTTTTAATGTTCTTTCTTTCCAATGATATGATTTGTTTCCTCTAAAATTAAATGCTTCTGTTTGTTATATAATCAGTTTTCTTACATTTATATAGCTTTAATATCTGTATACGTTAGTTTCGACAGAACTCTTCTCCATGAATGGTTTTAGAGATAGAATCATCACTCTGAACTTGGACAGAATTCGCAATCGGGAAAAAAGCAAATTTCGGAAAAGCCGATGTGACAAATGGTCAGAATACTCCGTTCTCCTGGAGGAACTTTAAATTTCCTCAACCTCTTTTGGAATAATGCCACATCTGCTCCAAACTAAGTTATAGTTGAACGAAGTTTCATCCAGCTTGAATATCGGCATCATGCAGTTTCGTCATGCAATTTATGCAGCGAAGAAAGTATATTAAGTCTAAACACACACATTTGCCATTTCACTAGAGATCTTCGTAATTTTTTTTTAATTACATTCATAAATAACCACTCGAAATAACTAAGGAAGCTCATATGTATAATTGAAGAATATCGTTTTATGTTTCGTGGTTATATTTTGTACTATGCATAGGCCTAACAATTTAAGTATTCCTTAATAATTTAACGTATTTTTGTTTCTGACAGTTGAATCTCGTTTATCTTATGACCAGCATACTTTAATTTGATATTTGTTTTGACATGCAATGTAAGTTCAGAAAATTCGAATTTTACTGTAACATTTTTATAAAATTATAGGTACTTTTCTTTATTTGGCTTATTCGTTAATTTAGTTACGCGTTATTGATTTTCGCAACTGTTTATTTTCAAGCAATAATTTCATACATAAACAGGAAAATATCATTCAAATAAATAAAGATTGTTAGATCTCGGAACCTGCAAGCAATTGAGAAAAATTCATCAAATCTAAATTCTTCGATTCCTATTAAAGAGAAAAAGGGCAATAGCAGACTTTATGAGTAGAATTTTGGGGCATATAGTCCACTTTTCCAGGTTTGTTTGTTTGTTTTATTGATCTATTATCTACTCTATAAATTCAAAATAAAAATATAAGTAACCGGCGTATTACAATCAACCAATGGAGTTATTAAGTGTCTTGAAAATTCCCAAGAGACATATAATTTAAAAATATAGTGACGCCTTGCATAAATATACTTGCATACAAAATTAATGGTGATTAAAATGTATGGGTAGAATATTTAGCAACATCAACTATATGGGAAATAATGCCTATATGAAAGGAAGTTACAAATATGGAATTGGATTGTGTGTGAATATTTATTAAATAACACTAGATAATAAATGTCTTCTGGGGTAAAGTTATGAAAGATGAACAAAAATTTACTTATAGTATTCGGCACTTTTGTAGGCTATTTTTCGTTCCATTCAGCCAACTCACACTCTCCCTATATATATATATATATTTATATATCTTGTTCAAATTTTCAATCGTTAATAAAATACTTTCTATCCATCCAATCAAGTTCAAATAAATTTTTTTAAACTTGTAGTGGATGACACTTGATGTTAATACAGTTTTTTCAAATATTAATTCATTAATTAAATTTAAATGATTTTTTTTTTGCTTTCCTTTGGTGTATTTGGCGATTAATGCTTGCCGCCAATTACAGCCAAATGTCGCCAAAATTGCTTTTCGCAATTTTTCCCTTTCTTCCCTTTTATTTGAGCAGCGAATTGAAGGAATTGACTTTAAAAAAAAATTTTTTTATTATACTTGTTTTTCATAAGAAATGTTCTCCGTTAGTTTACGCTATGTGAATGAGGTTTCTGTAAGATATTGCCATTCCCAGGGTTAGCATAATTGCCAATTAGTCAACACTCAAAAACACTGGGGCACATTTTTATGATTTTTCGTCGCGAATTTTTCTAGACAGTCATTTCTGACACAAACAGTTAAGCTCAAACTAGCACTGCTCACTGTAGTCCGGGGTTTGGTTCCCTAGGCCATAAGAGGTTCGGATTCCTCGGAAAACAGTAGGTCCCGGCGCAGCATGACCATTGTAGTCTTTGAGCCGTAAAACCACAAAACGAACAAAAACGACATAAATGGGAATTTGTTTTTGTCTAAAAACATATCATTTCGTTGAAAACCGAATTTTCCGTTGTTTCTTAAAGCTATGATAAAATCCCTACGATCATAAAATGAAGGATTTTAGAATTCGATTAAGTTCAACGTGAATTTTTCAATATTCCACAAAAAGCATACTTTATCCTACGTCTCGTAAGTAAATGCAAATGTAATTTTACATAATAGGTAAAAAGTAAATAATTATTTGCAATGTAATGGCTTAGCCGTGAGAAGTCTTTTCCCATGGAAAGAATTGGACAGTTGAATACGATGAGTTTTCCCCTTTTATGGCCAAACTAAAGAGCCAGTAATTCTTTTTCCGATGCAAGCTCGGTAAAGGAAGGGGAAAGTGGAGGATATCTCCTCTTTTTTTCCCCTTGCATTGGAAAAAGTATTAAGTCAATCATTTGAGCTTAGACGGGTAAACCCTTATAACCTGGAGATTTTCCCTCAGCGCCTTGTTCAAATTAAGAGGCTTCCTTCGCCTTCGACACACGCAGTTCCTTTTTGAGGGGTGGGGCAATGCCTAATATTTCTTCCAGCTTATATTCTTCTACAATTTAATTTTTTCACGTTTTCGACGCTACTTTTCAGTGGCACTCTCCATATCAAGGCGGCGTGGAGAGTGCCACTGAAAAGTGGCACTTTCCATATTAAGGGAGCATGGACAACATGCTTTAGATACTAAATGTGTTTTGTACATGAATTCTCTCGTAGAAGTGAAATTTAGCTTGAAGTTCGTCTTTTTGAGCAATTAAAGAAAATTGTTTTGGTGAGAAAACCTAAATTTATTATTTACTAGTGCAGTAGAACACGCTTAAAGCGAACTACGTTTAACATGAAATGCCTCTTGAATCCCAAAACGTCAAGTTGTTGGGGATTGTTGATATACTGCTTATTTTTTTAATAAGCACTCGGTTAGCACGAAATGCTGTTAAACACAAACTGATACTTAATGGCCTTTAAAAATTTCATCGCAATCTTCCTAACTTTCCGATGCAATTTTTTTTCCAATTTCTATTCTTTCTTCGAAAGAGAGAGTGAAAAAGACACTTAGACTGTTACTTTTATTTAATAATTTTCGACGCCTGCGTAGAAATAAGCTCAGTCTAGAGCTGTTTTTTGTTTAGGAGAAAAAGAGACGCCGTCCCCATCCTGGATTCGAACCAGGGTCCCTCCATTTAGCCAAGAGTGTCCTGACCAGTAGACGAACGAGCGCAAGAACAGTCTTTTTCTCTGTATTTAAGAATGTAATTTTTGCGTTTAGCCAAGACACTCCGGGCTAAACGGAGGGACCCTGGTTCGAATCCAGGATGGGGAAAGCGTCTCTTTTTCTCCAAAATTACATAAGCTCTAGTTTGAGCTGTAATTAATACGTGGGTGGCAAAAATTATAGTATAATAAATTCCCCCACGAAAACTCACAAAATTCTCGCCCCGGAGGCTTTCTTGTGTTGACCATATTTGGCAATTGTGTTATCCCTGCGGAGGGTACACACCTTAACAAAATTAATGAAAGTTTAAAAATGAAAAGTTAAAAATTACAAATGTTAAAAAGTTTAGAAAAAAAAATATAGAAGTATAAAAAAAATGCATAAAGTTTAGAAAAATAAAAAATAAAATAAAATCCCCGCCAAATAAAAAACGCGTCAACGGGGTTGCACGGAGACTGGGCCCCATCCATAGCCCCATCCCACGCCAGGCCCGCCAGTTATGTAGAACGCCTACTTTCCCCCCAACTTATACAAAAATTTAAGTGTTGCCGATTCCGCGTATCTAATGCGTTGCCGTTCTTGCTAGTTGGGAATCGTTTATTGCTTGAACGTCACCGTTATTAATGATAGCAGCTCCATCTATCAACAGTAAAAGGGAATTTGAAGCAAATGAGGTGATTCCTGTTGCTTGATGAATAGATATAAGTTCTTCCATACACAACTGAAACTAGGTATCGGCTTGTGGTCATTTACGACATTTTCTGAGTATTTTATGGTATAAAATACTTCCAAACAATCCGATACGTATGGCAGTGTGGGTTCATGGATAAGATGAGCATCTCGTTAATTAAACTTATGCTGTTTATCCCAGAAGTGAACTGCTATGAAGGATATATGAAATTCGACCTTTTAAACATACGTTTTCTGCTCCTGTATTCCGAGGACACGCTTCATCTACAGGAGATAGGTGAAGAAAAGGTTGCATTCGTATGAAATATTTTATATAAATTTTACTTCTCCGACACAGTTGAATTTATATCCTTTATTTACCCCACATAGTTTTATGTCATGTTATTTCTAATTTATTAATTATTTTACGCTATTAATGCATCTATGTATTTAGAAGCAGCTCAGAAAAATAAACATATTTCTCACAAGAAGCTGCCTCAATCACAAGAAGCTGCTTCAACCACAAGAAGCTGCCTCAAACATAAGAAACATATGTGGTTTTCCAAATTATATGGACGAAGTGGCATATTTTTTTAATTTATGCATTTATTTTGCATTGATGTATTATCTCGCAATTACGTATCGATAATATTTGGAAATTGTGTTACAACTGCGAAGCATGGTGATACCTTAAAAACCTTCAATACGAAGAAAAGGAGGATTGTTTTCGTGTTTCGGTTGTCTGGTCGGTCAAGCTACTTTGATACATAGAGAGCCCGGTTCGAATCCAGATCGAAAAGGTATCTCTCTCTTTTCTTTCTAAGCACCACTCTAGGTTGAGCTTATATATGCTCATAAATGCCAAAAATATACCATCTAGCTTTAATTCCCCAAAAAACTATAAAAACATGTCCTAATAGAGCTCTGTGTGTAGATTAATCTCCGGAAAATTTGGCAACTGTGTTATCCCTGTCAAAAGCAATACTATCTTACAGAAATATAAGCTACAAATATTAATTTTTCTCAGTTTCAAGAGAAACCGACACCAGATTAATAGCACAAAGTAGTTAAAGTTAGTGGATAGCAATACAAATTAATCAGAAATGGTAATGAAAGAAATGCATTCTTCTAAATAAGGCTGTTCACAATCAAACTCTGTAAATCTCCACGATGGCTAAATGAGTTGGCACTGCTGAATCTCATACACTTATCCAAAAAGAGTTTCGATATTCAAAATTAATCCTATAAGCTTCGCTCATTTCGGTACAATGCTGCTGGGATATTATTCCTAGTAATTTCCATCCCCGGGACAGAAATTAATTCCTCTTCAAGGCAACTCGACCACCACAACAAAATTCGTCTTAATCCTAGCATCTCAATGTAAGTATCCTCTTAGAAATTTACTTTAGCAGAGAGATTTTATGCGATTTACGTTCAACAATTTACTTTATGATTATTCCTAGCGCGCATTGCAATGTGTGCTGTTTATCACATTTTCTAAAATGAAATTTGCTTAGGAATTACATAAATTTTAAAAATTTCGAATTGGTGAAATGCATAGAAACACAAAATACATTAGGAAACTAAGAATTTAGTTTGCAAAATATTCTTTGTCTGTTATGATATCTCGTAAATGAAGATTCCGCCGAAAACCATTGCATAAAATTGGACCGAAAACAAGATTACATATCTTGATCTCAAGATTACATATAGATATAAGACGGAATTAAAGATGCGGTAGTGTAAAGTTTTGTAAAGGGTATTTGCATAAAATATTAAGTCAACATAAAACCATATTAACATGGTAACGAGAAAACGGTTAATCTTCGAATACTCTATTTTGTCTGTATTTTACAGCGATTATCATGAAGATCGAGGGCGGACATGAGAGGGGAGATCACGGGGGTCTTAACCCCTCAAAATATATTTTTTCACTGTAAAAAATTCCAACTTTCATGATAAATGGTGTTATTCCAAGACCATGGCAAATTCTGTCCTTAACCCCCCAAAATGAAAGTTTGTGCCTGCCCCCGACAGAGATAACATCAATCTTACTCAGTTCTGTACTCCTAATATTATAATACTGATGTATGACATTATTATAATAATGATTAATATCAAAATACAGTCGAACCTCAATATAGCGAATCCGGGTTATAACGAAATCCCGTACATAACGAACGAATTATTTTGTCCGGGCCAATTGTCCATATCTGTACCGGATCGAATATAACGAACCCCTGGGTGTAGCGAACCAAATGTTCGGTCCCTTGAGATTCGCTATAACGGTGTTCGACTGTAATATAACATCTGCAAAGTTTAATTAGGTCTCAGTTATCATGTGTATGTAAAACGGCCATGTAGTCATACATTTCTTCGGCATACGTCGCTACATTAACGGTGTTCTCTCCTCTCAGTCGTATGTTATAACGATCTTATATGGTTTCATTTACCATAGCATAGTTTTGAATGTAATCGAATATCCTACTAGTTATCGTCAGACAGGGAGCGTTCAAGTAAGCAATAATTTGTCCATTTCAATTCCCCCACCTCTAGTAGGCAAAAATTAATATTGGCTAATATAGGAAAATGGGACAAACGGCAACCCCCCTACTCCCAAGGCGCTTACGTAATACTTGAGATATCCCACATGGATTCATAGTCTATATGCACTAATCATCTTTCATTAATCCAATCACGTCGTTAATGACTTGCAATGAGTGAGTATGATTTTGCGTGTTCCAATTCAATCGAAAATCAGTATTCCATGTACATCAGCAAAGTTACGTCATCTTAATCAAGCTAAAAACTGTATCATTACGATCGCATCAAATACCACGTCAATTCAATCAAACTAAATATCAGTTCAACCGCTTCAAATACCAAGTGTTATTTTATTAGTTATATTATATTTTATTAGTTATAATACCAAATATAGTTGACTCATATCAAATACCATGTCAGTTCAATTATACCAAATACCACATCAGTTTAATTACATCAAATACCAGATCAGTTCAACCATACAAATACCATGTCAATTCATTCGCATCAAGTACCATGTCAGTTGATTTATATCAAATATCACGTTAGTTTAATCACATCACGTTAGTTTAATCACATCAAGTACCGATTCAATTCAGTCGCACTGAAATAATCTTATACGTTTAAAAATGCGCTGGTACTTTTGGTTTTGCATTTTCCAAATTTTATCCCTAATGCCACATTCCTATTTAAATTCGGATTTGAGCCCAAGATAAACTTTATTCCATTTGTATATCTTCACGTTGCAGATATAAAAAGTTTGTCGCAAGTTTCTTGCATACAGATTTTTATTTTCACCGCGTATTATCAAAAAAAGTCAATGGAATGTCAAACGAAGAATTCATGAGACGCTCAGCTTTTCAAATTCCATTGAATGCAGCTTGAAAAACCAAAACCTTCTCTTGTGCGAAAAAGAATAGCTGTTTTATTTATATTTAGTATCCCCTGGTGAGAAATTTTCTTGTTTCTACTCAAAACTCGCGTGGAATTTTTGAAAATACTGTGTGTTAGCATTTTATAGTTGTCCCCTTGTGGATAGATGTGAACAGGCTCAGAAAAAGTGTGTTTTATCATGAACATAGAAGAATTTGTCATTAATTTTACAATTTCGCTGCAACGTACTTCAAATGTGATTGGTAGCTGCATCTGGCAGACATAGTACTACTCAGGGATGTAGCCAGGGGTCTCATTTTAGGGAGAAAACATCGATTCACTCTTTTGGTTTCACAAGGTATGAAGCAAAAAACATTTTTTTTAAATAATCCTTTCTTGTGGGAGTTTTACGTCGCAAGCACATCAAGGGCCATGCTGCGTCTGGACCTACAGTCGTACGAGTATTCCGAACCTCTTAAAACCTAGGTAATCAACCCCCGAACTACGGGAAGCGTTTACTTTTGGCACAGTTGGGAATCAAACCCAGGATAACCGCACGCTAGACAAACGCGTTACCGCTGCGCCACTGCAGGCCCTTTCTACGATTTTGCGGCGAAAGGTCAGCAAATATCACGCTGTGCCGGGACCTAAGGCTTTCCAGAAAAATTTGAACCTCTTAAGGCCTAGGGAACCAACGCTCCGGTCTACGGTGAGCAGTCAGTCGGTCAACAAAGATTGCTTCCAATTCTAATTAAATAAGCTAAAATTTTTCTTTAGAATCGAAAAAAAAAATTCTTTCATTAAAAGCTTTCAAAAGTTATAAAGTTTAACGATGAAAGTATACAACTAGCGGAACAATAATATTCATAATAAATACGTGCATAAAATATGTGTAAAATGGAGACACTATTACTGTTTACGTGGAAATATTCGACGAAACAATACGCAATATAAATAAGACACAAAAAACAACGTTTTAGAAGCGTATTTATGTCAAGATTGAGTTCAAGCTACGCGTTTCGGGCGATATTAAAGTAAGGGTTGTTGTTTTTTTAAAAAAAAACCCTTATTTTTTTGCGCGCGTGGTTTTTATTTCTTATTTTTATCTTTGTTCTTACTTCTTTTACATCATTTTTTCCCCATTTGTATTCCTTAATTATATTATCTGCTGTATGTTCGTTTCGCTCCATATACATCTGATGAAGGCTGCCCTTTAGCGCAGCCGAAAGCCGGCTCATGTACCAATAATCTAACAAACCGCTCAAAGTTGTCTGATTGCTTTTATTATATTTATGTCAAGCGGTAGCACCTACTCAACAAAACTAGTTGATTTAAAAAAAATATGCTAAATTTTTTACATATATTTAAATTTGTAAACGCTCCTTCTACTGCCACCCATGGGTCCCCATATAACTTGGCAGGGGGCGCAAGCCCCCCCAGCCATTCAAAGATTTATTTGCACGAATCTGCTATGCATTTACTTAAAAAAAAAATTAGTAACATTTTAAAATAAGGTACTTTCTAGTTCGTTATTCATTGTTTTAGTAGTATTTTAGAATCTTGTACAAATCACTAAAATGTTCTACTGCCTTGAGAATGAGGTAACAATTTTTCTCAGCCCCCCCTAGAAGTACTCCTATAGGCGCCCATGTGTCCACCACTAAACTAATTTAATCACATCTAAGTCAAATTTCTTACAAGTATTTTCCTTCTGCTTTTCAGGTGGTTGAAATTTTAGTTAGTAAAATACATATAAAATCAAGATGTACATGTCTCCCAAAATAACGTTTAGTACGATTCGAGATTATCACAAAAGCAAATAGTAATGCCAGCGCTAAACTTTATGACACTCGAGGCGAAAACGTGTTTTGACGCTCCAAAATAACTGCATTTTCTATAATTATCCCATTTGGTCGCCGTTAAAAATCAGCAGCTCGGGGCGAATTCTAGGTTCAGCCCCCTTGGCGCCAGCCCTGACAAGTAGTAATCTTTAAAAAACAATTATTGCGTTATGGTAAGTGTATAATATATATGTATAAAAATGCAAGTGCAAAATTTCGGTTACATAAAGATACCAAAACTATCAAAATTGGTAAAGGTGTGAGGCAGGGAGATACCATTTCTCCAAAACTTTTTACTTCAGCTTTACAGATGATTTTTCATCAAATAAATTGGAATAACAGGGGAATAAAAATAAATGGTGAATATTTAAATCATTTGCGGTTTGCTGATGACATTGTTATTTTTTCAACGAACCCATCAGAACTCCAAGACATGGTACAGGAGCTCTCAACTAGAAGTAAAGAAGTTGGACTCAAGATGAACCTACAAAAAACTAAGATCATGTTCAATAATTTCGTAGAGGAAACAAAAATACAAGTTGACAACATTGAGCTAGAAATTGCTGATTCATATATTTACCTTGGCCAGCTGATTTCAATGGATGGCAACATTATGAAAGAACTCAACAGACGTATTAAACTTGGCTGGAGTGCATTTGGAAGAAACAGTTTTATCCTGAAGGGGAAATTGCCTTTGTGTCTAAAAAGAAAAGTCTTCAACCAGTGTGTATTGCCAGTCCTCTCTTATGGATCAGAGACATGGAGTCTAACAGTTGGAGCAATACGAAAGTTACAGACAACGCAAAGGAGTGCATGCTTGGAATAACTAGGAGAGATCGAAAAAGGAACACTTGGGTGAGAGAGCAAACTAGAGTAGAGGACATCATTGTTAAAGTAAAAGGGCTGAAATGGCGATGGGCTGGGCATATTGCAAGAAGAACTGATCAACGATGGACAACAGAAATTCTGAACTGGATTCCAAGAGACCACCGAAGACCTAGAAAACGTCCTCAAACTAGATGGGTGGATGAAATAAGAAAACAGGTTGGGGTGACGTGGAAACGAATGGCCCAGGATAGACTTGTGTGGAAAGCATTTGGAGAGACCTTCATCCAGCAGTGGATAGATAATGGTTGAATATGATGATGATGATATATATATATATATAATCATCAT
>QLNU02015359.1:43130489-43143901 GCA_006491805.2 Dysdera silvatica | reverse complement strand
GCAGCGATGTAGTAACAGGCAGTGACATTTGAGTAAGTTCCCACAAGCTGTAACATTCAAACTGAAATCTAACTATTAGAAATATGGACTCCGTAAACAATTCCTCCTTTCCCTGATCCGTACTACTTGTATCCAAACAATATTTGTGATTTCCGAGTCTAGTGTGTAATATTACGTCGTTGATAGTGGTAGTCCATGTTTCGGACAGTTAGTTGTTTATCACTAGTATGCGTTGTTTATTTACCCTTAAAATGGATTCGAAACGCTAAACCGAATGCGCTGGTAATAAAGCTAAAAAACAAAGGTCTGTAATTACTGCAGATGAAAAGTTGATAATAAGTCGTATGTATGAAGACGGGGAAATTATATAAATAATAGCTTGGAATATAAATCGACTTATTTTGACAGTGAGTACTACAGCGAAGAATGAAGTTTACATTACTGAAAGCACAAAATGTGCGGTAATGTTGAAGGGTCCAATCATTAAGAGGAGGCGGCTTCATATGTTATGTATGTAATAGTTTATATACGAACAGATGCTATTTGATGTTTCATTTATAAAACAATATTGTATAAATTATACATAATAGTAAATACTGCAGTTTCTTACGAAGTTACACTTAAACAGTTTACAAATTCGACACATAAAATTCAAGTTACATAAAGTTTTATGGAGTTCGTTACGTACGTAACTCGGGGATAATTGTAGTAGGTTTTACTTACCAAATATGATTTGATTAATTGACGTAATGTTATATAAACAATAGACTGTTTTCGAGAAGTGGTTTATCAAATGCCAAGTCAAGTTAACAAGGATCCATGTGGACACCAGCTTTCGGCGCACACTCACGGAGATATATTGCCTGTTCACGAAAAGAAGTCCAAGGGTGTAGTTAGAAATAACGGGAGGTGACGTCACAAACTGGCTAGCTGCTTACAGTAACGTGGGACTCCAATCTCAGAATCCGTTTTTAGATGTCACCAAAAACGAGTGTAGAACTTGGGAGTCTTAGCGTTGTAAGCGTCTAGCCGGGTTGTGACGTCACCACGATATTTCTAACTGTACCATTGGACTTCTTTTCGTGAACAGACAGTAACTGGCACAATGGTTGAAATAAGTTAAGAACACTTTCACATTTGAATTATTAAATACGTAAACCAGTTACTATAAAGTAAAAAACAGGTTTTCGAGTACAGGCTGGGTGAAAATATAAACAGAGTTTAATTACTCAAAACACTTGACTTTCGTTTCGTCTTTTTGCGAACCTTCTTCTGCAGTGGTCTCAGTCGTTAATGGAAGTCGCCTTCTATCAACGACTGAGACCACTTCAGAAGAAGGTTCGCAAAAGACGAACCCTAAACCTCAAGCTTTTTGAGTAATTAAACCCTGTTTGTATTTTCACACAGTCTGTACTCAAAAATCGTTTTTTTACAATTTCAAAATGCGATGTGAAAGCATCGCTAAACCAAGTTACTATAATATCTGTACAATTACAAAGTCACCATAACCTGACCTTAAATGTCCTTAGCCGATCTTCGGCTCTGCCGGGACGTTACGTCAAGTCAGGGTTGTCCAACAGTTTTGGGCAGCGGGCCACTTAAAATTTTTCACGAATCTTGCGGGCCAGTGATTTCAGAAAGTTTCGTAAAAGAGAAATATCTCCCTTCAGAGTTTCTTCTGGCTATTGGTTTGTTCACTTGCGATATGGAAAGGGGTGACTGATGTGGTGCCCACAGTTTTTTTAGAGCGTATTACTTCGTTAGATAAGGTACAGGTCAACACAATGTCACAATTTAACTCCCAGTATTGATCACGTTACTTCCACAAGTACAATAAGTGAATTTAACAATATTACAATACCATAAAAACACACATCTGTATAAATTGCAAATTACAAACACTCAATATTAAATAAGGTAAAAGTACGTAACAATGGGTCTCCATGTTGCCCAGGCGTGGGTTTCTACTTCACTGGGTCCTCGTGGCAAAGTCAGTTCATCGAGGAATGGCACATGACGTCGTCCATCCAAACGAAGAAGCATCCAGTTGCTGCAACACGTTTCAGGGTGCTTCGACGAAGGTGCAGTCTTATAAATTTCTCTTCAATATCGATACGGTACTAATCCGTCAAAAGAAAGGTCAGCTTCATTAAGGGACCCACGAATGTGTACCAGCAACGCTTTGATGCTCCAAGCAAGTTATGCTTGAATGTCTGCACTCCGACCCACCATCGTTTCTCGTAGGCGCCTTGGATTATCGAGCCGTGGTCAGAAATCTATTTCAACAGCCGGTCTGCAATTTTATCAGGAAAGCAGCTAGCCATTTGTTTCAATTGAGTACCGCTATATTAATAACAATAGTTTTATTTATTTCAGATGGCTATGGGTTACGATTTTACATGTATACCTATTTTTCACACAATTCTTGATCTTTATAGAATTTTTTTCTTACGTGTATACCATTATATACGGAGGTGGATCCAGAGATTTACGAGGGGGTGGGGATGTAAAATGTAGTAAGGACTCACCTGTAATAGCGAGCGTCCGGTTATATCAAGAAAATCATGGATTATGTTCGACATAATGATGAAGCGCAATATAATTAAACTGCTTTTAGCGAATGTGTCTTTTTCGGAACTCGAATTTAACGAGCGATTAAAAAAGTAAAACATCAAACTTTTTGTAAAAATTTCGTTATACATGATTGATCGTTATAATTGGCGCAGGTTTGAAATAAAAGCGCGAAAATGAGTGCAAAATTTGTTAGAAGATGGTCTTAATGTCTTTCTCAGGAAATGAATTAAAATGGGGTCATTAGGAACTCAATAAAAATGACCATTTTCCTTAAGCCATTAAGAGTTAATCTAATTTCGTTTAATTAAATACTTAATGTGAAATTTCAAATGGGCAAAAATGGTATTTTAGGAACTTTTATTGCGTTTTTACAAATGTAAAATGGTACGTTTATTTAATCTTCGAAAGGAAATGTAACCATTTACTTTTAAAGCAGCAATTATATGAAAATAGAATGTGACCTATGTTTTAAATTTATGGTCATATATATATAGGCGTATGAACGTCCATTATAAGTTTATTCACGGTTGTTTTAAAGCTATACTGAAGTGCCAGAAAAATTGGTACACCTACGTAATATCGTGTAGCCCCCCTCCGTGCGCATGCACGCAGAAGTGCCACAACACGACGTGGCATGGACTCGACTAATGTCTGAAGGTATCCTGGAGACAATTCACACCAGGAATCCTGCAGGGCAGTCCACAAATCCATAGGAGTGCAAGGAGGTAGAGATCTCTTCTGAACAGCACGTTGCAAGGCATCCCAGATATGCTCGATAATGTTCATGTCTGGCGATTTAGGTGGCCAATGGAAGTGTCTAAAGTCAGAAGAGTGTTCCTGGAGCCACTCGGTAGCAACTCTCGATGTGTGGGGTGTCGCATTATCATGCTGAAATTGTCCAAGTCCGTCGGAATGCACAATGGACATGAATGGGTGTAGGTGATCGGACATGATGCTTACGTACCTGTCACCTGTCAGAGTTGTCTCTAGACGTATCAGGGGTCCCATATCACGCCAACTGCACACGCCCCATACCATCACAGAAGCTCCACCAGCTTGAACAGTCCCCTGTTGACATGTAGGGTCCATGGATTCATGAGGTTGTCTCCATACCCGTACACGTCCATCCGCCTGATGCAATTGGAAACGAGACTCGTCAGACCAGGCAACGTGTTTCCAGTCATCAACAGTCCAATGGCGGTGTTGGCGGACCCAGACGAGGCGTAAAGCTTTGTGCCGTGCAGTCAACAATGGTACACGAGTGGACCTTCGGCTCCGAAAGCCCATATCAATGATGGTTCGTTGAACAGTTCGCACGCTGACACTTGTTGATGCCCCAGCATTGAAATCCGCGGCAATTTGAAGAAGTGTTGCACGTCTATCTCGTTTAACGATTCTCGTCAGTCGTCGAATGTCCCGTTCTTTCAAGGTCTTTTTCCGGCAGCACCGCTGTCGGAGATTTGATGTTTTACCGGATTCCTGATATTCACGGTATACCCGTGAAATGGTCGTACGCGAAAATCCAAATTTTGTCGCTATCTCGGAGATGCTATGTCCCATCTCTCTTGTGCCGTCTATAACGCCACGTTCAAAATCACTTAAATCTTGATAACCTGCCATTGTAGCGGCAAGAACCGATCTAACAGCTTTGCCAGACATCTCTTGTCTTATATAGGCGCTGCCGACCGCATCGCGTTACGCTGATTGGTTGCAAAGCTCCGTTATTTGCATACGCACGCCTGTACCAGTTTTTCTGGCATTTCAGTGTACATTAGATAAGAGAGGATTTTCTAGATATTAAACAAATCTATTACCAACTATTTGACTGAAATATTTTTTTTAAAATTCTGCCCTTACCCTCATTAGTTTCTTTAATTAACCTTTCCAAATGCAATTTATCTTATTATCGGACTTCGAACGTATTTCATGAGTATATACAATACGATCTCTCAATAGCGTCAGCCAAGGGACTTTTATTCTATTATTAGGCGGTGTTTGTTATTGAGGAGTGTCTTTTAAAGAGATTTTACTGCATTAAGAAGGTTTCAATTGTTCAACATTTTTATCGTAAAATATTTATTAATTGTAATTTACTGTGTAATTTATTAATGTTTTCATATTTTTAATTCGTAAGTTAAACTAAGAGTGTGATTACATTAAATTTTGTAAATTAAACGTCTAATAGTTTTTAAATTAAATTAAATTCTGAATATAATATAAATTCTTGACTACTTATTTAAATTTTTACGCGATTTAGTTTTATGATTTGACGTTAATTTGTAATATTTTTTTAATTTTAAATCATTTGATGGAACTTTATTTTGCTTTCATGCTTCAGGTTTTCTCTTAAAAATTCATGGGAGTTTGAGTACATCAAACCGGTTAAATTGCATTTGTTTCAACATAGGACCGATCTAGGCACATCTGTGTGATCATCGATTATAGAGTGGGCCATAGCACAATAGGGACGTTAACATACTCTGGAAATGCAAAAGCACGAAACATGGATTATACTATAATGAGGTTGTGGTTGAGGAATTTATCTAGCAATGTCGTATACTATGTGGATATATACAGATTTAGTATGCAGTATATGTAGATATACCACTCTAGTATACTGTATATGTAGACATATAATGTGTTACATACGTATGTTATTATACAAGATGCAATATATGTGGATATACAACTCTAGTGATGATGTATATGTGGATATACATCTCTTGTGATGCTGTATATGTGGATATCAGATTGCAGTATGTGTGGATGTATAACTTTAGCGATGATATATATACCGATATATACCGTATATGTCGATGATATATATAGTGCATAGTGACCATTGCAGTCCGGTCCCAATGGTGGTCACTTTGAGCAGGTTCTACTGTATGTGGATATACAGATCAAGCGGTGTTATATATGTGGATGCACAACTTTAGGATTTATTTCGTACAAAATCGACATCTTTCTGTACTCTTTTATTTTCATATTAGGCATGTACCAAATGTACGAGGAGAAACCACCCTGTACTTGGAAAAAATACAAATCTGTGGTATAATATGTTGAACTTTGTGTAAATTTCAAAGATACAAATAACTATTTAAATAACAGCTTTGGAAGTTCATAGGACGCGTGTGATAACATTGCCAACCATACCCTCTTCCAAGTTTTGGCAACAATAGCAGTATGAAACTGCGGCATTGCTACTTATCATGACATTTTCAAAGCATGGTACTAGAGGGTGGAAAAAAACGACACCATCCAAAATTGTTTTGATCAAAATTGATGTATGTCACATATTTCCTTCTTGCATTATGAAAGCCATTGATGTTAACTCCAAGTTTTTGGCATAATTTCAAACCCATTCGATCTCGACTCTTTCCGTCATTTCTGCTACAGGCACTCATCCAAGGGAACACCATTCCGGCAATTTCGCGATCTCGTAGTTTTTGATTCGAAATGTATGCATTGAATAATGCAGTGTTTTAATGTACCTGCTCACAGTGTATCATGTGGCGGAAAATTTTTCACTATTTTTTTATTATTTATTACATTTTACATTATTTATATTTGTTTTATATATTTTATTATATTGGTTCATTTTGGTCCAACAGATTTTTCCCTGTCGGACTGTAAACACCTCACGTTAAATTATGGCCATCCGGTATAAAGGGTGTCCCAGCAATATTGACCGCAGCTCCAATTCCTTAAATATTGATCCTAGACATATGCATTAAACTGCAACGTGGTGTAGAAAAAGATGCAGATTTTTATGAAATCGATTAAAATTACAGATTATTTTTTGAAGAAACACAAAATTTAATTTTTTATACGGTTCATGTACATAAAAATTTCCTATGAGGCAAATGTGTTCATACACAATAAGTAGGTCAATAAATAAAAATGGGGTATGGGACACATTTTACTTATTGAAAATTTTTGTGCACAGGGGCAGTATAAAAATTTAAATTTTGTGTTTCTTCAAAAAATAGTCCTCTGCAATTTTAGTTGATTTTATAAAATTCTGCCCCTCTTTTTACGCCACTTTTCAATTGAATACATATGTTTAAGATCAATATTCCCTGTATATATATTATTGTAAATTCACAGAGAAAAGTGAATATTCTAAGCTAACGTTACTAAGTTCGATGGTTAATATAGTTTCGGTCCTGAAACAGAAATTGTTCGCACCCTAATTTGCAAGTTTCTAATTCGCGTGCATACCCTTCCAACTAATTGCCGTTTGCTTATTACCTACAAAGAGAATTTGCAAGTTAGATTTAACAGTCTAATCAACGAATAGATTGTTTATAGTTTTGTTAATGTGTAATTATTAGTTGGCTAATTTTCTCCTCGTTTGATGGTCCCAAAGAAAGTCATTAAACCGATGCCTGAGGGACGCCACGTAATGAACAAGCGTTGTCCTTTTGAAACGAGAGAAGCTAATTTTCCTTTAGAGTACTTGGATAACTCTCTTTAGTAGGATATTCTTTGTGCTCCCTGCCTTGGCTTCCCGTCTAACAAGATAGTTGAGGTGCAAGCTGTTTGCTTGGCTCGATCTAAATTGATGCGAACCTCATGGGACTTCTTAATGTTCGCCAGGGGCATTCAGGTGTTGTGGCTGGGGTTTAAAAAGCAAGATTAATGATGATTACATTTCCGCAGTCTATTGAGCGTCTGAAATTATGTTTGGTTACTTCTAAAAATAAGAGACGTACGATAATTCCCTGGTTACGAAAAAACCAAGGAGATATGTTCTTGAAGATGGTTATTTTGAGGCATAATGGTCAAAAGCCGAATCTCTTAAAATGTGCTAATAAATGAGAGATGCACCGAACAGCGAAAGATATAAACCGAAATTGGCACAAATCATTCTTTTGTTAGTTGGTAAGTTGTATTTTACAATCGTTTTGAAAGTGTAACGTGTCCTGCTTTTCTCGAAACAATTGTAAAAATCAACGTACTAGCTTACAAAAAACTGCATTTGTTTTAATTTCTATTTAGGTCATATATAGCTTTTAAGGGGTTTAAAGCCTTCTGAAGACTCGAGTATTGTGGTAGAAGGAATAGATGTTAAATCGAGTTTAATTTCAGGATGGTAAGCAGTGATAATTTGTTGTTGACAATCAATATATTCCTTGATTCTCCTGTACAATCCTGTTTCTTATAGGACGTGTATCGCAACGAATGCGTTGACGTTTTTATCATAACACATACACCATACTGACATTTGTGTCTCACAATGCATGAATTGACACTTGTGTCTCACAATGCATGAATTGACACTTGTCTCACAATGCATGAATCGACACTTGTGTCTCACAATGCATGAATCGACACTTGTGTCTCACAATGCATGAATCGACACTTGTGTCTCACAATGCATGAATTGACACTTGTAGCACACAGTATGTGCATCGGCACTTGTATTTGTACAATAACGGATTTACTTGAATCTATTGTCAACAATATTTTTTTTAAAATAAATAAACTCAAATTGGCCACTACTCTCTCCAACAGCTTTTCTCCTATTATCAATACTGTGCACATTCCCTTCGTTCCGAAAATCGCATCCAAAATCTTTTCTATCCTACATAAATTCAATTTATGTGTGGTTTTCACCCCAGCTAATATGTTGGGTTTTCAAAATTCAAAGGCAGCATTCCGAACAGCGACAATTGGGAAATTTACACTGTTCCGTGCCAGTGTGGCATGATATACATTGGCCAAACACGTCGAGCCTTACCTATTCGATTAAAAGAGCATGAGGCGTATGTTCGTAAACAAAAATTCCACAAATCTGCGCTGGCATAACATAGATGGTAAACTGGCCACACTTCTTGTTTTTCAAAGTACAGGTTAATTGAAGTTTCACCTTTTGTCCTCAACGTTTTCGAAGCTTATCACATCTTTACCAATGCAGCCAACTCCGTGGATGACCAGCTCCCTTTCAATATGCTTTCATGGATTTGGAAAATTTTCCGCCTTTCTACAGTAAGAGACGCCACCCCTAACTTACAACTAGTAAATACCTATCAGTCTGCTAATTTGTGATCATGGTGTTGGCAACGCTTCACGCCCACGTATGTAAACAATCATAACTGTTCGAGGACGTTGGCAGATCAGCCACTGAAATAGCTGTCGACAACGTTGCTAAATAATTTAATTGCGATAATTTGTCGTTTTTACTTGTTCTTTAACAACTGATTTGTTACAAGTTATTCTCAAAAATAATGCACACGAATTGTTCTATAAGGATAACGGTATTAAATAAACATCTTCCATCAATCTATGGAGACTCTTGTGCCATTTGTGTTTCTTAAATTAATTAGTTCGAATTCCATATCACTTTTTAATAGGTCATTTGCGATGAAACGATTTCCTGTACTCGCTAAACCAAATCACTTTCACGACCCTTCAAAATTACCATAAGTTGAATCCGCCTATCAAATGCAAAGTCAGGTTTTAATTTATTCTCTTCCTTATGGAGATTCATCGAGTGAATGAAGCACAGGTTTCTGTGTTCATGTGGGTATCTGAACTTAATTTTCTTAAAGAAAACGAACTTCTTTACCGTCTTCCAATCATTTTCATTTTCCCGACCCTCTTCGCCATTCCCACATACGAACTGTCATATTCAACTTGTGCTTCGAAGCATTTTGAATTTACGATGTGTCAAGTTCAACGGCGGTATATGAATCCAGTTACTGTGTGACCATCGAAGTTAAAATAGAAACAAAATGCTGAAGCACGGCTGGTTTTAGAAAGGTAACAACTCTGAGTTATATAGTTGCATAATTTGGGTTGAGGCAATGTCAGTCATATAACTTGGCGCCTCTGATGTACGTCTTATAACTTCGTTATTACCTCAAACCCTCACTATGAGACACTAATTGCTCAAAGAAACAAGCTATGGGCGCTAATTATTCTGGAATAGAATTTTATTCTTTAATTTTATGGAAAATTCGTCATTGCTTTCCAGAAAAAGCGGCTACAATTAGAGGAGAAGCCTTTAAACGTCTTAAAAAGCAATCAATGCTGATGGTCATACTACAGTTTCAAAAGCAAAAGTCTTGTTTAGTATTAAATTATGGTTCGTGTTTTTTTTCTTCACTGCATAATTATTAACTTCTATGCCTAATTTAATAATAAACATTACTTTTAAACATATTTACGTGTTCCTTTCCCCCAAAAGCATTAAAATATTTTCAAATAATTATTGCAGCCCAATTAAATTTAATTGTCATCATTTAAACATGCATTTGAAAAGAAATACACATAAAAAAAGTATGCATATAAAAAATTTCGATATCTAAGAAAACATTTCTATTAATACCCATTATATTTGAGTTAAGAAATAGAAATGTATTAAACCAAACAATTACTTTTTAGAAAAAAAAGTAAGAGTTTTGAAATCAAATTAATAAGGAAAAAGTAAATTTTTATAAAAAATTTTCCAAATATAATTTGAATGATTCAGTAGCTGTTAGATACAGAGAAATTTTAACTACCTGGAAAATTTTTCAGGTAACAGACCCTTAAAAATATTTTCTGTAATTTTTTAGCGGAATTGTCTGTTTTTCCGAAACACTAAGAAGAGAAAATAAAGAGTTTTTAACGAGAAGAGTTTCCGCATCGAGGAAATAAAAAGTATTATTTTGTTTACATTTTAATGAGGTGATAAACTATAAAAAAGCAAATTATACCAAGTATTTGAAACAATGCATGAACCGTTTCGTTAAATGTTTAAATTTTTTTCGACGTAATTATAGCCGCAATGGCGTTGTTGAAGCAGTTAAGCAAGGTGCGAAATTGTATTAATTAAAAATAATTTGACACGACAAAATTTTTTTCCTTAGATTGAAAAAAATTTAAGGAAAATTCATTAATTTGGAGAAAATTGACAGGAATCGTCAAAAGATTTGAGCACGTAATGGAATTTTAATTGTCCAAATTATTAATAATTTGCTTTAAGTTGCTATTAACCCAAAGCTTACTTAAGCAAAAAACGGATAAAGAAATGCCAAAGATGATGTTCCAAAATCATCTTGATACAAATTGAATTATATCTATATAAGCAACAAAATTTTTCGGTTGATATAAGCCAAATGATAGAAATTAATAAATTCATAAAATTTTCCTTCGTCCTAAAGAAATATTAAACATTTTAAATCGAACATCTTCGTTGAGGCGACATTTTATCTTATTTTCTGGCAAAGTATTATTGGCTAGTAAACGCTTTTCTGTGGATTTCTTTGTTTTCCTTCTATACTAATATATGAATAACACGTATATTTCTTAAGAACCGTGAGCTGATAGAAAACCGTTTCCAACACAGAGAAATCGGCGTGTTTCCACCAAGGAATGGTGGTTTCACCTGGCTTCCGGAGATAAGACCAGGTGTATTCATCACAGACGTGTTTCAGACCTGGCTTTTTATGATAAAATGACGGCCTTTCAATTCTTTACTGCGCCAGTAACGCAGCATGGACAGCTTCCTTCATTCTGGAATTCATATCAAGCCCAGCAATCTGAAACGTTTCGAGGCATTCATCGCCTTTAAGAAATAAAAAATAACTCGAAGTATATATCAAAGCAGTCAACCCTCCCCTCACCAAACAGGATGAAACTTTAAAATGTTCGACTCGAAAATAACTGTATTTTGAATTTGAACTTCCTTCCAGTACTTGCGAATTTTTATTATAGCAATTGAAATTTTAAAGAAAATAAATGCACTGCCGAGATTTATGTGTAGGTTGGTGTACGAAATCAACAAACATTGTTTTAAACTACAAATAAAGCGCATGCAAGAAAATTCAATGAAATTTCTATGGAATTTTAGCTCATTGAATGTGCGCAAATGTGCGGGGAATGATATCACCGTTATGAAATTTTAGAGATGCTATTTCATAGGCAGATGAGAAGGTAATGTTACTCTGTTCAAGATGGGGGCAATCAAAAGTTAAATATTGTATGCGAGATTACTTCTGAGAAAGATTTCTCACGCTATTGACGAATGTATGAGGTTGGGGACAATTACACGCACTCTTTCAAGTGTTCTTTAACCCAACGACTGCTCAATTTTTTCTTCTTTTTATAACAATCTCTTCAAAAACTGCATATTTCTTTTTATTCAATATTTCAAATCTACATGTAATTGAGAGTTAAAATATGTAGCACATTTTTGTAACCAAAGATGATGAGAGATGAAAGATGGAAAAATTGTATATACACGAAAATCGCAGGATGAGAAAATTCCGTTATTTTCATGTTGCTCGTGAAAATCATGGGATGAGCAGTCAGATGGTTAAAGCTTCTAGAGGCTTTTGAAAGTGACAACGCGTCTATTTAAGGCATCCCACACATCTTTGATGAAATTGGGATCTGGAGAAAAGCTCCAATCGCCGAATATCTCCACTTTCAATGAAATCGTCTACCAGCTGGGCTTGCGATAGATGATGTGCTGCCGTTGTCCATAAAAATGAAATCCAGTCCGATGGCCTCCTTTTCTGTGTAAAGGTTGGTAGAGGATTTCCCTTCTATCTCAAAACGTTACCAAACAACGTCACAAAATGCGTCTCTATGCACCGCATTTAGCATGATCCCTGCATAAAGCAAAATGCTACCACTGACGAAGTTGTCTCTTTCACTGACATGAATGAAGGTGTAGTATGTTACAGGTCATCTCCAGATGGCATCCTCTCAAAAGTGGACATTTAAACGTACATCTGCCAATGTTTTGAAACCGGAATAGAAATTTCGACCAGACATTATATAGGGAAATAATATTTCAAATGCTACGTTTTCTCTATGTGTATAAAGGATTTTTGCCGAATTTTTTTTATTTAAATTTTTACTTCTAAACTTATATTCACTCTTATAATAATTAATACTTTAATGTCTTTTTACGTGTCCATTGTTTCAAATTTAATTTGCAAAAAATACAATTTTATAGGAAATTAAAAATATTTGGAATACGTGCAAAAAATCTATAACTTGTGATACTGTATTATTGAGATTTATTTACAGTTAAATGTGAAATGTCACACTGATTTCAAATGATATGTTTCATTTTTGGAATGTAAATGCTTCAAGAGGAGCTGGATTTCGATAACATGAGCCTCTATTACATAGGCGTACGCAGAAATTTCCTAAGTGGGGGGAGGATTATTGGCTCAATTGGGGTTACTGAGCTACAACTCCAATATCTTATGTTAAATATACAAAATTTCATTGCAATGGGGGGTTACAACCCCCTGCGTACGCCAGTGTTCCATTATGCGGATAAATGTGTGTTTCCAAAGACATCATATAAAAGCAAATTGTTCATTTTATTTTTATATAAGTAAACTGCGGAACAAAAATAGTAAGTAAAGAATATGAAGGCTCATAAAGTTTTTTTCAATTGCCGAGAGGTAAAATGTCATGCGATTCAAAAGTCGGTTCTTTGAATAATGAAATAGAAAAAGTCGACCAAAAACCCAAGTTGAAGAGGACAGATTAACAATAACACGCATAATTAATGACTTAACCACTCATTCTGTACAATCTTCTCAATTATGCGCAAATGGTCATGAATATCCGATGATTATTATGTTGCACATGCAACACATGGGCCGAATGCAAGAAAAAATTGTGGTAACATATTTTCAGTGCTAAAACGGAAATTAAAAACTCAATATTCCAATGGCTTTTAGTCTCGGATATATGTGGTCTAGCACTGTCTCCCAAACGTATCATCACATAATGATGTCTGCGCCACCACTAAGAGCGATAGATGTTTCAGAAGGATCAACCTAAGCTTTCATGATCGTTTCAAAACTCAAACTGGTATATTT
>QLNU02015359.1:43076283-43123168 GCA_006491805.2 Dysdera silvatica | reverse complement strand
ATAAAATGTTGTATATTTAACATAGGAATATGTGAGTTGTAGCTCTGTAAACCCCCCCTCATTGAGCCTATAGCCCCTTACGAACTTTCTGCTTACGCGTATGATAGAGGTCATACATGGGGTGGCGCCCTCTCCAACCCCCACAATTTAAAAAAACATAAACAATGTTAACATTATAGAAGCCGTGAAAGTGTTTTACCTCCCTCTTTCCTAATTTTTCTTCATCCTATTTGTATATCTTGATGTATACATGTACACATTAGACTTGCGCACAGGATTTCCCAATGGAGGTGGGAGTATTAAAATAAGGTATTTTTGATTTAACATCTTTACTTGTCTCCCACTGGGTTAATGTCAAGATTTCTCCAATAGAGAGGTGAACATAAAACCCCTTTTATTTGCAGGCCTGACAAACATACATATAACCATAAGCGGATTCAGAAAAAAACAGGGGGCACAGATCCTTCTGTGAGGTGAGACAGTACAGACCACTTCATCATATTCCATAATTTTGCATAATAAATCAGTTGCTTCTAGTTTTTCTTCAGCCCATCTGGGAGGAGGGGCTCAAACCCATCTCTGGATTCACCAATGCATATAATAAACATTTTTTCTGTCGCACTAATGTTGTCAAAAGCAGTTTTGTCACTCAATTTTGGAATCTTTCCTTATTTTTTTTGTTTTGGGACAAGCTTTAGTGCTTGTTTTTTTTAATTTGCTTCTTTTTGAATGAGATTTTGCCCCTGATGAGAATATTATTGACGTAGATGGTTCATAATAAGAAGTAGGAGTAGACATAGGGGTTTCTTCAGGTCCTATGGGGGCGAGATTTTAAAAGTAGACTAACCTGCCCACTAACATCGGACGGATGAGCGACTTCAAATTCATTTTCGGCAATATCTACTTCATCTGGAAGTCAATAGTTCTCGACATACGACAGTTGACAAATATAGTGATGATCTTCCTAATTAAATGATAATTTTAAATCACTCAAAGAATTAAAATAATCCAAAGCTTCTTCAACTGTTCGAAATATTTTTTCCATTTTATTGACAACCCGAAAGAACAAGATAAAATTCTGAGCAGAAAACGTGCTACTTAATAAAATTATTCCATTAGTTTTGCTAATTTACTATTCCTCCAACTTTTGTAAATCTTAAAAAAATTGACAGTTAATATTTCCAATAGGAAGTAAAACAAAGTATTTAATATCAGAAGGCAGAATGGTCTCAAAATGGACAATTTCAACGATTTATAAAAATAACAACCATCAGATAAATAATCTTGAAATAATTCAGAAATATGTTTCAATCCTTCATTTAATTGGATAAATTATTATTTCACTAAAAAGGTTAATTTGAATTGGTGAAAAAAAAATTAAATTACGTTCCATTTATATAACATTGGCCCCTAAATGGTGAAGAAGCAATTAAAAACGTGAGAAATTACTGGCTTGCTTTTATATATAGGAACACACAACTCTTTTTCCCTTTCGTAAATGCTAAAACAAATCCGGAATTCCGCATTCGCCCTAAATGGCATGAATGAACTTTGTCCAATTGAAAGTTTCGCAGTACGACCCTTGCGCGTTTACTAGGAAATTACAATTTAGCGTTAATTTTAAAAAATTCATAAAAATTCAGGAATTAATTTCCACGCAAAAATTCTTCCGGTTCTCATCACTACTTATAAAGATCTTTCTACTGATATAGGTCTCGGTTCAGGATGCGAGTGGCACTTAAAACAGTTCCCTTGTTACTGAAAATACTCCACATAAAACGAATTAAAGCGACTGAATAACTTTAACGCAAAGGAATTTAAAATAGTCCCAAGGCCACATTCTACGATTTTCATTATGATTAAATGGTTGTGCGCAAATGTACATGAACGTACGCATTATGGACAGGAACATATAGAAATTTTAATCTAGAAAATCTGAAAGAGTAAAATGAAGACGTTTAAAGGAAGCGACTTTGGTACATGCGTTGTGTTAATGTTTCTTTTACGTTTGACAAATTTCGTATTAGCTGTTTCCTGCTTATCCATAGTCCGATTTTATAGGTGATTGAGGCTTAGGTTCTTCGAAAAACTGCATATCCTGATGGAATAAAACGAATTCTGTCCAATTAATAAATATGAAGTTTCAGAAAATTGGTTCATTTGTTTTTAAAGCATTACAGCTCTCGTTCATTTGTCTTTAGATCACTGGTCAATTTCTCTTCAGAGCATTGGTTCATTTCTCTTTAGAGCAGTAGTTCATTTCTCTTTAGAGAATTATACCTTAGATACATTTCTCTTTAGAGCATTGGTTTATTATTTCTCTTTAGAGCATTGGTTCATTTTTCATTACAGCATTGGTTCATTACTCATTAGAGCATTGGTTCATTTCTCTTTAGAGAATTATGCCATTGGTTCATTTCTCTTTAGAGAATTATGTCATTGGTTCATTTCTCTTTAGAGAATTATGCCATTGGTTCATTTCTCTTTAGAGAATTATGCCATTGGTTCATTTCTTTTTAGAGAATTATGCCATTGGTTCATTTCTCTTTAGAGCATTGGTTCATTTCTCTTTAGAGCATTGGTTCATTTCTCTTTAGAGCATTGGTTCATTTCTCTTTAGAGCATTGGTTCATTTTTCATTAAAGCATTGGTTCATTTCTCTTTAGAGCATTACGCCATTGGTTCATTTCTCTTTAGAGCCTAGGTGGCTTGGTGGTTTGGATTGCGTTATGGAATTCATTGCGTCAACTTCTCGTACGCTCGATTACGGTAAATGTTGTGAATTTGTCTAAAGTAACCACCTTTGTGATTAGGCTGCAATGGTCACCATAGTTTTACTTTTTCAATGAAACATTTAGCTTTTCATTTTTATCACGCTCATTCATTTGATTAAACTATTTTTTACTTATCACAAAACTCATGTGAAAACTAATTTTCCTGTATAAAACAGAGTTGTAGTGTTTACCTTCTACAATTCTAGTGTAAAAGCTTTTTCTCTTCTACAAAATTCATGCCAAAGTTTTTTCTCTTCTACAAAATTCATGCCAAAGTTTTTTCTCTACAAATCTGATACTGAAAGCCATTTTCCTGCTAAAAGAATAATACTAAAGGTCATTTCTCCTGCTAAGAAGCTGATACAAATTGTATTGGCGAAAGTGTGATTGATCACTGTTCAAGTCCATAGACATAGAGTGTTGAGTTACATTATTAGGAATACTTTCATGTTGTTTCAAGGCGGGTGTACAAGACCGTAGCCAGGATTTAATTTCAAGGGGGGGTTCAAAAATTTTTACAGCATGCATCGATACAATCATAGCATGCAAGGCCGTAGCCAAGTCCCATTAAAAACTTAGTTCCGGGAGGGGTGACGGATCCCTAAAACCCCCCTCTGTATAGGGGCATGAAGATGTACATATACTGCTCTGTAACAATGACGGTGCTTTACTTATAAAAAATCTTTTTGCAGGAAATAAGAACGCAGTTTTACTGACAACTACTGAAAATTCTTAACCTTTTTACTGAAAACTCTTAACCTTTTTACTGAAAACTCTTGACCTTTTTTACTGAAAACTACTGAAAACTCTTGACCTTTTTTTACTAAAAACTACTGAAAACTCTTGACCTTTTTACTGAAAACCACTGAAAATTCTTGACCTTTTTTACTGAAAACTACTGAAAATTTTTGACCTGTTTTACGAATGACTACTTTCTCAAATTGGCATCTCTACATGCATTACATAACGTGTACATGCATGTAAATGTGATGTAATTTATGTATATTTACATGCACATATTCATGTATTACATATATTTGCATGTACTGTATACATATACCTTCAGGGGCGACTGCATACAAGGAATACAGGGGACCCCCTTATATATGCATATATGCAACATATTTTGGAACCCCCTAACTTTAAGCATTGACCTTAGTCAATTTTAAAATATTTCTTGTTCGTAAATTCCCTAGGTTTACCACTACGGTTTAAAGGGGGAAAAAACCATTCCATTGTATTGCTTGATATACTCCTCTTTTGCGCATTGTATTTAAATCTTCTTGTTTCTTGTTAATCAAGTTTTGTGGACAACGGTATTGTTCAGAATTTCCTTTAAGCCATTTGGATTCAATTTGGGGAGGCCGGCTAAGCGAAAATATGTTGTACTTCAACCGCATCATCTACTTTTTTTTATAAATGGAATGGATTCAACTTGGTTTCCCAATTTTAAGCTTTATTTAATTTACATTTCCAATCGCTCCGAAGTTAATCCAATCGCTTTGAATAACAAACCCAGTCGTTTAACTGGGGCTGAAGTAAATTTTTTTTTTTTTTCCAGGAAATGTTTATTTTAGTTGGCCTTTGTTGGTAATGCCTAATGAAGCCCAATGTCTGACTTGAATTTTAAATCCATGAAAATAATCAAACATTCCAACTTTTACAGTATTTTTTTCTGGCTCGGTCTTTGTGCTGCTTGCACTCAGAACAACGTTTTAAGTCATAAGAATTCGTAACGATTTTTTTTATGGAAAAAGGTTAAATATTCAATCTTTAAATATTTAAATTTATAATTAAGTGAAAGATAAACTCGTATTAAATACTTCAGCAGTGACACACATTTGGCGAAAACTGGCGAGGCTTGGCGATAAATTTGGCAGAAAAATGTCATGGAAACGACTACGAACAAATGGAAAACGTTGCACAGAAACGTGCCGATTTTGACAGGCCCAAGCTCCGTAAAAACGTTTTCGACGTCAAGAAAAGAGACCCTTGGAGTAAATGAAACTTCTCACATGCAATGTGCATGTGAAGATAAGAAATTACATTTTTGGTTTGCACAAAAAACTTATTATGAATTAAACACTGAAGACAAGAGTTCGCCTAGCCTGCTGTTATCCAGGGTTCGACTACCAATTGTGAAGAAAAAAAAATTGCCGAGAAATTACTCACCATGGTCCAGCGGTTGCTTCCCTAGGCTTTAAGAGGTTTGGATTCCTCTGAAAATTGCACTTCCCGGCGCAGCATGACATTGGCTATCCTTCAGCCGTAATACTCACAATTATTGAAAATCATTTGCAACATAACGGTCACATGCTAAAAAATCAGATTCTAGCTGCAATATAAGCTATATAAGGTACGGCAGGAGATGAAAATATTTAATGCTGTCCCATGGTAAGTATTGTCAAACATTCTGCCATTACCCACATAGCAAATTGAGGTCCGAAGAACATCCTGAGAACGTCCTTCCAGGACGTGTGACGGACGTCCGAAAAAAAGGTGCCAATAACGTTCCTAGAACGTCCTCAGAACATCCAAATGTTCGTGGTTGGGAAGTCCTGCGCACGGCGAATAAGAAGTATTTTGGATATGTTTTGCATGATTTTAGGATGTGGCGGGTGTAATCAATAGAATTAAACATTCACAGAAACAATATTCTTCAGATTTAATCAAATTTCAATTGTATGGTCAGAAAGATGTCTTAACAGATGTAACAACAACCACTGCATAGGGGTTGAATAAAATTATTTCTATTTCTAGAATGTCCTAGCT
The DNA here is from genome assembly GCA_006491805.2 of Dysdera silvatica. Lineage (NCBI taxonomy): Eukaryota > Metazoa > Arthropoda > Arachnida > Araneae > Dysderidae > Dysdera > Dysdera silvatica. The sequence goes on along the minus strand of QLNU02015359.1, from coordinate 43,117,622 downwards.
CATAATTGTCATTTTCAGCACATACGCAGGCTGTTATTAATATAAAACTTTTGTTTTGGAAATTCTTTATAGATTTTTGTAACGTTTAATTATTATATATATATCTGTGACAAAAAATCCTTGCCTTTCATAAAAGGCTCAAGTTAACTAACAAATCTCTTAACAAACCCTTCCTCTTTGCCACTGCAAAATTCTACAAAATCCCTCTAAAATTTCGTTTTATTACTCAAGTAAGCAATTCGTATGGATCCTCTGCTGCAAAAGCATTATTTCATTTATTAAAAAAAGTTGAAGACCAAATTAGAAGCCAAGAAAAAACCTGGTTCATAAATGATAATAATTCAATAATCAAATATCTGCAAGATAACCAGTTATGTAGCAGCGAATGCTATGGCTTTGAAAACCTATTCAATTCCATTGACATTTTACAGTGTTCCGAAATTATTTTTCACTACTTTGAAAAAACAGAATTTCTTTGGGCTGGAAGCATCCAACTGCAAAAACCTTCTTTCCTTTAGCCTCGAAAACAACATGAAAACGTTTGGCAGGCTTTGTGTACAAACCCACGGAATTCCCACAGGAGCCAGTTACTCCAGTATTCTGGCAAACTTATATCTTCATTTTTACGAAAAAGCTTACCCTCAACAACAAGTCACATTCAGATACATTGATGATCTCATAACACTCAATGGCACTAAGAATCTTGACAGCTACCCGCCAAACCTAAAACTAATTAAAACCAATACTGACAACAAGAGTGGTGTTTTCCTAGATTTAAATATCAGCATCAACGACAACTCTCTTACTGAAATTGACTTGTATGATAAAAGGCAAGACTTCAGATTTAAAGTGAATTTCCTCACAAACTGGGACTCCCAACATATCCAAAAATGTCTACAGAAATATATGTTCACAATGTTCTCGCATCAACACGATATGTCGTAACAATAACCTTAAATTTAAAAACTTTCAGGTACTCACGTCAAAATGCATTTACCACATAACTTCACCAAGAATCTGGTTCATAATTTTGTTAAAAAACTTTCTTTATCCTAAACTTTTCAAAACTTCATTTCATTTTCTACTCGCTTTTAACTTTCTCAGTCCCTATTTCCACTATTGTCATTTATTATATCCCACCCTTTACTTGTTTTTTTCACCACAAAAGCACCATTTAAAGTTTAAGTCCTAGTGGACAAAAGGCAACTTTTCTAGCAAAAAGAACCCCAGTGCTTTGGTGTTTTCTCCTACACCCAAAACACGACAAATTTCATTTCTTTTACCTACTTTCTTACTTCTAATCCTTCAGTACTTTTTCTTAAACATTTCTTGCCACCTCTTGTTTGGTTTTTCTTACATTTTTATTTATTATACTAACAAGTTTATCTCTGTAATGTAGGTAAGTGTTTTGATATCAGGTTTGAGAAATTTAGTAAGTGTTTTCTAGCTGTTGTTTGCATATTTATTGAGTTCTCTATGTTCAAAAACGTTTTTGTATTTAATATTGTTCAAATTATATTTCTGTATATATATATATATATATTTTGTTTTATTTGTGTATATATATATATATATATATTATGCGTATTTTGTTTAATTTTTGTGTATATATATATATATGTGTGTATATATATATATGTGTGTGTATGTTTATGCATATGCGCATATATATGTCTTTATTTTGATTGCACACTTCTGGGTCTATTACGAGTGCAAAGAAAAAATTTGTTTATTTTGAATATATAAGTTTATTTAAATTTATATTTTTACTAGTTAATAATTAAGTGCTTATCTTGAGTGTGACATATTCATGTAAAACTTTTTACAATTTTTGGTATAAGTAGTGAGTTTTCTCACTTCATCATCATTTCTATTCTTGTTAATTCAACTTTTACACTTTAATCACTTTCAATACCTCCATCTACTTGTTGTAAGTTTGCTTTTGGGCCACTTACAACAATTGAGATTGTTCTCAGTATTAATAAAGAGACCCTTCTAAATTACTAAAATATTGTTAAACTAATTATATTCTGGGTTTATACTGTTTTTAGCTAAGTTTTGGTCAATGCTGGTTTATTCAGTATTAATCACAAATCTCAATTATTGTAGTCAGAAAAAGCAAACCAATAACAGGGATTTTGTGCGGTCCCTGATGAAGAACAAAATTCTTGGTATTGTTTAATCTTTTACTCCTCTTCACCTTTTACTACTACAATTTCAATTTTTATTCTGAGATGTTTCTACTACTTAAATTTACTTGGTTTGACTACCTAGTGTTATATTACTTTACAACTTTAACTTTGTCTAAATTAATATACATTTAAGTGTAGTGTATTTATGTATATTACATTAGAAGGTACTACATGTCACAATCATACTACAATTTTGCTATATATATATATATCACATTCTTAGATGGTTTTAATGACTATGAAATAAACCCGTCGTTACAAAAGTTTAAAAATGCCAATTTCTAAGTACTGAAAAGCTTTTTCCAGTTTTACTTTTTTTAGCTTATTCACTTTCTTTTTTATTCTATAACACTGGCACTGTGTGACTTCAGGTAGTAGGTCATCTCCCCCATTCCTGAATAAAACTGCCTCGATTCATATATATTGCATTGTTTGTTAATTAAAATTATATGCAAAAAATGTCATTTTTTTAATCTCGTTAGTTTCAAAAAATAAATTTCAAAGTTGAAATGTAATGCGGTAAAAGCACTTTATAGCGAATCGTTGCGATATAATAACAAATTGCCCAGGCCCCAGTAGTCCTATAATTGCGAAATCAGGAAAGAAGATGTTCGAAATTACATTTCTGCATAGTGAGTTTCCCATCAATTTAGTTATATCGTGAGTTTACTGTATTTGTTCTACTAATCTTTAAATGAAAAATACTTTCGTCTTGCTTATTTCTATTTCAATTTCACATTGATGCTACACGTGATGCTCAATTACGCATATCAGTAACTTAGGCCTTATTGCGCTCAGACAAAGAAAATAATTTTCTTTCGACATTAATGTATTTATCGTGAATAGATGTTACATTTAAACTAATATTCAGCATTCTATACAATGTTTTCCATATCAGTTCGAAATAAATGTAATGAGTAGTTAATAATAAATAGTTGACAGTAAACATATAGTAATTTGTTTTCTTGAAGAGTTGCTATTTTTCATACTATTGCTAAAACACCGATTTACTATTCATCACATTCATGCTAAGCATCGATTTACTATTCAATCACATTCATGCTAAGCATCGATTTACTATTCAATCACATTCATGCTAAGCATCGATTTACTATTCAATCACATTCATGCTAAGCATCGATTTACATACCGAAGGTATCATTTTCACTCTATACATGCTCGTATGTAAATATTTATTTTCTTACTTTATCGTTGAAATTCTAATTTTCTTCTACATTCTATTTCGTACTTCTTCTTTTTTTAATTTTTCTTTCATTCTTTTAACATTTATTTCTGATTTTATTTCTCTAACTTTTAGGATTACTGTTTTGTGTCTTTTTTTTTTTACTTCTTCTTGTTCGCATCTTGACCGGGAATAAAAATTTTACTGTTTCGTAAGCCTCGGTTAGTCTTTTTAATGTTGTTGCCGTGATTACCTCCGAAGCCCGAAACGCTACGAACTTTGATGCGGCATAAAAGACAAGTTGCAAGGCAGGGCGCAATATTAAAGAATACATTTTTAATAAATTAGTTTTAGACATCTCGCAGCTGTTGCAGCAGATTTAACTGCTGCCCGTTTTATTATAGTTACGGCAGGCTGCAAATTTAGGAAACAAAAAAAAAAATTTTGCAGTGTTAAAGGTTTATAAAGTTTGTACTTTTATTTTGTCCTAATAAAATTACTGTTCATAGTAGCATACTTGTAGGTTCGACGAAGCCTTCAGTTTTCAATCAAGTTTTTTTCAAAAATATTTTTTAATTAAATTAATTAAAATTTGAGAGCTCCAGGTGATGGTTAAACATTTAAATAGATTTACTTTTGCTGAAGGGAGACTGTTTGGGGTGAGCTATATATGTAAACATTTGTTTACTATATATGTAAACATTTGTTTATTTATACTACGCCGAAAAGACGTTGATAAAAATTGTTTCTAAATTTAATCTGCGTAGTGTTCGATTTGTATAAATATATCTGCTGCAACGAGCTTTTCGATGAATTTAATACCGGTCTTTTCGCAAGTGGGTTTAAAAAGCAGTCCATGTATATACTACCATATTCTGTGAAATAGCCAAAAAATACGCTTTAAATACGTTCACATGGAATTGATTGTTTGGTCATTAATAGTCAGTTGGTTAAAGAACCTGCCCAGATTATAGAAGGTCGTGAGATTGCGCACAACCAGACACAAAAAACATTTTTCTTTATGAACGTTTCACCATCTAACCATGCCACAACATCGACGTTATTATTGCTACTTTCTTTATGAACGTTTCACCATCTGATAATGCCATATAACCAATGCTTTAATGCAAATTATCATGGTAAAATTGGTATAGTATTCGTGTTCCCTATTATCGTAGGTAATTGAGGTTTGAATGCATTAGGATAACCTATATAGGGTGCTTCAGTATTTATGCGACAAATTTTAAGGGGGAAGTACACGTTAAGACGAACAATATTTGTCATAGAACCTAGGGTCGCAAACCACTCACAGCGCCAGTTCTAAAACCGTCCAGCATGCACAAATAGTGACAACCAGTGCATGAGAAGCGCAAAATGCGATGTCCTAATTATCTACGCACTTGAGCAGCTGACCTTAGATTTATCTGGCGCTTCTTATGCGCTAATTGTCACTATTTGTGCATGCTGAACGGTTTTCGAATTGGAGCTGTGAGGGGTTTGCCACCCTAGGTTCTATGATATATATTTATTGCTTGTTTTAATGAGTACTATCACCCCTTAAAGTTTTTCGCATGGATAATGGATCACCCTGTATAATATCAAATTAATAAAATTATATTTAAATTCATATATTTTTTAATTCAAAGGGAGTCTTTCCCCTCTACGAATGTGCTTAACCCTCTGACTGCTTATCCCGCGATTTTCGCGGGTATGCAATTTTTACATCTTTCGTTTGGCATCGTCTTTGGTTGTAAAAATGTGCTACATATTTTAACTATCAAATGCATGTAGATTTGAAATATGTAATAAAAAGAAATGAAGTTTTTGAAATGATTTTGATAAAAAATAAAAAATTAAGCAGTCAGAGGGTTAATCATAAAATGCCGTAATTTACTGCATATTAAATCGCTGTGCATTAGCAGAAATGTTGTTTTTTTCTATGGAATCTTGAACAGTCATCCATGTTTTACGACGTATAATTTTCTTCTCCTCGCCAAAAGCTCTAACATCATTTTCTGTCATCTCCATTTTCTTTTGCATGCTTATGCATAGTAAAATGCTTTTACCTGAATTATTTCTATGCTTTTATAGATTCCCACCATGTCATCGATATTTTAATTTCTAACTTTTGCCCAAACTAGTTCTTTCGCAGAATCTTCGGAAACGTAAGTACTTTTATGATTTTTCGATATAAATCGAACCTTAAAAACGTCTAAATAATAAGGACTAACAATAACAAGAACGTTTTTAGTCATGACATCAGGAGAAATAACTTTTATTTGAGGATTTGTCAGAGGTTGAAGTCAAAAATGCATATATTGAACGAAAGATTAACGTGTTTAGTGACACACGTTGTGAAATGGAAGTGCTTATAATACTTGGAAATGGAGGCGAGAAAATAATGGAATATAATCAATGGACCGAGCTTTTTATGGAAGTGAAATTTGTGGAAATTTCGCTATTCTTTAAAACGTTACCGTGTTTAAATGAAAGGTGAAGCTGGAGGGAGAAGAAGAAGAGAAAATCCCATTTCATCGACAAGAGAAGAGAAAAATGAGATATCAAAATATTTGAATCCCAAAACATCGAAAATGCATTTTCCGTTAAGTGAATTTTGAAGGTGGAAGCAAAGCGAGAATTGATTAGGATTTTCTTCTGCAATTTTGGAATATTTCGTTTTATTGAAATGCATTAAAGTTAAAGGGTCAGGTTGGCAAATTCCTCCCGTTTGACACGTTCTTCTGTGCCATTTGTAAAAGAAAAATAATTTCAAAGAAAGCACATATGTATGTGGCTTTTAAAATCATTTATTGAAAACGGATTCTATAGCGACAATACTTAAATAAAATGCGTTGAAAATAACTGAAAACTGTTATTCTTTTGACCTAGAATTTTTTTTAAAAATTAACACGACTTATATCTTCTTTAAGGTGTTTCGCACCCCACAACTTACAATTTGTGCAAAGAACCGTCCACCCTTGCTTCTGAAACTGGCCAAACTCTTTCCTGTTGCCTTCAAAGTCACAATCTTTGGGGTAGGGTAACAAAGTGGAAATGCCACTTATTGTTCCCTGTAAAATTGGACGTTTTTAATGAAATAATGCTATATAATCAGATGGGGGGCACAGATCCCCACACGCGTTTTCTCCCCCCTCTAATGGTCGCCCCTGCTAGCGTGTTACAGAAAAAGAAGAAAAATTCATAAGAATATGCTAAAACTATGTCTGAAAATAATAATATGAATGTGGCCGCCATTGTCTTGTCGGTCACACCCAATTTAATACATTAATTGCCAATTCTTACTTGGAAATCTGGCCGAAGAGACCACACACAATTTAACTCGAACTTGTGGGGTTTTCCCTTCACAAACAGCAGCAAATAAGTGTAATCAAGGGATAAGAAAGTTTGTGGGATAAGAAAGAAAAATAAACCGCTACGCCAAAAGCAGAAAATTTAACAAGGAGAGAGATATCATAAATAAAATGCTTGATTTTGACTTGAAAATACATTTTTTTTGACGTCGCGATAGATCTCCTATTTTTAACCTATAGGCTATGATCCCGATGCTATAAACCTTGATTTGTGTAGAATGACCCTTATTATCCTTGCGCCATAAAAATGTAACCAACCAAACTTATGCTATAAACCTACTAGTAGGTATTTTCAAAGGGAAAACTGTACGAATTCGAGTGAACTAGTGCAAGATAATTACAATTTTTAGTACACGATATTCTGAGTTAGATTACTAAATACGAGTTACCGAAAATATGGTAATTAAATACGATTTTTTGTTGCAGTTAACATGTTAAGTGACTTTGGAAACTTGCAATTTATTTTCAAGTAGACTTTTCTTCAATTACTTCTTTGATAATTTAAAATGCAGTATTTAAAAAATTACATTACCCATTACTCAATAATGCTAATGAATGTGGAGTAACATACCGAATAAAAAGTTTTGTCGAATTCTTAAGATAAGATTTTAGAGTTATTGATTTTGAACCGTGTTCCTTCTATTATATCAAGGTTTCCACAGTAATCTGCGGCCCCCCCAGAGGTATAATTCATCCAGGGGTGGACTGGGCAACAGACTCCCCCGGTGCATCCCCCGATAGTACAAGGGATGTGCACTTTGAGAGTATCCAGTCCCCCCTGGTTCAGGGGCAGACTGGGCCGCCGATGCGCCCTCCGATTGTACATGCTATGCGCCGTTTTAGAGTACCCAGTCCGCACCCGAAGTTATCTCGTAGAACTTAAAATGCACTTGAAATATATAAATATGAAACCGACATAACTTGAAAATGTAACTTTGTCCTACGCAATATGTTATGAACTAAGCTATAGGCATCAATCTTTTCCTCCCTTAAGAGCAAATATGAGTCAGCAGTTGTAAAAAGCGGATATGTTAAAATATAAAATAACGGCATACAACCCCTTTTTACAACTTCCAATTCATAAAATGTTTTCTATGGACAAGTACGCTATTAGTGTTGAGGTGCTGTGACTACTTTGTAACCAAAGCGACAAGCTGCTAGAGCACTTGAGTGGCAATCAAAGGTCGTGGGTTCGGGTCCCACCAGGCGCCGGAAAATCATTCTTTTCTTTACGAGTAATTTAACATCTATTGTTGCCACATCATCCGCTAATATGAAAAAAAAATTGTCCGTTTAATAATGCTCTGAACTGTTTGTTCTTAAGATATTCACTAATTTAATGGGTAAATAAATTCCTCTAATTCTCGTTATAATGACTGAGAGGGAGATGATCATATACCATGACCTTGTAGGGAGATTGTTCTGCAGTTTAGGTATTTTAGTTTACTATACAGTGTGTGAAAATCGATATGTTGATGTTGAATTTTGCAGTGGATTTGCTAGCAACCCTCCTTCACCCATACCCACAACAGGTGTGTCAACATGTTCATGAATAAATCACTGAAAATCGTGTTCATCTATCATAAAGGAATAGACCCGTTCAGTAAGTCAGTCATTGAACGGCGTGGCACACGGCTGAAATCCACATTCAACAATATCCCTCTCCCCTTTTCATCATGGAAGATTAACATAACGACGCACATTCTTTTTGCCATAAGAAATCTAAGGTATCAACGAAAACATATCCTGGGAAATATATATTATATCTAACATTAGTAAGAAAATATATGTGTAAATGCTAAATACATTACGACAAATATATATACGCTATGTATGACATTTGTAAAAAAAAAACCCACGAATTTAGAATAATGGGAAGAATTTTGTGTGCAGGCGCAAGAATATCTTTGTTTCATTGGGGGAAAGCAGTGAGCAATATTGATAAATCTTATTTCGGTAGAAATCATTTAAACTGAAGCGGGTAAACCAATATGAAAATTTTTCTAGATGCTCTAAACTTGAGGAAAGTTGATGTCATAAGTAAATGTAGCTAGATGAATTATCCCAAGATCTTTTTCTTGATGTCGGTTATGAGCGGTGATTTGTTTCATAGAATCATTAAGATGAAATGACATTCGGCACGCCAAGCTTCAATTTCAGAACGTTTCAGAGAGAAGAGTTCAAGTTATGTGGCGGTGGGGGGGCATGATGAACCCTTTTCCTCGTCAAGGTTTTAGCCTAAGGGCGGAGAACCTGCGGCCTACTGGATGAATCCAAATTTTGAAAACCAAATCCTTTTATCTTGATTAATGATATTGTTCATCTTATATCTATTATTGCATTAAATGAAAGTATTTAGAATGCAAAAGGTAAAATAAGTATAGTAAAGATAACCTAAACATTGAATTTTTAGAGTAAAGGTACCAGAAACAATTAAACCTTGATGTTTTCCTGCCATAGAAATTTAACCACACACATGTACAACCATCCAAACAGTTCATGACACAATTTTTACACTTTATAATGTGTCCGGAGATTTTCTCTTGATTTCATAAAGGAATAAAGACTATACTTTTAAGTAGGCTTATTGTGATAAATGTTTGATATAAACCTTTGTTCCAAAATACGAACAAGAGAAGGCGTTGTAAGAAAAATGCGATGTTCTTTGTTCCATTGACCATACCGTGTCCAAAAACACACCTTACGGCTTTTACATAGAAAAGAGAACGCGTTTTTCGCTTCGGTGAGAAAACATAAAAGCTTGTTGAAAGGAAAAATCAAAACCGGAGTATTTTATCAGCCACCTTTTTATAGTAAAAACTTTTAAAAAAGATTTTTTGCATGAAAATGCGAAAAAACATTTCAAAAACAAAAAAAAAAAGACTATTCGACACATTTTTAACCTTTTCAGGACGGAATATCTGAGTATCGTAAAAAATATCGATTTTTCTGTGTTGCCAGGTCGCAGAAAAACAGCAAATGTTTTCAGTTTCCCGCGGTTGAAATAATAACCGTCATCTATTTTTGCCTTATCATTCGTCGCCCGAGAGACTCAGTATTTTTATTACAACTGTACGCATTGAAGAATGATAAGACTCTGATAGTGACGTCAACTGGAAATTATTCGTGCTACTCGGGAGCAAATAATTTGAAATAGGAATCGAAAAATCGTTTGCTGAGTAGTCCTACAATTGTTTTCCGTTCTCATTCAGTCGAATCTGAGAAGAAGGAATTTACCTTTTTCTTGTCTTAGATTATATTTCAGATAGGCTGCGATGCATATTGATTTATTGATCAGATTGCACCGAAGTTTTCACAAATATGCATTTAAATTGGGTGCGATTTTGAATAAAATATCGATTCCATCGCCAAAAGGGTTCTCCTACCATGACCACAGCTACACGCAGTGCTTTTATTTTCAATTTAACTGCCAGAATGGAAATCACATCCTTGATTTTAATGCTGTTGTTATCATTTTCGTTAAGCGCATTCAGACCTTTGTTGATAATCAAATGAAAATGAAAAAGATTTCCCAGTGCCACACGACGATCAGTACTCTAACATTTTGATATATCGGATCTATAAATTTCAATCGGGTGTATCAGTACTGTCTATTTGATATATCTAATATTGATATATCTAATTGAAAATTGTAGATCATGTTAGTGAGCTTTCTTTGTATAAAGCTTTATATAGCCAACACTTGCAATGAATCTTTCTACAAGCATTGCATAATTTACAATTAATTGGACTTTGACGAATGTTGATACAATGCAGTATAGGTAGGCAAGTTAGTTTGCTTCTCAATCAGTGAATGACTGCATATCACACAATAGTGAGCCGGTTCTTTTAGTGATCAGGTAATTTCACGATTCGGTCCGTGACGATCCAGTACAAAGAACGATTATCCCCACCTCTATGCCAAACCAAAAATGCCATTGGAGACATGGCAGATAAATTGGCGTAACCGGCCCCGTAGTGTTAGTGTATTTACTTCGCATGTCGTTAATCCGAGTTCGACTGTTAAGGTGTCGATATAAAAATCGCTTAGCGACTAATTGTTCGCTATATTTTCTAGAGGTGTCCAGTGTTCAGAGGTAGTCCATTGTTCTAGGTCTTAAGAGGTTCAGATATCTCGAAAAAAATCCAAGACCATTTTCCTCCGGTGCGGTAGTGTAAATTCATTCGTCTGTTGTGTTGTTAACGCAGGTTCGACATTGAATGGTACTGCTGCAGAATACGTGCCATCCCGCCGTAGTCCGTAAAGCGGTTGCCTTGGCCGTAGAGGAGGGGATTCTTCAGCAAGCTGCAGGTCCTGGCTTACCATGACCTTTGTTGGATTACTGGTTTAGTTATTAGCGGGTTTCAATCTATTGAAACTGCTATTGGTTTTGGATTTTCTGTTGCCAATAAAAGAGTAAGGTAAAGGTCTTCTGTAAATGCAATAATGATAGCTATTGTTAACATTGAAAACCTACCAAGTTACTTGAGAATTAGAGAGTTGGGGGTGAGTCGTGAGTCAGGTTTATTGTTAATTGAAACCCGCTAAATTTAAATATCGACCTTAGGCAATTTTCTTTCTCCGGCTTGCATTTTCCATACGGACAGTCGTATGGAAAATACCGTGTAACTAAGGACAAAGATGTGATGGATGAAGCCTTGAACTCAGCAAGTTCAGTTCTACATTTAGGAAGCTTGATTGTTTTTATAAGTACATAATGAATTTTGGACGTCACATTATTCCCTTGTTTCCATATTCGATGCCCCGTTGTTTTGTCCTGTGCTGCAGGATTTCGAATAAAGCCAATGTATTAGATTCATGTCAATCGTAATTGTAGCTATTAGGCATAAATAATATCAGCACACAAATATGCTATGGTATGTAAAAGGAAAATCACGAAATTATGCGACACCAACAATAAACAGATTGAACATCACATATGATGAGAAAAGATGAGTATGATATAGCACAAGAGGGTAATATGATGTAGCAGTGGAAAGTAATATGATTTAATACGAGAACGCAATGTAATATAAGATTACACACACACACACTTATACTTTGATATTTATTCCTGATTAAAGATTTCCCATATTATTTGCTACCATAGTGTGCTTTCTAATACTATGCACAATATGTAAATGCTTTATGAATAGGTTTCGAGCCTGAATATTGTATCACATTCGCGTTAATAGGACGGGTGGGCACTAATAAATACGGCAACTTTCAAGCTTTTCAAACAAACGAAAAATAGCTATAGATAAAGTGAATTCTAAAAGAGTGATCGTTTAAAACTACACACAAAATAAGTTGAGGCATCCGCTGAGATAATGCGACCTAGAATTAAGTGTTGCGTATATTTTTTTACTTAAAGTGCATTTTTGTACTTACGATATTGATATAGGCACATTTTTAAAGGTATATGCATAAATTTCTATAAATAATTTGTGTGTTTTATACGTGGCGCTATATATATAATCACAATACAGTAAGTTACACATCGACGATTTAACGAAACTGCTTTTATGAGAATGTAATTAAAATATATAGTGAAAAAAGTGAGGTTATACACTTTATAAAATAAGTGATTAGTTGCCTGAAACTGACATTTTATTATTCCTTAGATCATGACAGTTTTGTATTAATTCATTGATTGCATTAATTTAATTTTTAGACCATTGACATATTTTATTATGTAGTTACTATTTAATTTGTATTATTGCCATATGATTTCTGTTATTTATTTTGTATCACTTATAGCGTTTCCAACATTATTACCATATTATTTTCGAATCTTTTATAGTGTTGCTTTTTTTTCCATTATGCTATGACATACATTACTTTTTGCTTATGAAATACATTATATATATATATATATAATTGTTTTGGCATATTGTGCATAATATTAGAAAGCACATTATGGCAGTAAATAATATGGGAAATCTTCAATCAGGAATAAATACCAAAGTATAATATCAGTGGTTTCTAACTAAAGAGTACGAAATTTGACCAGGAGATTTTTTCCATAACAAGAGTTATTTCCACACTGGCGTAAGGTAAGTCATGAAGGCAGAATTCTTGAAAAAGGTCGTACTTAGCTTCTGAAAAGTCGTGTTTATAAACCTTACGTCAATGTCAAAAAAAAATGTTAATATGACTGATATTATTATTTTGTTGATATGCTCCGCATGACTTGAATGTTTTTCCCTGCTATGTATGTGTGTGTGTGTAAAAATAAATTATCCAAATATTAAGAAACAAGGCATTGCCATTTAGAAAACAAACCCATAATTCCCCGTTCTTTAATTTCCAGGCTTTATCAAAAATTAAAATAATTAGAATTGCATTTCTTACTAACTTTTTTTCCTTCATTTAAGTAATTTTAATTCTTTTGTTCTGTTCGTGAACGTTTGTCATCTGTGAAGCACTGATAAGGAAGTTCTTTAAATATTTGAAACAATAAGTTTATTTTAATTATTTTTTCAGTTCTTCCGTTGTATGTGAATATGAAAAGCTATTCGAAAGGTTTAACAATTTTGAATTAAAAAAAAAAATAAAATAAAAAATAAAAACGCATTTGTGCTCCCCTTTAATTTAGTAAAAAAATGAAAATTACGCTGATTAAAGATCCAAAGAAATTAAAATTAATTTAAAAGCTTTACTCAAAAAAAAACCGAAATGTTGAAGGAATTTTTCTGTTTATTAGTTCTTAAAACTCGTAAAACGTTCTCAGAATATTAACGCAAATACGAAATTCACATTTAAAACTTGCATTTCCCCATTATATATAAATTATTTTCTTCCTTAACTCGTTTTGATATTCATTAAATTTCACCAGCTTTAAACCATTTAAACAGCTCTTGATTCTTTGACGGTCGACATCAGTCTTAAAAGTAATTTATACTTAAAATACTTAATGCTCCCAGACCACGTTGCATTCGTGTACACCATACGTGACATACGTTGGTAAGAGATTTTACCCCCCACCTCAAAAAATAAATACAGCCAAGTGTGTTCCCCCTCAGTCCTGGATACACCACTGGTCAAGAAAATTTTGCTTTGCAATTTTTACTTTATTACCGATTTTCATTTCTAATAATGCTGAAAAGGCAGGTGATTGTAGAGTCGATATTAGTGTATTTAAAAAGTGGGAAATCATTATTCCAGTGAACATCACAAAATCTGCAGAGTGCGGGAAGGGCACTGGAATGATAATTTCCCACCCTCAAAAAGTATGAAAAAGAAGAAATAAAAAAAAAAAAATTGACTCATGTCCAAGAGTGCTAATAGAGGGTATTTGACAAATTTTTGTTTTAAATAATCATGCCCCAGTCTATTGCCCTATAAAGGGTTATATAAAGTTTATATAAAACTTGCCACGGTTATTATGTTTGGAACGCAATCGCCAAAACACCAGTTAACCCGTCCATCACACCAAAACACCAGTTAACCCATCCATCACGTCCATCACACCAAAACCCGTCCATCACATCCATCACCCCCACCTCTCCTCCCAGAAAAAATAATCGATCTGCGTTGTTTGACCGTTTCGTTAAAGCTCATCTTCTCAACGTTACACTGTACCCTGTTGGCGCCTTTGGCAGTGTGTTAAACAAGTATTTAAGATCCCCCACGCACACAAAACGACATTTAATTTTATTGCATTGTTCGTTTTCGATGTCTTCAATGCATCCTTTACCTTTGCATAAGATCTAATCTGTCTTTCAGTTTAAAATTATACGTATGGCCTTACCTTGCTTAACGCAGAATGATTCCCTTGATGTACAAATTCAACCAATCAAAAAAAAAAGGCATACTACCTCGGTTTTCCATATTTCCGGCTAAACGGAACGCAATTGGTTGAAACTAAAATATTGATTGGAACCGTGTACTTCTGGGGAACTTCAACACTTGGCCCATTCATTAGTTTGATTGCTAGCTTGCATTAACTGTGCGTTCGAAGCTATGAATACATTGGCATAAATTTGGCGCGCTGAAGCCAGTGATTTAAGTTAAATATTGTGCATGTTGAAAGCTTTAGTTATATATTTACAATGAAATATGGAGGTATGTAAATAAAGGGAGCGATTTACATTATCTGAAGTGGTTGGCACCATTGTATTGTTTCGATTATTATTATTATGTGTGAAGTATGTACATTCAAAGAGAAATATTCCAATGAAAAGTGTATGTGTTTGTTTTGTACTCTTATAGTTTAGATTTCCCTTGTGTAACGTATTTATATAACAAAACAATATAACGTTTAATCAGAAGATTCCACAACGAACGTTCTTTTGATACCGGCGTTTAAATGTCAGGCACGTGTCGAAATAAGTTATGCAGTTTTGTTATTGTGCTTTCACTATTTTTGGAGTTAAGACTTAAGATGATTGGCATTCAAGACTTCTTTCTACGCGTATTGCTTATTTTGTATATTACGACTAAACTGTTTGACACTTTAACAAATGCGTAGACTTGTCACCATACGTCGCTGTTTTTAATTTATGCTGATATTGTCATTGTGCTGAGTTCAATTCTCTAAGTTTGGTTACACACAACGTGGCTGCCCAATCACAATACCATTAAGTTTAATGGTTAGATCAAATAAAAGAATACGTTATTTAAATATGGAACATTTTACCCAAAAACAAAATTATCAACTGAGAAATGAAAATGATTTATAAAGAATTATGGTTTGTGTGTTTATCTTAATAATATGGATTTTAAATTATATATAATGTGGCACTTTATTGTAATATATTCTAATAAAGTAAATGCAATGAAACCAATCATGCGCTGTGTTGAATTCTATACAATTTATACAGTAGTAAATATGAAGAGAGGTCTTCGATATATTTGGGGAAACGAAATTAAAAGTTATGCAGTCGTCAAGATTTCAAAAATTAACCTTCAAGAATAGATGTGATGAAATATAAAAAAAATTGACATTAAAAATATAAGTAAAAATCAGTATTTTATTTAATCCATGATTTTTTTTAACTCTACTAGTATATACAATGGCCGATTCATTATCACAGCTTATAGATACATAAAAATTACGTTAGAGTTAGGGATTAAATAAATTATGCTTAATTACTCACAATGACCAAACTTCATTAGTAATTATTAATAATAACTGGTTATTGTGATTAATGTACATTATCACGTTTACCAAAAAAAGGTTATTAATAATCGCCGGTTATTATTACTAATAACCGGATTTATTACTTTAACAGTAGCATACATACATCAACATATGACAAAGTGTAATGTAAATATTCTTTTTGTGAATTAGTAGCCCAATCATTACGTTGCGAAAAACATTTTCAAGAGATTTTCGATTCCAGTTCTCGGAGGGAGTGTATACTCAGCACATTGCTCTTCCTTTTCCTTCATTTTTTCACTTTCAGTTTTTATTTTTGTCCCCGTTGTCTCGACTCCAAGGTTATTGCTCTGTTTACTGCCCTGGTTTTGCTTTGCATCGATGGATCGGATTCAGTCAGGTTAATTGCCTTTTTCTGACCCCAACTTCTTAGCCACTTTCTCCCACAATGCGTTCTCTTGCAATGGCTGTGTGTCTGCTTTCAAAGAATGCATCAGAGTAGTCGGCAGTGTTTTCTCTTTGGGATCCGTGGCTGCTTCTGCTCATCTCTTCCGTCTCGTGTTCGTTCTTGCTATCTATGGTGCTTCTGCTCTTTCGGCTCTGATGTCCTTCCTCTGTCATGTGGTATTTTTCTGTCCCCTCGCCGCGCCCGCTCGTTCTTCCCACTGTGTGTCTTTGTGTCTTGCGTGTTCGGCCTGGTGGTTCTTCAACTTTACCGTTTATTTGCATCCTCATCGTTCACCGGTTCCTGCCCTTCTTCGTCGAACTTTATCAGATTTCGCCCTGTCTTTTCTCGATTGCTAGAATTCCGCCATGTATCATACCGCCTCTCATACTTCATCGTATGGAGGCTAGGATCGGTGATACATCACTATGGCTTCACCATACCTCATCTGGAAATACATTTTCGCTCGATCGGACAACCTTTCCAAATCATCTCTGCATACAAAACAACAACATGACAAGCATTTTCTAACAAACTGTCTGCAGTATTACATTTGGCAAACAAATATTCGATAATGCGAATAGAATTGTAAATTGGAAAAGCATAATGGCGAGTCTTTTGTTCTAGCGAGATAAACATAGAACGGAGAATTAGACTACGAAGCGTAAATGTGAAAAGACTAGAATTCTTAAAGCTCCAATGGGGAAATAATATTGGACATTTGGCCATTAATTTTCATTTAATAGGTCGAATTTATTTCCAAACGTGGCTGTTATTGGGACTGATTTTCTTCAAGACTTCCTAATTAACATAAGTAAAGACCACCTCGTGGATGACATTACCGTTTCAAAAGTTCATACGGCTTGGCATAAATTTCTCTACAATAAATTTAATTCTTGCCGATAGATGGCGATAGCTACATCTCAACGAAATATAATTTCCATGAACTTGATGTAGATAAAGTAAAGCATGAATAATTAATATTAATTACTATATAACTCATATTAAATAATATATAATTGATATTTGTTAATATATAATTTATATGTAATTAATATATAACTCGTTCCTTCTCAGCGCCGTGGTGGTTCGGGGCCTTTCTTCTCAGGCAGACTTTTCTGGTTTGTGATTTTTTGGCGTCGATGGGTTTTCTTATTTCGCGTTTGATTTTTTTTTCGAACATCCACCATGGTGTTGTCAATATTAGCACTGCTGGTAGTTTGCCATGTTTTTGCATTTATCCTTTTGGCGTAGCTCTGTTTTGCAGTTCAAATTTTATATTTTTTGGAAGAAGCTTATTCCTTATGCCTTTTAACAATAGTCTTTCATACTTCATTGCATCGTGGGTAGGACCTGTGTAACACGACAATGGCTCCACCATACCTCTTCTGGAAATACATTTCCGCTCCATCGGTCAACTTTTCCAATTCATTTTTGCATACAAAACAACAGTAGTGTTTCAGATTCAAATTTATTTAAAGATCTTCACGAAAAACCTTACATCGTCAATTTAACGTGCGCAGAAGAGTCGTCTATGAGGATTTGAATCATTAAGAGTGAAAACATCACTGTTTTGGGAAAATTGGAACATGAGGCAGAACATAGGAGCCGAGACTCGTAAAGGAAGACGGGAGGGAGGGTCCGAGATTCTTCAAGAAGTTTTTACATCTGTTTTTTTCTCTGGTCTCCTGCCAAGACATAACATGGTGTTGGTCCATTACACTGTATTTGATTATGTCTAATTATGCGTTTTGGCGAAATAAATAATTATCTATTCACAAACAGAATAAAACGGTGCATTTAACAATTTATCTTATCTAATAACTTGTGCCTTTCATTCTTCATCTACTCATGGGGATCGAATATACATTCCCATTAATATATTTAACGGGCAAAACAACTTCGACATATTGATGGAATTGATAAATAACATTTACTATTTGGAAGTATTTTATGGTTTATCTACATTTGCACCAAAATACCAATAAATGAACTCCGTATATTGAAAATATGAAACCTTGGGCACACGAGCCGCCAATTTTTATAATATTACTATTATTCAGATACCTCTCTCATACGTCATCCTTAGTTGGGCAGGAAAGAAACCTCATCATTATGACTTTGCCATACCTTTTATGGAAATATAGGCTGCAGATGGGGCTAATTTTCCAATCACCTTTGCACATAGAAGATACTATTCAAAAAGATAAGTTAATATTTTTAAGATATCCGAAAATAATATGCCTTCAAATAAACTGAAGAGTTTATGAAATGACGTATATCGTTCATAAAACTCTGACCTTTATGGAGTGAACTCTTATGGATTCGACTCTTTCTATCGTCGAATTCGACTCTTACGGAAAATGTCGGTCATGGCTTGTAGATGACATTAAGGTGTGGATTTCAAATCTAATTTTAGGGATATTTATATGTGATAATTAAACTGGAACAATCAAATTGATGAAATCAACAAAAAAATAAGATCAAATGGTATATTAACTAAGTAAATTATTATCGTTAAATACAAAAATTAAGCTATATTATTCAACAATTTTTAGCTGTATTAACTACGGTAACATAATATATGGAAATTTATCACTAACGAATTTAAAATTAAATAATTTGCTAAAAAAACATTTAACAAAATAAGTCTATATTCAAATAAAACCACCAAAGAAATGATAAAAAAATATGAAATTCTAAATCTAACTCAGACATTACTTCATATTTATGAAGAATAAATGAAAATAAGCGTAATGAATTTATTAAAATAAACGAATTAAATGAAAACTATAACACCAGACGTAAGATGGAATTGGAAAAACAAAATATAAGAACAAATATTGGAAAAAACAATGTAAATTACTATGGAATAGAATTATGAAACAACCTACTTGTTGAAATTAAAGAAATTATACCTATAAACACAAATTTAAATCAAAATTAATTCGTTACCACTGGTTGCAGATATCGACAATTGTTTTAGCCTGTATCCTATGTACGACCAAGTGTAGTTACACATGAATAAATTATTTTTGATTTGAAATCAAATCGAATCAAATCACTATTTATTCTTCATCTGTAAAGTCGTAATGACAATATACCATGTAACTATAAACAGTAAAACAGATGATATGTATTAAAAGTGCAGCATATTAGACTCTACGATAAAAGGCCCCAAAAAACTATCAGCAAGGATATAACACGCCTGGGACCTTAAAATTATGGTCTAATTTCAAAGATGACACATAATCAATTGGGAATCACTCATCCCTTTAATATATTTTTTGTCTAAGTTTCCATTACCCTGTATTAAATATTTTCTTAGTCGGTTTTTAAATGTTTTCGTCTCAGAATGCCAAGCAGTCTTACAATATAAAAGTGTAAACACGCAACATCAGAAGAACTTTTGAACAAACTGACGATATTTCCGAAGGTACGAAGAACATATTTCTAATTTTTGAATTCATTAGTTTGAGATATTTCAAATGCGAATCTCGGAATGAAATTTGATGTTTATTTGGTTCTCAAAATTCCTAGATTTAATTTCCCATTGTTCTGAACTCCCAATCTCTGACAATTAAACGTATAATTAAATTCTGAATTTTACGATTCCGGGTTTGAAAGATGAGAAAAATGTGGTAAGTTTGAGAATAGATTTCAATTTACGCGTTTTCGGATAGAAAGGGTAATAACATCACTTTCCTTAGGTTTCGCAAAGTTCCTTAGCTTTAGCAGCTCGAATCTTACACTTCAAAATATATGAATGAACTATTTTACATAATTAATTAAAATTTTCAGTTTTAGTTCACGAACAATTTTCATCTCAACTTAATATCGAAAAGGATGTGTGCTTTTTGATTTTCTAAAATCAAACAAGCAGCTTTCTGTTTCTTTAATAGATGTTATTAGATAGCGAAAACTTGGATGATCGGAGGTCATATCCTGGAAAAGTGAAGGTACCATCTACTACAAACATGACCAAATTAAGGCTTCCTAAGCCCTATTTAATTTTTTCCTGGCTCTCTTGCACTATAAATTAAGCCTGTATAATTACAATAGGATTCGTATATAACGAGGAATTTGGGACTAATGAAAATACCTTCTATATCCGCTCGACCGCTAAATTGTTTTCGGAATTTAAATTTTAAACTCTGAAAATGAAGTTGGTACAAGATACATACTTACAACGTACATTCACGGAAAGCATCGCGGAAATTTGCGCCCTGATAAAAATACTGCCTTAATGATGAGGTCCGATTAGCAGTGATTTTGAAATAGCGTTCAGACTTGACCGCATCGAGCCCCTAAAGGAAAGCGGGCCGTAGATATTTGTCTTGTTTGTCTATGTGATAATTCGGCCCTGACTACAAAGTGCAAAGGAGGTACAGGAAATTAGAATGAGAGTCATAGGATTACCAAGGAAATAATAGAACTGAAGGCACGTAAAGATACGTTTTGCCTTGGTATGATCCACGTAATGTCTTGGACATTTATTGATGTCATTTTTTGCCATGGTATGGGAAGTACCGAGAAAGATGATAATGCAAGCCGATTTCTTGTTAATCTTTTACTTATGAATGTTATACCTTTAGCTTCGCTATTAAAATGTCAGAATGTTAACTTAACCATGATGATTAATGAAATATTAATGTTAAACTCGGACCGTGCAATTCAAGATGCCATCCCCGCATGAAAATGGCGATTTTTAAGCGTACCTTCATTGCGACCAGATCCAGTATTCTTCTACAGAGATTCCATCACCAATTTCATTTAGAGAACATATATCACTAAATATGTCAAGTATAGAGACTGAGATCGAAGGTCTCATTAAGCTTTCTGCCGCATCTCAGAAGAATTTTAAATCCTTAAAATATTAAGTTTGAAATAAACCTGTCAATATTTTGAATATGGAAATAGTCTGCGAAATAACTGGCAACAATATATATACGTTCGTAAAGAGATTATATATTGTCCTTCGTAGCTCAGTGGGTAGAGCCTCCGCCCGGCAAGTGGAAGGTCGTGGGTTCAGGTCCCACCGAAGGCAGAAATATTTATTTTCTTTCGAACGTTTCACCATCTAATCACGCCATACCATCGGCGTTGGTATCACTACGCCAATAAACGTTGATTGATTGACATTGTTGTTTGATGGAAATAGTCACAAAATTATTTTATGACTTGCACAACCTTTTTATTGTGCGTGTAATCGAAGATATTTTAGGAAGTTAAGTATATAAAATAGCAGCCGGAGTAGAAGAGAAAAAGTAGGAAGAAAACGATAAGGAAAACGACGAAGATGAGAAGGATGGAAAACTAACAATTGTTTAATCTATTTTATTGTGTGCAGCAAAGCGTCTGTTCTCGAAAAGTTTTAAAATGACTTTCTGTAATAACGTTACGATGACCTGTTCATTAATTTTAATAGCATTTTATGCCGATCACAACCCTCATCAAACTTCAAAGACGCTAATGACGTCACTTTGAGAACCAAATGACCTCATCATACACATTTTTAAAATGGGTGCGCACTAATCTCGACTCGGGGACTTTTTCGTATTTTCTTGAAGCTGGCTATAGATACTAAAATATTTGCTATATTTTTATACACACATTATGTTGATGCCACATACTGTCAAAAAATTCTCCCAAGTTCTCTAAACTTTTCAAAGAATGACAGTCTTCCCTTTCATCACAGGAACATATAAAGGTCCGTAATAAATAAAAGACTCATTATAAACTATTTTTAAGGCAGACACAAATATTTTACCATAATTTCAGCCTCGCCTTTGTATTTCTTCCAAGTAGCAGGGAGTCGTAGAGAAAGAAAGCTCACGCCACCGACTATCACACGGTTGGTGGCGCTTCATTTGGACTTCTTTTATGGGCGTACCACCGGCAGGAAGCCAGCTGTTTGCTTAATTATCTAGCAATAATAAATGTTAATGAGGCTCATGTTCGGAAAAGGGTTATTAGCGTAGCGTACTAAGTGTAACAAACTGTTGGCGTACCGGTTCTCAAACCTGTACATGACTTATAATTGGGGTACTGCGGTGACGCAGTAGTAACGCATTCGCCTAACGTGTCCTTTTTTCTGGTTTCAATGCCCACCGGTGCAAAAATGAAAAATCAATCGATATTTATTTGTCATAATTTGCATACACAGTTCTCATAATATTTGTATTTTTCATAAAGCATCAAAATAATTAAATTTCACAAATAACAAACAAAAGAAACATCGCAGAAACAAAACCAATTTATAACTGATCCTTGGTAAAAATGAGTATTATGACTTAACAAGCCAAGGACCCTAATCTGTTGAGGCAAAACTCCGTTGAAAATTATATATATTTCTTTTTTTTTTTGTGAAGCTTAACATTATTAATCTTTTTATAAGTATCTGTCATATTGATTCTATTATTTATACTTGTGAATTCGATTTCATTTCTAAATGGTTCTTTTCATATTTTTAGAAGTCTTAATTGCTTTTTTTTTTCTAGAATTTCAGCTATTTTCAAAAATCCGGATATCAATCCTGTCTTTATGCTTATTTTCTTTTATTCTCTCAAACATTTTAAGGATATTATATTCATATTGCGGATTAGTTTTACATTGTAGTCTGCGGGTGGTTAGTTCCATTAACTTAGCAAGTCAAGACTCATGGGGCAAGGAAGGGGCTCAAGTGACTTTGAAGAAGATTATGCAATGCGGCCTTGGAGAAAGTAATAAGTTCTGGTATCTAATGGTTAGGGAGGGCGTTTGAGCACCCTAAAACCCCTCTTTTCTACATCATTGGTTACTTCTTCATGCGTTAAGAGGTTTGTATTATCTCATGGATACGTAGGCCCATTGCCTTACCGTGCCATAGGGGTAACGCATTCAGCTATCGCACCATTAATCCGATTCCATGCGTTAGCAGAGGTTTTCATTCTTTGGAAAATTGTAGGTTATCCCAGAATAACTTTCGTAACCCGCGACTAATATCCAATAGTAACAGAGGTTCGGATTTTTTAGAAACTGTATGTTTAGTCCAGCAAAACTTTAGTAACCCGAGTCTAATTTCCAATTGTAACAGAGGTTCGGATTCTTCGGAAAACTATAGGTTTTGGCCCATCATAACATGTGTAACCCGCGTCTATTTCCAATATTAACAGAGGTTCAGAATCTTCGGGAAACCGTAGGTTTTGGCCTAGCATAACGTGTAACTCGCCTCCGATTATTTGGAAAACTGTAGGTTTTGCTCAGAACAACTTTCGTAACTTGCGTCTATTTTCCAATGGTAACAGAGGTTCGGCTTCTTCAAAAACTGTAGGTTTTGCCCAGCATAACTTTTGCTGTTTTTCTGTGAAAAACACAAACTTACAATTGTAGAACAGGACATAGTTTCAAACCATGCTCTGGAAACCGACATGTGGTGGTGTCTGTATCATTTTGATAGTAACTGGAAAAGTGCACCAAGTGTGAGTCACCAATTTTAACAGAAGCGGATTATTCGGAATGTCTTACCGCGGGCAGTAAACAAGTCAATGCAATTACCCGTCACGTCACACTCATCCGTTTTCTTGATATGGACGAATTTCGGAAATATAGTAGAGTACTAATATCAATAGTTAAGCCAATAAAAACAGGGCGGAATCGACAATAATCTTCCCGAAATGAACAATTATATCTTGAGAACCTTTTGAGTTAATAAGCTCACATTTTGGGCTTAATCACAGGCACATTTTTTGACATATAACCACATCATTCGTTTTTCGTCCGTTAAAGGGATTCTCCTACTTCCGTAAGTGCAAATCAAAAGTCGCTCCCTACGTGCTACTGCTCCTATGTACAGCTAAGCATACAGGTGAGGTATCGCCCCAAAATGTTACTGCACCTGTATATAGCTATGATTATAGGAGGGTTGAAACTTTAATAGTGGCAACTATTTATTTACAATTGATACAAAATAGATACATGTTACCAAGTTTTACAGTCCCTCAATGAACTCACCAGCATTGTGTACAACCCGTTGCCAGCGATGTGGAAGTTATAGGATACTTTTAGCAACGCCTGTTGTGTAGATAGTTCGAATGGACCGGTCTACTGTCTGAAGAATCTCTGGAACAGTTCTGAAGCGAATGCCACGAAGTGGTTCCTTCATCTTAGAAATCAAGTCATAGTCACAAGGACTCAAGTCCGGGGAGTATGACTTGATTCCTTAGATCAAGGAACCTTCATGGCATTCGCTTCAGAACTGTTCCAGAGATTCTTCAGGCAGTAGACCGTTCCATTCGAACTATCAACACAACAGGCGTTGGTAAAGATATCGTACAAATTCCAGATCGATAGCAACGGGTTGTGCACTATGCGGGTGACTACATTTAGGGGCAGTAAAACTTGGTAACATGCATCCATTTTGTGTCCACTGTAAACAAATAGTTGTGACTATTAAAGTTCCAACCCTAGTACAATAACGTAATTATAACGTATTTGTCTGTCGCGCAATCAGAGCCATATCTATGCTGGGGATGAGCATTTTCTAGCAAATTATTTTTTTTTGGAAATAAATTTTTGTAGAATTTTAAATTTTTGTTTTATGTGAAATTGCATTTGACAATGGAAATTGTTCTTTGACGTTAAAAATGTATTCAAAATAGCTTTCTACCGTAGATCTTGTGTACATAATGTTTTTCATACAAAGGTTTGAAGCCTTCGTTTACTTTGTAATGAGGGTAAGTGGAATTATAGAGGTATACTAGAATTTCTAAGTTTTCAATTCAAAATTTATGTTAAGAAATTTATTTATTGATGTTAAATATATTAGTCTGCTTTTATATATATATATATATTAGTATTATTAAGTGTATTAATAAAATACATCAAAAGATTTGTGAATTTCAGGCATCCTTGTAGCTTTCTTCGTCACCCTGTAACTTTTAGAGCCCTTCTGTAACACGCGTCTAGCTACGGGCCTGCGTGCAATTAATCTGCGTTGGACCTAGACATAGAAACGATTACAACCGGTTTATATGATTACAATTACCTGAGTATCAGAATTTTAATTTTCATTCCTATTACAATCAGTTTTGATCTTTCAAGTGTGACTACGATTATGAATGCACATAAAAAACATGATTGCAATTACGATTACACATTACAATCAAGATTACTTCCACGTAATCAGAAATAATCAATTCGATTATGATTATAATGATTATGATTACGACTACCTAAGAATTTCAAAAAATGATTACTATCACTATCATATGAAATTTAAAAATGTGATTATGATTATATAATATATTACAGCTACTTCAAAACATTCGATTAAAGTTACAGATGTGATTACGCGAAAATGTAATCGATTGCAATCACTTGATTATTACTACTCGGAGTCTGGCTAGACTCACAATGGTATTGTAGAACGTGTGCCGTTTTTCCGCCCACTGTTGTTTATACACGATCTGTTTCCTTTGACCGCAGGGGATTCGAATTCTTTGGCAAACTGTAGAACCCTGCGCAATGTGATCTTTGCAACCCAAGGGTTGCAAAACTCCAATCAATAAATATTTACAAATTTTAAATTCACTGGGCAGAATACAAAATCCAGTAAGCTGGGTTTTGTGTAAGCCTATCATAGATGGGAGGTCACGTGAAGCAGTGAGTTCCATCCCGCTTTTTTATTGAATAAAAATGTAAAATCATAAACATCACAGCATTATTCGTATAAGTGTGAAATATATTATTTTTCGAAATTTTTATGTGTAACTGTTTTGGATTGCTTTTGTTTTCACAAATTATCGAGTAAATAGTTTTTCTATGCTTACAATGCACGGAGTTTATTTTTTTAATTATATCTTTTTTCAAGTTTTTTTTTATAAAAGTGTTTTTTTTTTTCAGGGCGAGAATTGTGGGTTTTGGTCATTTCCAGATATCCTAACGAAGAACCCGTCTTGAAACCCAATGTGAAATACGTTGCTAATATGCATGGTAACGAAGTAAGTGCAGATGATTGCAATAATAACGAGCAGTTAGAGATAGAAAATGTAGGAATGGTTCCCGAAAGGATGAACCATTCCTCCCTTTTAAATAATTGATTATTCCCATTCTTATTCAGTGACTCACTCAAAAAGATGAATTTTTACTCTTAAAGTGAATGAGTACTTGGTGTTTAGTGAGTTAAAGTGAATGAGTATTTGGTGCTTAGTACCTTGAAGTGAATGAGTGCTTAGTGCCTTAAAGTGAATGAGTACTTAGTGCTTAGCGCCTTGAAATTAATGAGTACTTGGTGCTTAGTGCCTTAAAGTTAATGAGTATTTAGTACCCAGTGCCTTAAAATGAATGAGTACTTGGTGCTTAGTGCCTTAAAGTGAATAAGTACTTGGTGCTTAGTACGTTAAAGAGAATATGAGAACTTGGTGCTTAGTGCCTTACAGTGAATGAGTACTTAGTGCCCCGGTGGCTAATTAGTTAAGGCACTCTTTTCTTTTATATGTAAAAAGTTCTAGTTAGGAGCTAAGAATGCAGGTGTCGAATACGTTATCTATTAAATAATTTTACTAAAAATATGTTTCCGCTGTTGGAACGGTGAGAAATCACCAGACTCAGAAATAGATTAGAATATTTATGCTTTTTAATATGTATTTCTTTTTTAACATACTTTTAAATTTCTTTAAATTAGGATATGGTTAGCACATGGTTTTTAGACTAGTTAAATTATACATATCGGACATTTGTGAGTCGTGCAAAGCATACCAGCAGGCTACGTGCGGGCCGCAGTCTAGAAATTTCCACTCTGGTTTATGGACATTTCATTAGATTTCCAAATTTCTTTTCAGGAATCATCTAAAATTATTTTATATTTGACTTAATTTTTTAAGTTTTTTTGAACATAAGTTTTGCTCAAAAAGGAACGTAAGTTCAATATAAGCCATTAAACCTTTGTCTTGGCATTAGTTATTACGATAGTTACATGCCTTGCTTTTCCTAAGGAAGACCAGAAAAACGTCTAGAATTGTAAGACGAAACCAGATTTGCGAATTCTGCTAAAATTTAATAAATTTAGAAATATGAAAATGGGAGATGAGTAAAGGATTAAAATTGCGAGCAAAAATTAAACATCATATTGATTAAAAGCTCGTGATAACCTGGTAAATACGTTTAGCTATTAAAGCAGCATACTTCTTTTTTTTATATGGTTTAAGGTGTTGTGTTGTGAATTATGACAAGTTATCTCGATAAAGAGTTCCTTCATGATCAAGGTTTGTGTGTCTATATCATGGACAAGAACGTGATCTTTTAATTTTGAAAATTTATTGTGCTCTCGTGTGGAAGCGCAATGATAATGTATCCACTTAGCGTAATATTAGTATGGGTTGAACTATGAACGAAAGTAAAATAAAAAAAGTTTACAGACTCCGTAGTCGGGGGCTTTAATAGATTGATTCCTTGAAGAAATGTGTCCTCTGTCCCACGACAGTTTAGGGTAGAGCTCCTAAAATTATAGGCCGACGCATCAGCCGCCATTTTCTTGTACACTTCCGGTTTCGTAACTATTACCATTGGAAAATTAGTAATCCAGGTTTTATTCTTACAGGATCTGTTGCAAATCTAAACATGATATGTTATTCCTTGAGTGATTTGAACGATTTACAGCGGCACACCCACCCATTTTACCCTATTTTATTAAAAATAACGCACTTGTAAATCACTCAACTTTAACACAGCAGTGAATGAGATCACGTGATACGATGACAACAAAATGGCGGATTGCGCCAGCTTCCTTTTCTTAGGAGCCTTAGCTTAGGGTAACCCACTCGTTTGTTATGCCATTAACGCGAGTTCGATTCCCAATGTTGTCATAGAACGCCTGCCGTTTTGCTACCCAACTTAGTCCAGGATGTGATTCCTTTGACAACAAAAGATCCAGTTCCCGGAAAGCTGTATAGGTTCCGGCTCAACCTGACTTTTGCGGCCCTTTTACCTTGAAAACATAAAATTTACCGATTTTCCATCATGGTGCAATGGCGTAGAAAAGGGAGTAGTTTAAGCCCCTTATTGGATAACAAATTACTTTATTCTCTTTAAAGTCACCTATCACCATCCCTGGACTTGAGAGTTGTAGGGCCTCTAGGCAGTTAATCAAGTTGCACTTTCCCACTTTTTTTTTGTAATATTAAGGAAACAAACTTATTTTTTGCTTATTTGACGGCATCTATTGACAATTTCAGGTAGTAAACCTACTGCAGTATGTGTCAAGAAGGAACTACAACCTATTACTTTCGAATGGTATTCTACTACTACAAAATTAAAAAATTGTTGAGGGGGGACATGTCATAAAATTTTGTTAAGATGGTTGAAAAAAATTCATAAATTTTGTTAAAGTGGTTTATAAAAAGGGAGGGGGGGACAGAGCCTTTGGCACCAGGGACTCTTGCGAGGCTGGGCCATAGGCAAAAGTGTGGCGCTATGAATCACATGACCCTTTTTAAGTTACTTCTGCTCCATCCGTAATTTTTGAATTGTTACGCCATTGTCAATATATACAGGGTGTTCCGTTAAAGCGGTGACAAACCTAGAGGGGTGATAATAGGCATCAAACAAAAATTATCATGGAACATGGTATCGCAAACTAAGTTTAGTCGTTGACGATCGCGAAAATACTTAGGTAGAGCGTGTCACCCACAGTACACTAGGACATGTGGTACATACTGTCGTCAGAACACCATAAGAAAATAAATACACTTCTCTGGAATTTCGATTTATTTACATTGACTGTATAAAAATTCTCACATCTCTAAACACAATAGCAAACTCAAAAGTAAAAAAGTGTTCTACAAAATATTCAAACATCAACAATAACTTGACTTTGTTACGAGCTATTTGATTTTCAATTTAAATAAATCGAAATATAGTCAGTGTTTTGAATTAGAAATTATTATAGATACATAATAGTGCCACAGCATATTTACCATTGCGGTTCGTAACCATCTCCACGATATATATCTCTGCAAGCGGATTAGATGCGTCGTACCCGCTGCTTGGCCTCCATGGTCGCCGGACCTTAATCCCTTGAAGTACTACATCTGTGGACGCCTTAAATCACTCGTTTGTAAGATGTCTTCAGGGACACCGGAGAATGTCATAGCGGGGATTGTCGTCACTGCGACATGTATTAGCAGACAATCCAGTATCTTCGAGCGCTTCCGACAGTGTTTCCTCCATCGCTGTGGGCTAGGTAATTACGTCCGTGGCGGCCAATTCAAGCAATACCTGTAATGACGTTTCATCGCTCTCTCTTTTTGGCATTACACTCTGCAGCATAAGCTGTTTGAAACTTGTTGTCAAATAAATGTTTCTTGTACTTTCTCTCACTCCGTTCGAAGTTGGACACTGCATAAGTATTTTCGCAATTTTCATCAACTAAACGAGTTTGAGGTAGAAAGGTTCCATGGCAATTTTTGGTCCCCTTTTATGCCTATCATTTACTCCCGTGAGTTTGTCACCACTGTTTATCAAAACACCCTGTATACGTTATATAGGGTTTCATGTATTTCTATCTTTATAGGCACACCTACACATGTATTAGCCACAATTTTTGAATCAACGTTTAAGCGCAAAACAATTTTTATTAATTCGATGTTTACCGAAATAAGGAACATACTTTTCTTCATAAAAAAAACACTTTGATATGAAAACAGTAATTATCGTCAAAGGCATTTTTTTCATTATCATATTTTGAAAGATATAGACGAGTGCATATGTGTATAACTGTATCAATTGAAACACACGCAAATGGCTTCACACATATTTAACACGTCGGCTCATAGAAAGTAATGCGAAATGCTACTTGCTAGGTTTTTACTCTGGAAAGAGAACCATTTTCCCAAATGGCACATCATTCGCTAGGGTCTTGTGTGACGCCTTGTGAAAAATGCATAGGACTACATTCTTTGTCGAAAGATGAATAGGGGTTCCGAAAGCTTTTGCCTTCTATCGCCTATCTTGCATCGAGGTTAAAGACTTCGGAAAGTTGATGTTTATGTGTTAAAAGAGTTAACTAAAAATTGAATATGATTTCATAGTTAGCTGCAACAACTTGTTATCGTATCCTTCATACAATGTACTGTCCGAGAGAAAAAGTAAATCTTTTTCAAGGCAGATGCGAAACAATTTCCATTTTTTATAAATTTTAAAATCTTTTAACAAAATTTTAAATTTTTAATTGAAAGAGAATAAAGTATCTGTCTGTGTGTGTGTGTCTGTATTTGTTTTGATAGTTAGTAAAAAGCAAAACAGTTTTAGCATTTGTTTTTACCTATTTATTGTTCTTGTTGACAATTTTCTATTTGAAATATTGTATTTGCATGGACAATTTCATGTTTTTCTATGCCATCCGAACTCATCGTTTTTGAAATTGCCATGATTATTAGCACGAATATTGGTTTAAGAAAAAGTTTGAAATGAATTGCCCAATACAAATTTTTAATTGTTATATGTATATGATATACAATGATATTATCTGTCAACATGACATTATTATAAGTCAACGTCAAGAAAAATTAATTCTTACATTGTGCAGTAACCGTAATTACAAAATATATAATTTTACGTATTTTAAAGTCACAGCGGTCACATTAAAACATATTGTGCTATAAAAATATAATCAACCAACCAACCAACATTAAAAGATAATGTGTAAATAATTACTGAGACTATTTAAATTACTTTTAGTCCAATTCAAATGGAAATCAATGAACAATATTTGCGAAATCGCTACCACAGTTTTCGTATTTCGGGATGCAGGCAGCTCTCATGAAAAGAATGGTGATAAAACTGTTGTCCTAGGGAATTAGTCTCCGAAGGCCAGTTGCTGACATTCGACCACTTTGCCAACAACGGCAAACTATTTATCACTAATTTGGCAAACGAGCTTTTCATTATGGAGTCAATAAAGAGAGTGCGTATATAGAAAGAGAGTCTATAATAAAGAGAGTGCACTTTGCGTGGAAACTCGGGAAGAAAATTTGTCTGTTACTGTAAATGCGTTTCGTGAAAAATTTGGTAAATATGGTCAGCACGGATAGATTATTTGTACTTGGACTGCAAATGCTGGCAACAGTTCAGTATGTATCGTGGAATTGTTTCTAACAGTACAATTTTGATTCTAGTGTTTGTTACAGTTGCAATAGAAATTATATCTTGGTTGATGAAGAATTGGAATTTCATTCTGGAGCACAGGCCATGGTTATTCAGTTTTTAAACTGTCTTTTACCGTTTCAAAACACGGATTGTTAGTCTCTGCAGTAATTGTAGAAAGTTCAGAGCGCTGCTGTGGTTTTGGGGAAGTTATTATTCATTGTGCATTGTCTATAACACTCTATCATCCGAGATGAAAACTTTTCCGAAACTTTTTCAGCTTATGTTGCCATGTTCTCCTTAATCTCTATTTGTGTTTTAAAGAAAAATGTCCTTAAAACGCTTTTATCGACTTGAGAACGTTAAATTAAATCTTTGATATTGGAATAAGCTTATTATTCTGGTTCTCGTCGGTGGTGTAGTACAGGGAGGAAGCGATGGGCTTAAGCTCTCCCCATTGGATATCAAAATGCATTATTTTTTCTAAGGCCGCATCACATAATATTCTTTAAATTCACTTGAGCCCCCATACAACCACTTGAGCCCCCTTCATGAGTTTGAAGTACTAGGCTACTGGCTGTCGTACTACTAATCACGCGCAAGCCTTTTCTTAACACATGCCTAACCACGAAATACCCCTCCCCCCCCCATAAAACTATATAAGAAAAAGTTTAAGGTCTACTATCTATCGCTGGTTTGCTATAAACATATACAAGAAATCTGTACAAGTACGTTTCTGTATTTGCCGGTTATTGGTTATGATTAGTCAATTTAACCAAGGGCTCGTCATGAGGAACAGCAATGCGAAAATTAGATTTTTTTAAAAAACTTCACCGATGTTTCTGAAATTTGCTTGCGAAACCCCTGAAGATTCCTCTCGGAACACCAATGGACTAACTGGCGCCCCAATTTTCTAATCGGCGCGCCAATGTTCTAACCGCTTCAGCTTCATTTTTACCCTTGCACCTTAAAGCAGTCCATTTCTCCCTCCCTGCTAATCATATAAACACATCAGTTTTTATTAAACGCTAAATACTATTCCAGGATACAGTGTCTCAACAAGCAAAACATTTCTTTAAGGTAATTGGCATTCGGAACATCAAAAACTAACGTCGTGTGGAAATATGCCCTCGTTTGGATGCTGAAACTACTTAGAAACGCCATTGGCGCAGACGAGTCCAACTTTATTGTTGCCAGATTCCCTTTGGAAGTTTAATTCCAAAGCCATTCATTTTCTTTCATGTTCGGATCCTCCATTCATTTTGATACTGCAATTGCTTTTATAAGTTAACAATAAATTTCACAGACGAGAACAAATTGTAGCTATTGATTATCGTTTGATCATCTAGACCTGCCCACAAAAATTGTCGCAATTCTTCAATTCGAACAAAGCCGAATTACCTTCGGATAAAATAATAAAATTGCTCAAATTCTTTATCTTCCTCCCCGGAGATGCCGGCGAAGCAGAAATCTTATTGTCAGTGGCTGGAGTTTAAATTTGTTTTTAAATTTTGAGGAGTAAACTTACATTCGAGGTTTTTTCGCCAAAGCGCAACTTCCGCTGCCTTCCTGATAAGCATTATCAGATTAATTAGTTCTTTTAATATTGTCAAACTATTTTATGTTTAAGTTGTAAAAGTTATAAAAGCAAGATTAGAAGTATAAATTTTATGAAGTTTGCTTTCGTGTTTCGGCTTAATATAAAATTTGCCCCGGAGGCCTTGCTGAAAATTAAGTCCACATATAGCTACCTCATTAGCTGGCAAGGATTAAACGTATTGATGTTATTAAACTTCTGAAAGAATATTAATTAATTTTTCATTAATGAAAAAATGTTTGGTGTGTTTCTGATTACAACAGAATATTGAGAAAATATTTTGCTACAGAGAGCTTTCTTCAATTTTCGTAACAATGTATTCACATACACATAATGGATTCTACAAACGGCCGAACTCGTGTGTCTAACTCTTTCAGAGATGCGAAAGGTTTAAGTCTACCAGGATTTAAAAATCACAGATTCCTTATTTTACTCATTCATTCTGTCGGTGATCTATTTTGAACATGGGTCTACGATTGTGTCGTGTAAGCGAACATAGACATTCATTCTCCTAGCATGCATTTAGTCAGGAATCAATCCTCAAAGGTGCCAAGAAAGTAGAAGAAAGAAAAAGGAACGTCGTTTTGTAGGCACAGGTTACTTTTAAAAGTTGTTCTCTCTAGCAGACTGCATTTCCATGAGAGGTATGGTAAAACTATAGCGAGATGAAATACTGCTCGTCCTCCAGGAGATAAAGTATGAAGGATGATTTGAAACTTGGTGTAGTTCCATGAATCGGCAAAAAGATAGGACGAACCCTAGTGAGACTTGAAGAAGGGCGGGGAAAAAGTGAATGATGAAGTGGCGATTGAGAAAAAAAAGAACACCCAGTGGAACATGGAAGACACCAAGACACACAGAATCAGTGGATGAGGAGAGGAAAATGCTCATCATGCAAAGTGAAGGACGGCAACCGCAGCAGCTAGGCTTCATACACGGCAAGGACGAAACAGTAGCGGTGGATACAGGCAGCCACGAAATGCGAAGAGAAAAACATTACCGAGTACCCCGATGCATTCTTTGGAAACAGATATGCGGTCATTGCAAGTAAAAAGCATTGGGAGGTAAGCAGTAGTAATTAAACCAAGTAAATCGTAACCATTGATGCAAGGTACAACCAGGAGCAATAATCAGAACAATAACCTGGGCAAAAAAACTGAGAAGGGTGCTGAAACAAGGAAAAAGAGGAAAAAATGAAGGAAATGGAAGAGCAATGTGCTTGCAGATCCATTCTGGCAGGGAACCGGAGCGGGAATACAGAAAAAGAAACGCTTACCGACAAACTGTTCGTTGCAATTCGGAAGTAGGTACCTTAAGTGGTTCAGAAACCATAAAAATTTAGGTCCACCACCCCCTACGGTGTCGTAGTGGTAACGCATTCGTCTGCCGTTCCATTAACCCGGTTTCGACCTGCAATAGTATCGTAAAACATTTTTTATCGTAGAACGTAAATAAAATTTCGGATACCTTAGAACTGTAAGTCTCGGTGAAGCATGGCCTATATTGTCCTTGTGCCGTAAAGGCGCAAACAAAATATTAGACGATAAATTACTCGCAAAGAAAGGAATTTCACGGTGCCTGGTGGGAACCGAATCCCAAACCTATTGGTATCCGGCCAAGTGCTCCTCCAACTGAGCTATAGACGACAGATTATCCTCACCCCCTGTTTCGGGTGGAGATTTTTTGGCGTCAACGACTTCTCGATGCAAATCAACTGCACTACTAGTTTCTACAAGTCGGAGACGCTATAATAGTAAAGATTAGCAATAATGTTGCGACTCGCAGATTTTGATGCTAGGAAGAACGTTTTGATGCCTTTAAGATATATTTCATTCCATCAGGTGTCAAAAAGAGTCAATGACTATTTGTCAATTTAGATGGCTTTTGGGGTGTGACTTCCTGAAAGGTCTTGCTATTTACAAATAAATATGTACAGTTAATTTTGTGACATAACATTATCAAACCACGTCAATCTTGATCACAAATCTACTCCTGATGTCAGTAAAGCGCGGAGGCAAATCTGCTCCATTTGAATACACTAAAATTGCCGCCTCTCCGCCTTAGGTTCTTTTTCAGTTTTGCCTTTGATTTCCTCTCGGCTTCCAATTTTTTCGCAAATAGGTGGCTTTTCTATAAAAAAATCCATTGTTGAGTGAAATAGTAACACACGGTGTTCATTCGGAGTTTACTTGAGCTGCTGCTGCTGCTTTCCATGTCCAGATCAAACTTTGCATTTCCAAACAATTGCCCTCATTACAGCCTCACTATCATTGGCCTGAAACAAGTGGTCCATGGTACAGAGTTCCGATAACTGCTGACGGATCAGCAAGTTTTTTGGGCTCGAATTTCTCCAGGGTCACACTTTATGTCTCTGTTAATTGACAGGCCCCACTTGATAAGGTTCGTCTTGCTGCATTTCCGTATCTCAACCCTTATTCTATTCAATGTCCTCCTCCAGACTGTATAAGGGAGTTCACGTCCGGTAGTTATCTTCCTCCCTCGGTTCTATTTCGCTTCTGGTAACTTCTTTCTTCCATTTAGGTAGTCAACTTATTCTCATAAAGACCCGAAGGGCTTTAGTTACTTCA
This sequence comes from Dysdera silvatica, assembly GCA_006491805.2. Lineage (NCBI taxonomy): Eukaryota > Metazoa > Arthropoda > Arachnida > Araneae > Dysderidae > Dysdera > Dysdera silvatica. The sequence goes on along the minus strand of QLNU02015359.1, from coordinate 43,082,022 downwards.
GCTGTTTCCTGAGAAATAACAGCAACTTTCACCTGAACCAAGTCAACATGCCTTATCCGATATTAACCCTGTATTGGTAACGCGCTTGCTTAGAGTGCGGTTATCCCGAATTCTACTCCCAAATCTGTTAAAAAAAAATAACCCTGACGGGCTGCCCACTGTAGTCCGAGGATTGATTTCCTAGGCCTTGGGTGGTTCGTATTCCTCGGAAAACTGTGAGTCCCAGCGCAGAATTACCCTTGCTGTCTTTTGCTACAACACTTCTGCCCAACATTGAAGTCCGTACTCTGCAGCGTTGTTGATCACTTTATTCAGTGTACCTGTTCTAATTCATCTACAGGATTTGTAGAGGTATGGGTAAATGGAGCACGCAATGCTGGAACTCTCATCTTGGAAGCAGTGTAAACATTTGCAAATGAACACTGCATCGGTGTGTGAACACGAAATCCAGTAAATTTCCGTAACCTTCAGGGAAATTAGAATAGGGCTAAGCTTGTTAAGAACGACACACTCATGAATCATATTAATTTACAATTTGATTTTGTTCGCGTAATTAAACATATTAAACTCGTAAAATTTCACGCATATTTAGGTCTTTTAATTGCCACGCTGGTGCACATTAAGCATATATAATTGTAAGTTAGATGGGAATACAGTGTTGATATAGCTACTACAACAGCTGCTGAATGGGGATATGGTGGAGGTTTGCCGACATGTTGAACTTAGCAACCAACTAGATTCTTCATTTCGCATTTAGCGTTAGATAAAGTAGATACCTGGCATAATATTTGAATTATATTTTGGCTGCAAAATTGGATACCTGCGCTAATATGAATTATTTCTCATGATTCTTATGCAACTAGATTTGAAAACTAAATTGCGCCAATTTCCTAACAACAATTCGGTCCAAAGTTAGCCTTGGAAGGGCTACACCTAATCTTTTGCAGTTCCCCCCTTTCGAATTTATAATTCGAATTTTCATAGCCCCTGATTTCGTTTCATATTTCTGCAATTCCAGTTAATAACCAGACATAATTATAAACGAGCAGCAAATGATATTTAGAATAGCAAATTTAATATTGGAACTTTAAACAAGGCCTCAAAACAGCTTTATTCTCCTGATGTTCAAGGAAAATAAAACTTTCTTGAAAACTTTTGTTTACACTTTTAGACGTAATGGGGATTCTAAAAAAAGTTTTTAAATTATTTATTTTATTTAATCCACAATTCTATGTAGAATATTCTCTACATTGGGCAACGACTTTTCATTCTAGTAGCAGCTGAACGGATGTAGAGCCCTCTCTACATAGGGCATCTGGAGGGTATGTAAGAAAATGTATGATGCAAGTCCTCTAATTTAAAAAAGCGAAGTCCGGTGTTTAACATTGTTTTTTACATGTCGAAATATTACGGACCCATTGTTTGTCGCAGGTTAGAACCAGGGCTCCTAAATGCTAACGAAATAAATAAGAATTAATAAAAAGAGTTCTTCCCCCCTTTTTTTGCATTTTAACTTGTAAATACATGCGCTTCAGAAACCTGTTTTGCCGGCAGTGATTTCCTCACAAAGTGTTAATTTACGTCGTTTTATGTAAGACGGGACTACAACAACAATTATTTCAACATTATTTAAACCAGGACGTTCCGAGATCCAAAAGTGAACAGATGACTCTTAAAACGTCGTATTCTAAACCTTATGCCAGTGATCAAATAACTGTTGCTGCTCAATTTCCTGGTGAAACTTCGTATTGTTTTGCTAAGATGCCACGTGCAGTAAATATGAAAATAATATTGTTTGCTTTCTCACACTGATCATCAACGACAGTCTGTCTTTACAATTTGTTCAAGCGTCAAATAGATACAGTTCATAAAACAAAAGTTATAATTTAAAATGCTGTTTTTGATGAGTTTATGTGGGAATCGCATAACGTTTTTGGACAAATCCTATACATCTGCTAGCCATAAGATGTGTGACACTCTTCTGTCTGCGTTCTCTGTTCAACGTCCTTCACTATACACTTAACTAATACGATTTAGAAATGAAGCTCGTTTCTAACTTGAAATTGATCAAAACTAGTAAAAGTGTTTCTAGTAGCTACATAGGCGTAGGCAGAAAGTTCATAAGTGGGGTTATAGGTTCGATGAAGGGGTTACAGAGCTATGACTCATATATTCCTATGTTAAATATACAAAATTTCATTGCAATGGGAGGTGGGTTACAACTGCCAAAACCAGCCCCCTGACTACGCGTACGAGTAGCTAGTAACACCCGTTCAAAACTTATTCAAAGCGCTTACCATTGCCTTGTGCCGTAAAGAAATCGTCTTTTGTGCTTTCCTGTAGGTTTTAGGTGTATAAAAACACAATTTTGTTTTATTTTCTGTAAAAGGAAATTTCATCCCAATTACTTAACTTTTCAGAAACTTAAAAAATTGAAAAGCAAAATTAAATAGAGAATTGCGATTAAAGGATTTCTTTTCAATGGTGTAAAAACACTTTTTCGCAGCTGTTCTTATTCTTATGTTTGTTATTATATGTTCTATTCTTATATGTTTGCCTATCTGGAGTCATTGTTGTGCACGAAATCCGACGATACGTGCACAGTCGATACGTAAAAAGTGTATCGGGATGCTGTGCTTCCTAAGCTGTTCAGTGGCTGTGTTCACCGCCCTCTCGCTCGCTGAGTTAAGGTTCGTATCTCGAGTAAGCTTGGTATCGTTGTGCCCTGCCAAAGAACTGAGAAACCTGGAAACTGTCTCTACGTGGAAATCTAAAGTGTTAGATAACGAAATGATTAGATAACCCAAAATAGATGGGATATTGGGGAAAGTAAAGTTTCCTAACTTAAGTTAAAATTGTATCTACGGTCTCACGTTGTTTGGCGCAGTGACCCTTGTCCTTGCGCCATAAACTTCTAATCAACTAATTTCCTGACTTAAATCACTGATCTTTTCACAGATCATACACTTTATACGACACTAACTTGTTTCCATGATAAAACCCTATATACGGCCTTACCTTTCTTAGTACAGAATGACGTTTTCTGTCCTCGCACCCTAAAAATGCAACCATCCAACCAATGATATGTGTATGCGTGTGTAGAACGCATTATTAGAATGGGTTATATTTCAAGTAGGTTTCGTTGTGTGTTTAAAGTCACCGGTATTTTGAGATGACGTCAAATTAGATGACCCTATGGCTAGTTACGTGGTTACAAACTGAATATGACTCCCGGTTGTACCAGTGAGGACTTTTCTATCAATTTTTATTCCGGGGTTGATGTTCTGTGTGATTGAGATTTAATGTCCTCTATGATAGAGATTTAATGTTCTATGTAGTAGAGATTTGACGTCCTGATAGAGGTTTACTGTTCCATGTAATAGAGGTTTGCTGTCCTATATGAAAGAGGTTTGCTGTCCTATCTGATAGAGGTTTGCTGTCCTGTCTGATAGAGGTTTCCTATCCTATTTCATAGCGATTTTCTTCCCTATTTGATAGCGGTTTGTTACCCTACCTGATAGCGGTTTGCTGTCCTATTTGATAGCGGTTTGTTACCCTACCTGATAGCGGTTCGTTACCCTACCGGATATGGTTCGTTACCCTACCTGATGGCGGTTCGTTACCCTACCTGATAGCGGCTCGTTACCCTACCTGATAGCGGTTCGTTACCCCTACCTGGATAGCGGTTCGTTACCCTACCTGATAGCGGTTCGTTACCCTACCTGATAGCGGTTCGTGCCATCTACCTGATAGCGCTGTCCTATTTGATGAAGGTTTGTTGTCCTATCTGATGAAGGTTTGCTGTCCCATTCGATGAAGGTTGTCGTCGTCCCATTCGATGAAGGTTTGCCAGCCTGGATGGTTGCTCTGGCTGGGTCCTATCTGATGAAGGTTTGCTGTCCTATCTGATGAAGGTTTGCTGTCCTATTTGATAGCGGTTTTCTGTCCTATCTGATGAAGGTTTGCTGTCCAACGTGGAGTTCGATGTCCAACACGATGGGGGTTCGATGTGCAACGTGATGGAGTTTCGATTTAAAACGTGATGGAGTTTTGTTGTCCAACGTGATGGAGGTTCGATTTAAAACGTGATGGAGTTTTGTTGTCCAACGTGGTAGAGGTTCGATTTTAAAACGTGATGGAGGTTTGTTGTCCAACGTGATGGAGGTTTGTTGTCCAACGTGATGGAGGTTTGTTGTCCAACGTGATGGAGGTTTGTCCAACGTGATAGAGGTTTGTCCAACGTTGAGCCTTGTTTGAGGTTATGCTGTAAGTCCCATATCAGTTGAAATGTGTAAGATGTTTAGTTTTTGAATCTCTAACTAGGTGATGTGAGGTAATTATATGTATATTGTCTCATGGTTACAACTGTGATAAAAATAGTATGTAAGATATTATTACCCTTCACAGGGATAACACAATTGCCAAATAATGGTCAACACACAAAGCCATCGGGACGAGATTTTTGTGAGTTTTCGTGGGGGAATTTATTATACAATAATTTCCAGTACCAAGATATGTAAGTAGTTCTAGCTTGAGCTACTTATATGTGTGCCGAAAATTATTGTATAATAAATTCCCCCACGAAAACTCAAACCCGCCCCGGTGGCTTTGTGTGTTGACCATTATTTGGCAATTGTGTTATCCCTGAGCAGGGTAATAATATCTTACATCCTTATATACGGAGAAAGTGAGCGTTGTTCGTCTAGCAATCAAGACATCCCGGTTTCAACGGAGGGACCATGGTTCGAATCTAGGATGGGGACGGCTTCTTGTTTTTTCTTAAAACAAAAAAAAAAAAAGCTATAGCTTGAGTTACTTTTACTTGGCTGCCGAAAATTATTGCATAAAAGAAATATTATCGCCACATAGACTTTATTTATGAGCGACCACAATACAGATCGTCTACCAAACGATTTATATTTTAAAGTCCCATATTTTATTTTCAAAACTGGAACGTGGGATCTTTGAAAATTCCTTTGCATTTCTTACTCATAAAAAATATTATTGTAATTAAATACAATTGTAATTCCTCATTAAAATTATTTCAGGCGGTGGGTCGAGAATTAATGCTTCACATGATCGCTTATTTGATCAACAATTATTACACGGACAATTATGTTCGGTGGCTGTTGGATACCACAAGAATACACATCATGCCTTCTATGAATCCAGATGGATTTGAAAGTGCAGTCGAAGGTCAGTGCTCCGGAGGTCAAGGAAGGTAAGTTATTTGGATTATAAAGAAGGGAAGGTAGTAATAATAATGGTGACAGAGGACCTACAAAACACCGCTTACATATTAGGAGGATACACGAACACTTACCATGTTTCTGGAGGAGCCTTGAACGGAACTAAGATCCTTATTTCCTCGATGCTGTGTAATACAACATTGTATAACAAATATAATACTAATAATTTAATTACATCCATAGGGGTACTTTAAAAGTTATTCGGTTGGCAAATGGAAAGAGAGCAATAGAAAAGACAGAAACGGGATTCTTTTTCCAGTAGGAGGATCAAGAGAGTTGGGGGAGGAATTACTTCCAAAAATTAATTTCTTATTCTGCACTTTTTCATTGAAGTTCAGCTATCTTTTGAATCAGGCTTTGCAGCGGCGTAGCGGTAACGTGCTCACCTAGCATAGCGTTAATCCAGGTTTGATTTCGAAGGTGACAAAAAATGAACTCTTACCTACTAATTGCTCACTGTAGCCCGGAGGTTGGTTCAATAGGTCTTAAG